>JARHVA010001054.1:2060000-2405000 GCA_037957365.1 Torreya grandis
CTTGGCCCGTGAAAGGCTTGTGCCTTTGGATATACTTAAGCCTTATTTGAATTGACCAAGACCAATAATTGATATCTCACATCATGGCATAACTCACCAAATGTAGTCCCCAGTTCCTTCTCATATGCACTTTGGGTGTGTGCATAAGGCTTGTGCCTTATGTGAATTGATATCAACACAACCTAGTGTAAAATGTGTTGGAGTATTGTCAATTGTTGAGGTAGAGTTGTGTGAAAAATTATTAATTGTGTTTAATTTATATTATTGTTTGTGTGAGATTTGGTTGTTAAACCAAACTCACAAAAATAGGTTTGAGTGATATTAGGGTGGTTGTGTAGTTGAGATTTTATAGGGAGCTTAGATTAATAATAGGATGTCTTAAATCCTATATATTTGTAAAGACTCCCGAATGATTAAAATATAGAGCAAAAGATTATTATTGTGTCTAAAAATATTCCCTGTGTATTTGGGTTCATCTCTTTTATTCCCCATCATTGGTATCAGAGCAGGTTGGACTTGTAATTGTGATGGAGTAGAAAATCATTCACAGGGACAATTGATAATTGTTGTTGTCCCATATATGCGAGATTAATATCTATCTTTAGCTCATAAATACTAGTTTATTTATTATTTTCATAGACTTGTATTATAAAGCATTCTAAGATTAATCTCAAGAGCATCGAGCCTTGTTTGCATTTGCAATGTTGTGGCTTGGTTTATAAACTTCTTTAGACAAATATATGAATTTTATTTGTGTCTAAGAGCAGACTACTTGGATGCCTCTCTTTTGTGGTTCAGTTAACTACTTTTTATGTAATAATATTAATGCTTCCTTCAATTCTATGATAGCTCATGATCCAATATTCTATTGGCTTGAGGTTATAATGGATTCTGAACCACATCAGATCCTCTTCTAATACAAAGGAATGTGAGATTGATCAAATCAATGTACTACTTCTATAGGGTGTTCCTTAATTGCATCATTATAGGAGAAATCTATATTGGTCCTACTTCTCTTTATCTGGACCATTGTGCATGCTTACACCTATTAATTCATTTTGGATCTATGCAAACATCTTCTACTATTTTATGTCATATAAGCTGCATAACTACAACATATTGAATTTGTCTTATACATGCTACATTCTATAAAGATTCATCTTAGATTTAGAATTTCTTTGTAGTCTTTGTTGTTTAAAATCATGCTTAAAAGGTGCATTCTAGTGCAACATTGTTCCTATGAATTCTCCAGCGTAGTATTCTGATCTTCAGTGAAGCATTAGATGATTGGATCCATTATTGCATCATGTAGATCGATGAATTTTTCTAGATCTACTACTTCCATTTGGCATCAATTATTTGCCCACATTTTGATCTACCTCACTTCTTTGGAGAGTCGATGGGTTTTGTAAGTCATGATAGTCAGTTGTGTTATGCAAGTCTTGAGCTCTGCTAAGTTTATTTAGTATTAGCGGTTGGGTCTTTAGTCTATAGGTGTTTTATGTGTCAATTATTTAGTCTTTGAGTTAATTTAGAAAGAATTAAATATTACTTTATTGTTAAAAAGAATTTTATTTTTATTCAGTTGTTATTACCAAAAAGTCTTGTGAGTATTAGGTCATGTCTAGTCATTAAAATTAGATTAGTCTTTAGATTTTTATTTGGTATGACAAAATGTTCACTTTATAAGTTTTAGAAATGAGTCCATATTTAAAAATAGTTGAGTCATTTTGTTAAATATCATATTTTATAATTTAGTTGTTATGTTTTAAAAATTGTAAAACTAAAAATATATACCCTACAGATGTATTTTTGAGTGACCTCGACGTCTTAGGAATTGAAATAACATCTGAGCATCATCGACACATTGCCTAAGTAAAGAAATGAAAATATTGGAGGATGGAGGTATAAGAGGATGGAGGTCTTTTAGTGACCTCTCATTAGTCACCAGTAATGGGGCTCATAATGATTTGGTGACGTGTGTGTGTGTGTGTGTGTGTGTGTGTGTGTGTGTGTGTGTGTGTGTGTGTGTGTGTGTGTGTGTGTGTGTGTGTGTTTGAATAAAGAATAAAAGGACATACATATTCACATGTGTGGTGTGTTTTGTGCCAAACTGGATAATGCTAAGGATGATTCTTCAATGGTAGTATGTATTGAAATTACTTATATGTTCACACATAATGTTTATATATTACATATAATAAGCAAATATGAGAGATCACATGACAATAATTGACAGCAAAGCAGAATACTAGTTAATATAGCAAAGCCACTTCGAGGGGAAACCTCCATAATAATGCACTAAGAGCATAATACTTAAGGTGATGGTCAAAGACTAACTACTACCTCCTATATATAGTCTACTTAGACATGATTATTATATAGGCCGACCTAACTAAGAACATAGAGAATTGTAACAAGAATATAAAATAGGTATGTAAGCCACAAGTCAGCCACACATATCCCTAGACATGCCAAAGGTTAAACGAATAACATAGTGAAAACCGTCTATGCTATTTTTTGTTTGGGTGGCAACAAACATTAACAGAGGCCGCATCAGATAACAATGAGGATTGGCTCCTCATGATATTTTCATTTTTTTAGTTGTGTGTGGTTTAATTCCCCTACTTGTTTGAAACACCTTTGCTATTTGGGGATAAGGGAGAGTGTGGATATAATGGAATGTGGCAAATAGTTGTATTGAAGGGAAACTAACTGAAAAGATACCATGACTACCTTATTTATGGAGATGATCCTAGTGACATGTACGGTATGGTCATGTCAAGTAAATATGAGATGTGTTCCTTCACATATAGTGATCATGTGCAATGATTTAACTATTTTAGGAATAATGGATTTTTATTCCTATTTTAGTTAAGGGTTTGGACTAATAAATTAGTAAATAATATTACAATAATTACAATCCTAATTTATATATTTTATTTGTCTTTTGTAGCTTTCTAAAAATAGTAATAAATTAGGAGAAATATAACTTAGCTTAATAATAGGTTAAAATGGTTGTTGTTGTAGGGTCTAAAAATAGTTGTACAAGACTGAGATAGTATCACAAATAAAAATATGGCTTTCATTTTGTGAAAGGACAGGACCATCAAAAATAGGACACCCTAGGGTTTGACACTATTGTCATCTTCCAGTGATGTTGTCCAACCTACTCACAAAGACTTAATTTTTTTGGGTTCTTTTTGCTATTATTGTGTGAGCCTACCTATAAAATATTGAGTCCTAAATGTTGATGAAAATCCTTATAGATTCGATTCAATATTAAAACCTTAGACCTTCATCATGCTTAATAAAAGTTGAGAAAGAGGGGGGGGGGGTTAGTGTGTGTAAGATGCACTAAACATGTATCCCCAACCCTTATGTGGGCATAGTGTCTACATACCAATACTCTAAAGAGGGATCAAGCCATATGTAGTTCTCCCACTTGATGTTCTTTATACAATAGTGTAATGAGGATGTAAAAATGCCAAATTGAGAGTGCTTGAGGTGGCTAGCGACTAGTGTGAGGGTTTGCATATGTTTGCAGTTATGTTGGGTGATTGTATGTAGAGAATAAGAAAGTTTGTCTTAGTAGTTTTCTTGTATTATTGCTTGATTTTTAGGATTTGTCACCTCCCTTTGTAAATGACCTTTGGATGGGTTTTTATAGGGAACTATTGGTCATGGGTTATATGTACTTGTGGTAGGCCAACATGATGAAGGATATGAATTGGATGAAAATAATCATTTGGGCTCAAAATGAAATTGGACAAGAGAACTAGAAATGGGACACCCTAAGGTCCAACACTATAGTCTAGGTATGGCACTCCTATCCTATAGGCTTGAGACCTAGGGGGATAGAATTGGCCTAAGAAATAGACCCTATCTGAGCTAGAATGATCATTTGGAAGGCTATGGATGACTGGGAATAAGAAAAAAGGTACCTAGGAGGGTCATAAGAGCATGAAAAGAGGAACTATGGCTAGGATGTCACAAGCCACACTCAAGCTTCCAATTTGGATATTTTATATGACTATATTCCCCCCCTCTTTATTCTAGTGATGTAGCCAAGTGAAATACTAGGATAAAGGAAAAATAAAAAAGCATACGTGAACTTACCTACAAGGGTGAATTCCATGAAGCTATGTGATGTTCAATGTGCATATAGAGAGCATATCGTGAAGTGTAAATCTATAAGAGAAAATAAAGAGTAGATTAGTTCTTACTAGACACGCTATATCTAAAATAAGAACATATAAAGGCTAGGTAAGAGAGAGAGGAAGAGAAATGAACAAATACACTTCATCAAGTACATAAATTAGTACAAAACTTATTGTGATGTTAAGTGATGTTAGGTATGTGATGAATCAAGAGTAATATCATGAACAAAGTTGAGTGCTCAATTCCCTGAGAATGACTCAAGAATGCAAAGGTTGGCCCTTTGGCTCCATCATCACCCACTAAGTACAACTATGTGATCATGATTGTGTTAATCAATGTTTGGATTGTGTGTCCAATCCCTCTAAGTAGGTGGCTCAATAATGCAAAGGTTAGCTAGTCCTTTGGCTCCATCATTACCCACCAAATGAAGCTATGAACTGATATCGGTATGGATGTGCATCATATGAGATGGCTCCTAAATCCCATGAATTCTCTAAAATTTGACAATGTGGCATGGATAGCCAAATGTGTACTAGAAACTAGGCCAATCTTGGCCATTTTGAAAGGTGGAAAATAGGCTTGTATGAAATCCACTCTAGAACTGGGAACTAGGCTTATGTGGAAGCCACTCGAGAATGATGCCAACTACCTACAGATGGAATAAGGCATGAAACTAATAAGAATGCCTAGGTAATATACTAAACTTAGAAAGAAAATAAAGCTAATGTGCCATGAACATTGCCCCCAATCACTAGTGTCTTTTGTAGACACTCAAAAACTACCCCATTTTTTTATGTCGAAACACCCTTGAACCCTTACCCCACATTGGAGCTAGTTAACCACCTATTTAACCTAGCCCACTTTTTAGCTTGCTAACTTAACCTTTTTAACCCACTTCTTTTTAACCACTTTTCACCCATTTTTCTCTTGGACCTCAACCACCAAAAATTTGGGTAACCATCAACTATTAAGCATAACCATCGGCGATTAGGTTCCCCAGCCTGTATCAAATCAATTTCTAGCTAGGTGCGAAATCAACTTTGCACCCAACTTAACAACCTTTAATTTGGTGATTCAAATCAGTTTTAGGGTGCCTAAATTAGCATATTTATCTACCTATATAATTAACAACTTCATCTTAAACATTTAGCAACTTCTTCCACTTATAATTGGCAATTTCTTCCTATAAAAGGGGCACTGTAAGAAGGAGAACAAAACAAAAAATATATAAGTACAAGCTGCCAAAGTCTTTTTACAAGTATCCACCCTTCATGATAAGATACCCAAATCATTATTAGAGACTGAAGTATTATTATGCTAATGAATTTCCTCCAGGTCTTCTCTATCCCTTTCTCCATTACTCTTGATAACATATATTCTTCTCTTTGTTTTCATTTTTCCTTATTTATTTTCTAAGGTTTAAATACCTTGATCATAATCTTCTATTTACATTCTATTTTATACCCTCTAGACCTGTATCAAACCTTCATTGACCTAAAACCCTTACCCAAACATTTTTCTGACCATTTACCTAACCTACAACCCTTGTTTTTTGCATTCCCAAAATTTGATAAGCAATAGCCAATGGTTAGTCCAATCGTCGACGGTTACCTCAACCATTTCCAGTTACCTATCTTCATCCAAACCAACCAAATCAACAACTAGACCTCAACCAAAATTCTATTTTCTATGGCCATGTCACCTAACAGACCCAAAACATAATCAGACCCCCAAAAACCTTAGCATAAGCATTGACTGAATTTTTGCTACAATTAGTTATTTTCTTTAAACAAGCAATTTATTTTCTTATATTAGATAACATTTATCTTTATGTTATTTACTACAAGTGTGATCTCTTTTTATCCAACCTTTTATCAAAAAGGGGATTGATAGCCATCTTAATGAGTTGTTGCTCTCTTGGATCTAGCATATGCTAGGTAATCCCCTCATATTATTATCTAACCAACAAATTTCATTTAGTGATTTTTTACTGTAGGTCTTCCTCCCCAGCCAAAGGGGAGCTCTCACTTCGTCTGGATATCAATACGTGCACACTTTCAACTAGGTACCTGTACACACCCCTTTTTAAAGTTTTACTTCTACTTTCATAAACTATAAAATGAGGAAAAAATTTGAGTAAAACATTCTGGTACACTCAGTGGGACCCACCACCTTTCTTTTCTTAGTTAGCATTGTATGCTTTCTTTCTCTCTCTCTCTCTCTATTGTTTGCTCATCTAAATAAATCTAAAATTTTCTATTTGGGCTTAAAACAAGCCTTGCATCCATTATTTACTTGCTACTTTGGTTCACCTAGTAACTTGAAGAGGCAAGTAATCTATTGTAGCTTTACTTTTATATCACACACAAAACCTAAACCACATAATCAATTAACACACCATAACATACTTGAGACAAGGCCAAACTAGGATTTCACCACCCAGTGGATAACCTTATCTTACTTGGTAATCCCACTTGGATTTCATCACCAAGGGGAGAGCCCACTCCATTCTTAAGTAGAGTATAAGCCCTAGACAGATAGTATATCTTGGCTAAGTGACCTAGCCTGGCTTCAAGATCATGAAGTGTGAGGAACAAACTCCTATTACTAGGCCACATACCCAGTCCAATACAAATTCTCTTAAGCACCTAAACATTACCCAAAACCATTCTTAGCTTTCCTATCTAGTACATAATTTTTAAGCCAAACTAACCTCACATATTTTTAAGTAAGGCATAAGCCAACATGAGATAAAAGTTATCTTAGGAGCTAACACACTTAGTGTATGCGTTACTTTTTGGAATTTTTTATTATTTGCTATTTGTTTGAGTTGTGAGGAATCAACCTTCTACCATCAACCTTCCATCATTTTTACCTCATTTACCCTCATCTCCATTACCTTGTTCAAATAGAGAGCCCTTCTATAACCTTTTCTAGAGATCCAAGCTTTGCTAGAATCTCAGACCACAACCCTCTTGCATCTGAGCATTATCTATCATATTGAGATAGCTATGCTCCTTACCCTACCTACCATCAACCCAAATCTACCCATCATCCATCAAAATTTCACCATAATCAACCCCTAAACTATCAACTACCACCTGAACTGGTTACAATTTTAATGGATTGGATAAGCAAAGTAGAGTAATCTTTTTTTGGTACCCATGACTAATCAACCCTTACCTACAACCAATCAAATTTCAACTTCAACTAACCAAAAACCTATCAATAACCCTTTAACCATTACCTTACTCAACCAATAACCTATCAACATCTACCACATCCATCACCCCAACCTTGTCAAAACTTGGGCCATCTATCCCATCTATTATGTGAATTACCTCAACCCACTTTACCAACCCAACCAACTTTATCAAACTTAACCAAAAAAATATATAAACAAACCTATCGACCTATCAATCTATCAACCAACCACTATCAACCTGCCTTATCAACTTTACCCAACCAAACAATCTTATCAACCTCACCCAAGCCATAAAATATACCTATTAAACCAACCTTACCAAATCAAACTTTTAACTACCAATCAATTTTTTTGAAGCAACTAATTTTATCAAATCAACCTAAAAACTATCAACCCAACCCTTAACAACCAATCCTACCCAACTATCAACCAAACTTACCTGATTAATCTAACCTATTCAACTTACCCACATTATCAAATTTATCCACCTTATCACCCTTATCAACCTTATCAAAACCAACTAATAACTACCCACCAAACCTACTTAACCTATCAAAGTTATTAAATCTATCAAATCAACAAACCTCATCAAACCAACCAACTAACTCACCAATTCAAGAACAATTAGTGCATCCCAGGTAGTATACCCCGCTAGGGGAATCATATGCCTCCATCCTTGACAAATTTTTGAAGGCTGCCATCAATTATCTTCCTCAAATCAAGCCTATTAATAAATCTCTTCCAAATCCCATTTAGTTTATAGAGAATGAATTTTGTGCATATCATCACATAAACAAACATGGGATAGATAGATGTGTCTCTTTTAAGATGCTCATCCAAAACCTTATCGATCAAAAAGAGGTTTCAAAGGAAATTGTCCATGTTCCTTCCAACCTAGACTTAAATATCATCAAACAATCAATCATCAAACCTTTTCCTTCACTCATTATTGAGGAAACCATGGTCCAACCCTCAACTGAACCACTTGTTAACCAAGTGGACTCTTTTCAACTTTTCTTTGAAAACACATTCAAGGAACCAACCAACCAACCTATTCCACTCACCTTTGTGGAGTCAACTTATCAACCTATTCCACTCATGTTTGTGCAACCAACCAACCAAACTATTCCACTTACCTTTGTGGAACCAAACAACCAAACTTTTCCACTTGCCCATGTGGAATCAACCAACCACTCTTTTCCACTTAACCATATGGAACCAACCAACCTACCTTTTCCACTTACCACTTCTGTGGAACCTATCAATCCAATCTTAATGACTATCAACCAAACCAAACTGACTATTTTCCTAACCAAACTTACCATTGACCTAACCTTGCCTATAACCATCCACCCAACCTTACCTCACCAACCAAACCAAATAATCAAACTAATCAAATCAACAAAGCAAATCAACCATTTATCTTACCTCTCTCAACCAGTCAAACCAACCTCTACCCCAACTCAATCAACCATAATCAACATACCTTTCAACTCAACCATAACCAACTTACCTAACCACCCAAACAAAAATCAACCCATCAAACCTATCAAACCTACCCTACCTTACCAAAATCCAATCTAACTACTTTTTCCTAGCTTTGGTGCACGAGGGGAAATCCCACCAGAACCACCACCTATGAACTTGACCTACTAACCACTAAAAACTAATAACTAACAAACCTTGGGGAGGTGGGTGAAGTCATATTCATCCCTCCTAAAACCTTATTACTAACCATCACCTCACCTCAGGATCATTTTTCCCTCTTTTGACTATCCATAGAAAAAGCAAACTGGGGGAACTTCCCCTCCATAAGGCTTTGACCATTTATCAACCCAACCTACCTTATCAACTCTACCCAACAAATCAAATCCACTTAACCCAAACCAACTAAATAAACCTATAAACCAACCAACCTTGAACTCTTGGGGATTACCTTTCTCCTTCACCCAACCAAAATTATTGAAGAATCACCTGTTAGCTATTTTCACTCCCGAGTTTTGCATCTTTCTTTTGGCTAAGTGCAGCATCTTTATTGGTTCATACCCAAAACAAAGAAAGACCAAGTTTAATTTCCTTCAGAATCCTTTATTTTGTCTTTTTGTCCAAGTCTTACATAAATTATTTTGGACTTTTTGTCTGAAATAAAAAAGTCCAAACGAATTGGTCATAAACAGGGTTTTTGAAGGGTACATTTCAAGAATGCTGAAGGATCATTTCTAATGTGAAGGGACACTTTGCACTTTTCCAAAGGGACATTTACATTCTATTGAAGGGTCTTTTTATCTTGTGAAGTGACATGTTCAGCTTTTTCAAAGGGTACATTTTGATTTTCTGAAGGGTATCAAAAGGATTTTTGAGGGATTTGTTTTAGAATTTTTGTTCGAAACAACATTTTTGAAGGGATTGCTCTTTATTTTAGAATTTTTGTTTTGGACAAAAAGTATGAAAGAATTGATCCTTTAAAAAGTCTGAAATAATTGGTCACTTTCAAAAGCCCAAAGGAATTGGTCCATTTCAAAAAATCCTTCGCAACTTTTTTGAAAGAATTTTTTCAGACTTTTTGTCCGAAATAATCTTTCCGAAGGGTCACTTGAGAAAAGTCCAAAGGACCATTTCTCAAGTAAAGGGACACTTTTCAAAAGTTTGAAGGGACACTTACAAGATTTTCAAAGGGTCTTTCTCTGAAATTGGTCCACTTCCAAAAGTCTGAAGGGTCTTTTTGTTGTAAAAGTGTCCTTCAAGAAAAGTTTGAAGGGTCTTTTTGTTACAAAAGTGTCTTTCAAATTTTTTTTGAAGGGACATTTTCAAAAGTGTGAAGGGACACTTGGGAAAAGTTTGAAGGGCCTTTTCAAAATATTTGAAGGGTCACCTTTCAGACAAATTGCCCTTAAACCAAGGTCTCGAAGGAGCATTCTTGACAAAAGTGTCATTCAAAAAAAGCTTGAAGGGTATCAACACTTGTGTAGAGTCTGCAGAAGGATTGTCAAAGGGCATGATTAAGTAATCCAAAGGGAAGATACATACATAGTCTATAGAGATATGATGGTTTCAAAGAAAAGGGAAACCTATAGACTTTGTAGAAAGGGCATGTTTGAGTAATCTAGAAAGTTCATATAAAGATGGTTTCAGAAACTCCATAGTTTAGAAAGTCCATAAAAGGATGGTTTCAAAGGGAGAAAAGAGAAGGGTCTATGGGAAAAAGTCTAAGGTAATAGTCCTAATAGAGTGACAGTTGCATGACCATCAACTTCAGGGTCACAGATTAGTCATTGACATTCAAAATAGTGGGTCTCAAGGAAATCGATGGTCCTCATTCAAACACTTAAAGATCTAAAGGCTTGCATTATTCATCCACCAAAGCCTATTAGAGGGTTCATCTCACCAAAAATTAGACCATGATCCACATCATTTATGACTACCAATCAAAAAGAGTAAAATACTTGGTCGAGCTAGAACAAGTTTCAAATGATTTTGACAAATGCCATGGAGGCATACATGTAGACTTCAGGTGACACCTCTCCAAGGCCAAAGAAAATGAAAGTGACTCTTCTCCACACCATTTCACACCTTAGTGAGCCAATGGGAAGCTGTTAGGCATGAAGATAAATTTTCAATAAGTTGACTCTCATTTGCATAATCTATTGATGCTATTACCTAGCTCAAAAATATCTATTTTTGCTGGTGAAACCATTAGGAAAGCATTTTTGGGAGAGCAAGCTAGCTGCATAACAACTTGAAATGACATGGATCAATGGAATGGCCCAAATGAGAATTCTTTGCAAAGATGGTTACAACTGAAGATAGAGACTTTTAATAAATTGATTCCTTCTCTTACAGCCAAAGACCTCCTCCTCTCTCTTTCTCTTTGCTATAAATACAACCTTTGAGCTAAGGTAAAAATAGACCACACAGAGTATGATGAAGCCCTGATGGAATGATATCCTACCTTTAAGCATTAGTACAAGTCTTTTTCTTTGACGTTTTGAGCAATTCTTTGAGTGTGTAAGTGATGTATAGTGAAAAAAAGTGATGGTTTTCATCCTTATATCCTTTGTCCTTCATGCCTGAGCAAGGGTTCTGGGTCTAATAGGTCATATAGAGTGCATCCAAGTGTGTTGAATTTTTTCATGTGTATAACTATTCTTGGAATGTACAGGTTGTATTTTTAGTTCATTTACCTTATGCCATTTCATACATCTTGCCTCTATGCTGAAATACTTGTGTCAAAATATTTTGAGCTTGGAAATAGTCTGTGTATCTTGTTGTATCATGGAATAGGGAATGATATTCATGTGGAAGATAATCATGGTGCATCATCATTCTTAGAATAGGTTTTCTTTATGCAATTTATAACTCTTTTCCCTTCAATCAAACTAGTTTAGATAGAGGTTATTTTATATATATACATTCAAGGAGCTAGCCCTTTAAATCTAGAGGTTCATTTCCTCTATAAGTATACCCACATGCCTGGAAATGTTCTAATGTTGTCCAAATCTATAAGAAGATTGAACACTCTTTTCTAAGGTGCAAGATTTGGAGACAATAGTTCTGGCACACCCAGTGGGATGAATTATTTACATGTCAAGGTGAATATTGGTCTTGATAAGCCTAGGGTTGTAGAAATATCTTTAATCCAGCATATGGCGACTCCAAAAGGTGAGAATATCTAGTTGTAGATCAAGTTTCCCACATTATAGTTCATGGTCCTCACTAGGTCATCTAGGACTTCTAATCAAGCCCCTCTCACTGAAACTCGTCTTGAAGAAAAACACCCTGAACCATTCCCAATGCTTAGAGATCCTTGGCAAGGAGGTTTTGGATAAGAAGAAGAAGTTGAGGAAGTTGGAGAAATAGGAGATCAAGAGGAAAGAATAAAAATGGAGAGGTAGAAACCTTTCCTAGCCTTCAACACCCAAAATCCAAATGACCTTCCTACATACAACCCTATTCCTCCCAATGCTACCAAGAGTCTCCCTGGTTTCAATAGAGAGGATCCTATTACCCCATCTGAGCATATTAGAGATATTTCAAATTTTTTTAACTTCCATAATGTCACTCAAGCCAACATAGCCATTACATTACTCGTTATGTCTCTAAAAGGCAAGGCACTTGATTGGTATAGGACTTTGGAAGGTGGTTACATTATAAGTTGGGATGGCTTTAGGGAATTATTGGTAATTAGATTTGAGAATAAGAGTGACCATACGTTGTTGATCCATTAACTGAACGTGATAAAGAGATGTCCTAACGAATCCATGGGAGATTTTAATGAAAGATTTCAAAGGACTTGGCATAGGTTGCTACCTATTATGAGACCTCCTCCTAGCTTTGTGTTCCCTACTTCTCTCAAGGGTATTAGTACTGATGTGGTGGTGATGTTACATTCAATGGGAGGATTCACTCTGCCAGATGTAAATGAGATAGCTATTAAAGCTAATAATAACTTAATACAGGCTGGAAAGCTACCTCTAATAGTTTCCATGCCTTTTCTATCTTATAGTTTGGTTGAAGCTCCAAGCATAACACAAGTTTTTAATGCTAATGTCAAGCTAAGAACCTTTTCAAAGAAGATGGATAATTTTGTGGATAAAGATGAAGATATTTAATCATTACGAGCTCAATTCAAGCAAGCTCAATTTCAGACAAGTACTCCACTTAACCATCAACACTATATTCAACAAGGCTATAGAGCCCCACCCTAATACAACTACCAAGGAAGAGGATAGGGTCAACAAGGTTTCAATAGGTAGCCGAATGCCTATAATCCTAATCCCACTCTTTCCACAAAGGCTATTGTCTAGTACATACTAACCTGGTCTAAGGGGAGGATCATTTGGACCAATGGGTACAACCTCAAGGTCATTTTATGCATGATGGTGGAAAATATAGCCAAGATTTAGTAGCACAAGAATAAGCTACTCCTTACATGACATCAGAAGAAGTGAATCCTAGCTAAAGGGATATCCATGGAGAAGGTAGCAGCCAGAGTGTAGTTATGATGAACTTTTAAGCAAAGGATGATTATGTGTTGAATCAAAACACATCAATCATAGCCAACACAAGAGCCAAAAAGAGATATCTAAGAGATTTTTTGAGAGTACATGTGACTCCAAGTGATGTCTCTCCAAGGCCACAAAGTGTGAATCCTAGTGTAATACCTACTACTAGTCATGCCCATCAACAAAGTTAGAATGCAAGTAGGGTTGTCAATCCTATAATGCAACAGTTTTATACTCCCTTACTACCTTAAAGAATGAAATAAAAGGTGAATACTTCCCCTCTAAACATTTTTGATTCTTTGAAGAATACCAAGACAAGCATATCTATTTAGGAAGTCTTGCATATGCCTAGTCAAAAGGAGTTGTTACAAGAACAACTAGCGAACATTCATGCAGCCCCTCAAACATCAAAGAACAATAGTATGGCCCTTAACAATTATCCAAGTCATATCTTAGAGCCCTCCACCAAATCTGAAAAGCCTCCACCCTTCTACCTCACACTCATTATGGGAGATAAATTAGTTCACAATTGTATTGTATATAGTGGAGCTAGTACCACTGTCATGCCTAAGGTGGTGGCTGATAAATTAGGATTGATGTATGAAACACATAGTAAAGGTGTGTTTCAAATTTATGGGACTCCAAAAAAGATATTGGGATTGGTCAGAGGTCTGAATGTTTTCCTACATGATTACCCAATTTTCCACATTTTACAAGACTTTGTGGTGGTAGACCTTTTAACCCATTTTGCTAGCTGCTTGTCAAGGGACTTCATGGCTAAGATAGGAGGATACCTTTCTATTGATTGGTATTTTATATATTTTAAAACAAGACATGGAACTAAGGTGACTATAAGGACTCAACCCTTAGCAAGGTTTCATATTGAGCCATACATGGAGACAAACTCAAATCAGAATTGTCTAATTAGCAAAGAAGAAGAAGGTGTCATGGATGGTGAATCATCATCCCCCATTGAAGGTATTTTTGATATTTTCCTTGATAATTACAACACTAAAATTCATGAACTTGATCCATATAATTTCATATAAGAAACTAATTTTGGAGTTTATTGTATACACAAAAAAGATGTTTCAATCCCTTCACTCACTAATGAATACCATGAACTTGATGGGATATGGGAAATGTTTTTTGATGGATCAAGAAGCAAAGTAGGTACAAGAGTTGGAATTATGTTAGTTTCTCCATCAAAAAATCAATACTACTCCTCATATAGATTCTACTTCAGCTACACCTACAATGTGGTAGAATATGAAGGCCTAGTTCATGGCCTTCAATGGGCAAAGAAGAAAGGGATCAAGAATTTGAAATTTTATGGGGATAGTGAATTGGTCATCCATAAAGTGAGAAATAAAGATATAGACAAGAATGCCTTGCTTAAATCCTACAATCATAGGGTATGGGACCTACTTGAAGACTTTGATGCATTCAACATACAACCCATACCAAGGGATTCAAATAAACATGTTGATAGATTGGTTGCCATAGGAACACAGTTTGATGTAGTTGATGATGTAGAAAAGGAGAAAGATCAGTCTCATATCAAGGTCATTATGAGGCCTTATATTATAGATAATGAAGTGTCATGGAAAGTGTTCGAAAGTGATGAACACATTGCACACTTCTTACAAAATGAGGTAGGTTTCTCCTCAAGGAACTAAAAGAGACCGCATGATCAGTATGAAGAACAAGTTATTCAACTGAAGACAAACAAGATACCTAAGGGGTTGATTACCTTTTGGATTGTTTTCAATGAATATGATCAAAAGAAGAGAGAAAGAGTGATCATGTCAAAAAAAGAGGATAACTATGAGAAATTCATGATTTACAAAGACAAGCTCCCAAAAATTGGTAAGGTATGTTATCCATATGAGAAGTAGGCCTTTATTAAATTATGCAAGAATTCCATGACATATTTGCTTGGGAATACAAATATTTGAAAGGGTTTGATCCAAGTCTAGCTCATCACACCATTGATTTAGAACTTGGAGCTAAATTAGTCATGCAAAATCAAAGGCCTATCAATCACAAGATAGAAGAACTCATGAAGAAAGAGTTGACCATGTTGATTAAGTCTAAGATTATATTTTCTATCAAACACTCAACTTGGGTGGCTAATCTTATAACTGTTTGAAAGAATAATGGAGAGATCAGCTTTGTGTGGATTTTTGAGATCTTAATAAAGTGTCTCTCAAGGATCATTATCCACTACCTTCCATGAAGCAAATTATGCAAGTTGTTTTTGGTTCTCAATGCTTCTTACTTCTTGATGGTTATTTAAGTTACAATCAAATACTAGTGAATGAAGAGAATTAGTTCAATACAACCTTCACTACAAAATAGGGGACCTTTGCTCATAATAAGATGTCATTTGGTTTATCCAATGTTGAAGCTACATTTCAAAGGGCAATGGACATGGATTTTAAAGGTTTGATCAATACATTTTTGCTTGTGTATCTTGATGATATAACCATTTTTTTGAAGGTTGCTACTGATCATATGAAACATCTAAGGCAAGGGTTTGATAAGTGTAGGGAGTATGGAATATCCTTTAATCCAAAAAAGTACATCTTTGTTGTCCATGAAGGTAAGCTATTGGGTCATATTGTCTTGAAAGAAGGCTTGTCTATTGACCCTGAGAGGATTGAGGATATTCTAGCTTATTTTTGCCTCAACATAAGAAAGGGCTGCAAAGCTTCTTGGGGAAAATAAATTTTTTAAGAAGGTTTATTCTAGGCTTTTCAAATGTTATAAAGCCTATCACAACCATGCTCATGAAGAACCAAGCTTTTATTTGGACAAAAGAAGGTAAGAGTAATTTTGAGTCAATCAAGCAAGAAATTTTAAAATCTCCTACTCTCTTGAACTCAAAATTTACCAAAGATTTCATACTCTATACCTTTTCTAACCTTGATACAATCTCAGCTATGCTTATGCAAAAGAATGATGAAGAGGTAGAGCAACCAATTGCATTCTTCAGCCAAATATTGGAAGATTATGAGGTTAGGTATACATTTTTTGAGAAGCAAGCTCTAACATTGATAAGAGGATTGAATAAATTCACACACATGGTTTCAAACAACAAGATAAAAGTCATGGTTTATCATCTTAGCACCAAGGAGTTTCTCCTAAGAAAAGACCTTAATGAAAAGAGAGCTAGGTGGATTACAAAGGTGATGGAGTATGATGTGGATATTAAGGTTACAAACTTGGTAAGAGGAAAAAGATTATGTGAGCATTTAGCTTCAAATTTCCAAGAGTCAAAGAAAGAATTATTGATCAACCAGGTTCAACCCCAGCCAACTAATCACGTGTAAGTTCAAAGTTGGACACAAGACATCATTAGTTTTCTTCAAAATGGTGGGTGTTCTAATGGCTTGAACAAGTCTCAAAGCAGATATTTTAGATTACAGACCATTCCCTACTATTTTGTAGATGGTGTTCTTTTTAGGAAAGATGTGAATGGTGTGCTATTGAGGTGTGTTAATAGTGATTAGTTTGATATGTTGCTGGAAAAGTTTCACAATGGTACAGATGGAGGTCATTTCTCTCCTAAGACAATAGCTGCAAAGATAATGAGGGATGGTTACTATTGGCCTAGTCTTTTTAAGTACTATTACCATTGGGTTAAAAAGTGTCCTTAATGTGCCTTCTTTGTAGGTAAATAGAAGCTTGCATCTCTTCCATTGAATCCCATCTAACTAGAACAACCTTTCATGAAATGGGGCCTTGATTTCATTGGTATGATCAACACTCCATCAAGTGATGGACACAAATGGATATTGACTACTATTGACTACTTCACAAGGTAGGTAGAGGCTATTTCATTGAAGGAGGCAAGTGAAAATGCATTCTTGGAGTTCTATGAAAGCATTATAACAAGATTTGGGGTTCACCATGTTATCATTTCTGATAATGCACTTGCTTTCATAAGTGCTAAAAATTTTGATTTGGAAAATAGGAATTGAGTTTAATTGAGTACCTCATCCAATTATTACCCTCAAAGTAATGGATAAGCTGAGTCTACTAATAAGAATCTCATCAAGATTATCAAGAGGACATTGGAGAACAACCAAAGATCATGGCACAGTAAGTTGAAGACAACCTCATGGACTGACATGATTACTCCTAAGAGATCAATTGGTAATTCTCCTTTTGTGCTTGTTTATGGGAGAGAGGCTAGGTTATCCATATATTAGGAACTCCCTACTCTAGAACTTTCACACAAGCTGGAACTACTTAAAAATACTCTAATAGAAGTCAGATTGATAAAACTAATACAGCTGCAAGAAGTAAGAGACAATGCACACAAGACCATAGAACACCACCAAGTACTCATGAAGAGGTCCTTTGACAAAATAACAAGTGAAAGAGTGTTCAAAGAAGGTGATTTAGTTCTAAAATGGGATAAGGATAGAGCAAAAATAGGTAGACATATAAATTTTGACACTTTTTGGAGTGGCCCTTACATCATTAACAAGTGTAAGCAAAGCAACTCCTTTCAGCTGACCAAAATGAATGAAGAAGAATTGCCTATCCCTATGAATGAGATACATCTAAAGTTATGCTATTAGTCTTTTCAGGTCATGTTTTGTAAATAATAGCTTTGATGTGTGTGTTTAGTATAGTTTTGTTTTTGGTTTGTTGTTGTGTTCCCTAAGTACTTTGCAACACAGGTGTGTTTCCTTCCTTTTGTTTGGTTTGTGTCTTTGCCTTTGTGCATGTTATCAACCAGCTTGTGTTTTGAAGCAAGGGTCTATTCAAGTCATTTTTTTGGTGCCTATATGTGTGACTCCATGCCCAATGAAAGGATTTAAGCAACTGGTCTGACGCATTGTAGGCATGCCTCCCTTTGGCATCACTAAAAATGTTAGCCATTTTCACTCTCAGGTTTTGCATCTTTCTTTTGGATAAGTCCATCATATTTATTGGTTCATCCCCACAAAAATGAAATACCAGTGTTATTTCCTTCAAAAGCCTTTATTTTGTCTTTTTGTCCAAGTATGAATAGGAATTGTTTCAGACTTTTTATTTGAAACAAAAAAGTCCAAAGGAATTGGTCCTAAATAGGTTTTTTGAAGGGTATATTTCAGGAATGTCGAAGGATCATTTCTAATGTGAAGGAACACTTTGCACTTTTTTGAAGGGACATTTCCATTCTACCAAAGGGTCTTTTTCTCTTGTGAAGGGATCTGTTTAAATTTTTCAAAGGAGAAATTTTGAGTTTCTGAAGGGTATCAAAAGGATTTTTAAGGGATTTGTTTCAGACTTTTTGTCCGAAACAACATTTCCAAAGGGTTTGTTCTTTCTTTTGGACTTTTTTGTTTCAGACAAAAATTTCAAAAGAATTGATCCTTTAAAAATTCTAAAACAATTGGTCAGTTTCAAAATCTTGAAGGAATCCATCCATTTAAAAAATTCCCCTACAACATTTTTGAAATAAATAGTTTAGACTTTTTGTCTGAAACAATCTTTCTAAAGGGTCACTTGAAAAAAGTTTGAAGGACCATTTCTTAAGAAAGGGACACTTTTCAAAAGTCTGAAGGGACACTTGCAAAATTTCTAAAGGGTCTTTCTCAAAAATTTGTACACTTCCAAAAGTTTTAAGGGACATTTTCAAAAGTCTAAAGGGACACTTGAGAAAAGTCTAAAGGGCCTTTTCAAAAGCTTTGAAAGGTTAACTTTCAGACAAAGTGCCCTAAAAATAAGGTCTCAAAGGAGCATTCTTAACAAAAGTGCCCTTTGGAAAAATTCCAAAGGGTATAGATACTTATATAGAGTTCATAAAAGGATTATCGAAGGGCATGTTTGAGTAGTCCAAAGGGAGGACACCTGCAGAGTCTATAGAGATATGATGGTTTCAAAGAAAAGGGAAACCTATAGAGTCTATAGAAAATGCATGTTTGAGCAATCTAGAAATTTTGTAGAAATATGGTTTCACAAAGTCCATAGTTTAAAATTTTTGTAGAATGATGATTTCAAAGGGAGAAAATAGAAGGGTCCATGGGAAAAAGTCCAAGGGAATAATCCCAATAGAGTGACAGTTGCATGACCATCAAGTTCAGGGTCATGGACTAGCTGTTGGCTTTCAAAATAGTGGGTCCCAAGAAAATTGATGGTCCTCATTCAAACACTCAAAAATCTAAGGGCTCACATTCTTCATTTGCCAAAGCCCATCAGAGTGTTCATCTCACCATTGATTAGACCATGATCCATGCCATTTGTGATGACAAATCAAAAGGATCAAAATATTTGGTTGAGCTAGAATGAGTTTCAAAGGATTCTAAAAAATGTCATGGAGGCATACACATAGACTTCAAGTGACACTTCTCCAAGGCCAAACAGAATGAAAGTGACTCTTCTCCATGCAATTACACACCTCATCAAGCTAGTGGGAAGCTGTTAGGCATAATGGCAAATCTACAACAAATGGACTCTCATTTATATAACCGATTAATGCCATTACGTAGCTCAAAAATATCTATTTCTGCTAGTGCAACCATTGGGAAAGCATCTTTGGGAGATCAAGCTAGCTATGTAACCACTTGAAATGACATGGATCAATGATATGACCCAAATGAGTATCCTTTACAAAGATGATTGTAGCTAAAGATAGAGAATTTTAATAGATTAATTCCTTATCTTGGCATCAAAGGCCTCCTCCTCTCTCTTCCTCTTTGCTATAAATATATCTCTTGAGATAGGGTAAAAATAGACCACATAGAGTATGATGAAGCCCTACTAGAATGATATCCTACCTTTAAGCATTAGTACAAATCTTTTTATTTGAAGTTCTGAGTAATTTCTTGAGTGTGTAAGTGATGTATAGTGACAAGAAGAGATGGTTTTCATCCTTCTGTCCTTTGTCCTTCATGCCTACGCAAGGGTTCTGGGTCTAACAGGTCATATAGAGTGCGTCCAAGTGTGTTGAATTTTTGCATGTGTATAACTATTCTTGGAATGTACAGGTTGTCTTTTCAGTTTATTTACCTTATGTCATTTCATACATCTCAACTCTATACTAAAATACTTGTGTTAGAATCTTTAGAGCTTGGAAATAGTCTATGTATCTTGTTTTATCATGTAATAGGGTATGATATTCATGTGGAAGATAATCTTGGTGCATCGCCATTCTTAGAACAAGTTTTCTTTCTATAATTTTTAACTCTTTTCCCTTCAATCAAACTAGTTTAGACAGAGGTTGTTTTGCATAGATACATTCAGGGAGCTAACCCTTTAAATCTAGAGGTTCATTTCCTCTATAGGTATCCCACATACCTGGAAATGTTCTAATGTTGTCCAAATCTGGAAGAGGATTGAACACTCTCTTCTAGGGTGCAATATTTGGAGACAACATCACCTTCTACCCCCAACCAAACCTATTTGGAGATTATCCTTCTCCACCAACCTATCCATTGGAGATTACCCTTATCCACTCACCAACTGATGAACCAAATAACTTTAACCTTAGCCATTCTTGACTACCTTTTACACATTTTTTTTAACTATCTTCCTCCATTAAATTGTCACCTCACCAACCTCACCTTTTTTGTAAACCCATACATTTTCCCCTTCTACCCAAGAGTTGTAAAGTAACTGGGGGACATCTACTCTTCTGATTGACATTACCCATCCACACAAGCATGGATTTGGGGCATATCAAGCCTGAACCTCTTAAACGCTTGGCATTCATATCTGTTCCTTAGATAAACCAAGTTCCTTATCATTTTATGTATAACTTAAGCTCATACCTTAATTTCAATTGCCTTCATCTCCTTATCTTTAAGGACAGCTGATTAAAAATATGATCATGTGATTATCCATCACAAACTTTGGCCAATCCTAAGCATGGATACCATGGCTCTACCCATGGCATGATCCTCATGGATACTTTTCATCTCTAATCAGATGGAATCCCATGGTCATTGTCAGTTAAAACCACCTCTTCCACCCATCATCAACCTTTTTGTGTCATGGCTTTGCCTCCATAAAGGATAACCTTAGGCCTATATAGACGGTCTATGTATAAGAAGTCATATAAACATTTGGGATACCATAATATCACTTGGGTCAACATCTTTAGTATGCAAACTACTCCCTTGAAGGGCAACTGCTCAAAATAATCAAAAGTGCTTGAACTTAAAATAGACTGCTCCTTTGAAGGATAACTATCAAATATGAACAAACCCAAACTTAGACCACTCCCTCGAAGGATGGCTAAGTTAAATTTGTCAAAATAAATTATTTGAAGTTTCCCGCATCGATCAACTTCACCAACATATCAAAACAATCAATATTAAACCCTATAAAAAAAAAGCTATCCCAAGAAAACTACAATCAGTTTTCATTAGTAGACTTCCCGTATCAATCAATCTACACCTAACGTATGACATGGACTTGTCTATCACCTACAGAAGAGACAAGCTCTCCCCACATGAAGGTTTCCATACTTATCACCCACTACCTAAAATTCATTTCCCCTTTTTTCAGTTACAAATCAAGGGATATTGATTTTACTTGACACCACATGATCAAGTTACCTTTTTTAACCATATAACTAACAACAAAGCAAAAGTGTGACAAGGGTTTTATGTTCATAAACCTACCCATCTTACCATCATGGTATTTATCAATCATAGTGTTTAGCCTTCCCCTTATACTTTAATGATCACTTGGGAAGACATGTCTTATCCCTTTGGAGTCATTGAAACCAAATCTTCACCTAATCAACCAAACAACCCAAACCAAATTCAACCCATCAAACCTATAAAACCAAACTTAATTACCTTATCTAAACAAACCAATAACTACCACCCAAACCAATAACTACCAATCACATTCACCCAACCCATCTAATCAAGTTAACATATCAAACCAACTAACCAATGAATCAACTTGACCTTTTACCTTTGGGAGTCACCTTCTCCCTAAACCTTGGAGGTTACCTTTCTCCGTAATCCTAGCCAACTAGAACCAAACCAAACCTAACCTTTGAAGGTTAATTTTATACAATCACCTCATCTTCCTCTAATCAAACCCATCAAACACCAAATTAAAAGAACTACATTTGGCCTGAAGTTCACATTAGATCCACCATCCATGGGACTATGTAGGCAATGTCCTCTTGCCTAGCATATCAGGAGTCAACTCGGCCATCCCTTATCTAATTAACTTAACCTAGGGAGACATGTCTTCCTCTTTTTGAGCCATTAAAACCACCCACTTACCCTAACCATCAAACTATTGAGGATTACCTTCCCATGTAAACCTTCAACTTGACCAAACTAAACCCACCCTTTTAGAGTTGCCCTTTTCCTACCTTTGCCAACCCTTTTGACCATCATCCTACACAACCAATGACCCATCAACACCAACTTAACAATTATTTTTACCAATCTCAACTTCAACCTATCTAACCTCATCAACCATTGGGTTTTCCACCCCCAATCACCATCTTAACCTACCTTGTCAACTTTATTCAACTAACCTAATCTATCAACCCAACTAACCTTATCTACCTTATCAAACCAATAACTATCACCCTAACCTATCGATCTACCAACTCCAACCTATCAAACCCGTTAAGCACAAAATATACTGAGAGGGGGTGGGTGAATCAATATATTATATATTTTTAACTTAATCTAATTTATTTTCTTTAATCACACATTCAAGATATACCATAAAACTGAAATAATAACATGTACCACACGAGAGAGAGAGAGAGAGAGAGAGAGAGAGAGAGAGAGAGAGAGAGAGAGAGAGAGAGAGAGAGAGAGATTTTATGTGGAAACCCAAAGTGGGAAAAACTATGAAGAACAATCTTAAGTATATGAATGAACACTAACTCAAATTACAAAGTTTACAAGCACCAACTTGCAAGAGCACCAACCCCTTTATCGAGCACTAACACAATAACTATTTGTGAGCACCAACCCACAAGAGCACCAACCCCTTACAAATATTTATGAGCACTAACCCACAGGAGCACCAACCCATTGCAAAGATTTGTGAGTACCAACCCACAAGAGCACCAACCCCTCTTGTGTATAAAACACAAATATCTCTCAATGTTGCTTACTCAATAAATAATTGAAATCTACAATATCTCTTACTTTTCTCTCCTCTAAAACAAATACAAACCATGCACTCTCTTGCATATCACAAATGGTTTCTCAAGCCTTTATTTATATCTTTCCAAATGGCCTTTGGCATTCACCCTTTGTGACCCTTCAATCCTCCTATAAAATGGCACCAAACCCTCTTTTGTCTTCACATGGTGACTCTTGGAATTCCTCAAGATGACTCTTCATGAGAAAATGCATCCCATTCCTCTTTTGTCTTTACCCCATGACTCTTTGACTTCTCCATGGGCCCTCTTTTGACTTATATGCAACCAAAAATAAATTCATTAATATTAAATAAATATTAATACACATTAACCAAGATATGAATATTAAAAACATCATTAAATGCAATGGGGCCTTTATCACCAATGCTAGACCTTTGACATCAATGAAAATATTTATAAAAATCTACCCCTTTGTCATTGATGGCAACTTCAAACTAAAACTACCACATCCTGAAACCTACACATACTACCATCTAAAAAACATACAATAACTCCCCCTTACTATAGTAACCTATACATGTTCCCTGTACATGTTATACACTTATACATGTACCTATTTCTATTCTTCTCCCCATTTGACATCAATGGCAAAGGGCCTATCTTAGATCTAACACTTAGCTCCCCATCAACTGATGTTGATCCTCAATGGTAGGAAGTAAAAGAAATTACTCCCAACTTCTCTCATAGATACTCAAATGTGTTTTTTGGTAGTTCCTTTATGAAAATATCTACAATCTACTATGTAGTACTGATATATTCCATTATAACCTATTGATCTATAACCTACTCTCTCAAGAAGTGATATCTAATGGGAATATGTTTTGTTCTTGAATGCATCACTAGATTCTTCAAAATATTAATAACACTTGTGTTGTCACAAAAAATAGAAATAGGTTCATCATCTTTTACCTTGATATCTTCCAAAGTTTGCTTCATCCAAAGCACTTGAGTACAACACAATACCACTACAATATATTATGCTTCAGCTGCAAAAAGTGATACTAAATTCTAATTTTTGCTTAGCCATGATACTAGGCTATCATTGAGAAAGAAATCTCCTCTACTTATACTCTTTCTATCATTCAAGTAACCTGCCCAATCTGAATTTGTATAAGCAACAAAAGTGATATCTCTGCTTATGGGATACCACAATCCATAATCTAATGTCTCTTTGATATATCTAAATATTCTCTTCACCAACTAAACATGACTATCTTTTGGAGATGACTAATATTTTGTAACCATACCTATTGCATGTATGATATCCAACCTTGACGCTGTCAAATATAAAAGAGTACCAATCATAGATCTATACAAAGATTAATCTATAATAGTTGAATCTTCATCCTTACTCACCTTATTTATTGTACTCATTGGTGTGCCAACTGGTGAATAATCTTAAAAAACAAAAAAATTCAACATTTCCTTGACATATTTACTTTGATATATAAAAATTTATTTATTTAACTAAAATATTTATAACCCTAAAAAAATGACAATTCTCCAAGCATAGACATCTCAATTTTTTTCACATATTATCAAAAAATTCTTTTGTCATCTTTTCAATGTTTCCTCCAAAAATGATGTCATCAACATATACCAAAAAATCAAGTGATGCTCACCTTCTATTTTAGTGTAGAGATTACTGCCAGCAAATCCTCTCTTAAAACCTTGATCTGGCAGGTACTTATCAAGTCTTGCATACCAAGCTCTAGGAGCTTGTTTCAATCCATATAATGCTTTCTTCAATCTGCATACATGGCTACTAATATTTGAGAGAATAAATCTCTCAGGATACTCAATGTAGACCTCTTCTTCTAGATTCCTATTTAGGAAGGCAAATTTGACATCTATTTGAAACACTTTGAAATTTTTAAACATTACATATGCAAGAAACATTCTAATAGCTTCTATCCTTGCCATTGGTGCAAAAGTTTCTTCAAAATATATTCCCTTAATTTGAGCATATCTTTTACATACTAATCTTGCTTTATTGTTGGTTACTTCTCCATTTTCATTCAACTTATTTCTATAAACCCTTTTTATTCCTATCACATTATTATCTTTTGGTCTAGGCACTAATTCCCAAGTATCATTATTTTCTATCTGATTTAATTCTTCATCCATTACCTTAACCCAATGCTTATCATGTCTAGCTTATGAAATAGTTCTAGGCTAAATTTGAATAACAAAGAGAAATTAACTTACTCAGATTCATTTACCATCATTTTTTTGGTGCGAATTCCTTCATTTATGTCCCCGACGATGTCACTTTCATTATGATTTCTCTAGACATATTTGGATCGGATTTTGGTTTCTTTTTTTCCTTCTTCTCATCTTCATCTGATTATTCAAAATCTTTCTCTTCAATGATTTCAAGAATGTCTATTGGATCACTGATTCTTTGTGTTCCTTCTTCTTCTATCCTGACACTTGCACTTTCAACTATTTTCTTGGTTCTTTTATTATAATATTTATAACCTTTACTTTTGTAAGAATAACCAAGAAATATACCTTCATCTACTTTAGATTCAAACTTACCAAATTTTTTATCGGCTCCTTTTATGAAGCATCTGCTGTCAAAAACTCTAAAATAATCAACTATTATTGATTTATCTTTCCATAGTTCATAAAGAGTCTTGTCACTATTGACTCTTAATAATTTTATATTTTAAATATTCACTGCTATAGTAACTACCTCTCTCTAATATTTATTTGGTATCTTAGATTCATTTAGCATTATCCTTGCCATCTCTTGAACTATTCTATTTATCTGTTCAACTACTCTATTTTGCTATGGAGTTTGAGCTACTGAATAATGTCTCTTTATTCCATGGTCTTTAAAAAACTCAATAAACTAACCTGACATAAATTTTCCTCCTTGATATGATCTTAGGCACTTAATCTTCAAACTAGTTTCATTCTCAACTAATGCATTGAAATATCTGAAAGCTTTTGATTTTTTCTTGAAAAATATTACCCAAGTCATATGTAAAAAATCATCAATAAGAAACATGAAATATTTCTCACCTTGAGTACTTTGAGTTCTCATAGGTCCACACAAATTAGTGTGAACAAGCTCTAACATCTGAGTGGTTGAGTACTCTTTTGTTTTGAACCGACTTCTGACCTACTTCCCATGATGATAAGGTTCATAAAGCGTGTCAGATGGCTTTGTAATCTTTGAAAGATTTTTGACTGCCTATTTTTTGTTGATATTGACAAGATTGTCAAAATTTATGTGTCCCATTCTCTTGTGCCATAGAAAAATTTATTCAATCTGACTCAAATAACATCTTTGACCTTTGATACATGATAACATGTACAAATTATTGCCTATTTTTTGAGCATCTGCAACCAACACATCTAAATATTTTCTTCTAATTCCACAACCTTCTACATAAAACTTTAGTGTGTGCTCCTGATCACACATTTGATTTACACCCAAAACATTATGCTTAATACTTTCTACATACAAAATATTTTTAGTTTTAGTTCTACCATTATCTAAACTTAGTGTACTTTTTTTGACAATTCTGGTAGTAGTATTATCTTTGAATTTCATTATGCTACCATTGATTTTATTTAAGGTTATGAGCTTATTTTTGTCTCTTGCCATGTGCCTTGAACATCCACTATCAATGAACCATGGCTTTTATTCATTTCTTGCATGCAAAGCTATTTTTATCAACATAGATTTTTTAGGTTATTTCTTCTACCATGAACCTGTTGAAACTTTCATCTTGATGAATGGAGCCTTGAAACTCTAGTCCTTCTTGACTGAATCAAACATGCTTCTATAGTATCGAGCTATGTGTCTGAAGTTGTTAAACTTGTAACATATTATGGCCTCTTCATTAAAGCTTGATAGAGGAGCAAAAGAGTTGTGGCTTTTGCTTGAGTTTGCATGAGTTTCCTTCTCCTTATTTTTAAAATTGTTAGCCTTTTTTCAACATTCTATTTTCCTATGACCATATCTATTACATTAAAAATAGTAACCATAAAAATAAGACCTGTTTGTGTATTTTTGACCTGATTGTATTTTGTAGCTCTGTTCCTTCTAGCCTTCTTTGTTTGAGATGTCCTCTATATTCTTAACTTCTTCCCTTTTTATTTCTTTTTTTGTAAGAGCTTCAGCATAACTCTTTTCTTTTTTGTGTGTTAACTTTGTTTATGAAAGTAGTGGCCTCCCCTTTCTCTTTTTAAAATCTGATACTTGTATTATCTGACATTGATATTTAACTTTCTAATATCTTATTCAACATATTAGTGCTATTCTCAAATTTTGAATCATTGGATACCTATCATTGATTGCTTTATTTGTTTTCTCAAGATCTGATTTTAAAGAAGAAATTTCAATAATATACTTTTCACATTTTTCACTTACTTTTTACAACTATTTCGTTAGATCTTTTTCATTCTTCTTAGCTTCTTCAAAATGTGCTTATAGATCTTTAATTGTTTTCTTTCACTCCTTTTCATTTTTCTTGATCTAGAGCTTTAATCTTTGATTATTCTTCTCAAAAGCTTTTAATTCTTCTAAGGCACAAATGAGTTCTCCTTCTAGATTTACTTTAGTCATCCTGTTCTTCTTCTTGATCATCTAAACTTTGACTTGTAGAGGCATCTTCATGTATGGCCATCAATAAAATCTCTTCTTCTTCTGAATCACTGACTCCACTATCTTCCCTTGAGCTAAGATCTTTAAAATACAAACTCTTCTTCTCGAATCCCTTCTTGCATTTTCCTTTAAAAATTTTCTTGTATGTAGACTTTCCTTCTTCATTGTCACTATTACCCTTTTCTGGGCACTTAGTTGTAAAATGTCTAATATTTACATAATTAAAAAATTTAAAAGGTAGTTTTCCTTGATATTTATCTATGCCCTTTTTCAAATTATGAATGAATATAGCTCTGTTGTCATCTTCATCATGGCTAAAACTGTCACTTGATTCTTGAATCTTAACCTTCTTTTTCTTTGATGTCTTGAAAGTAACTTCTCTTTTTGAAGGTTTCTTTTATTTCATTTGCATCCCATATGCCATAAGAATACCATGTAGCTCATCCATCTTTAGCTTGACTAAATTCTTCATCTCTTCAATTGTCAAAACTTTTGCATCATATCTCAATGGTAGAGATCTCAAAACTTTTTGTACCACAATTGATTCTTCTAACTTTTATTCAAGACCTTGAATCTGATTAACTATTTGATCAACCCATAAAAGGTAACTTGCTATATTTTTTTTTCTTCCATATTCAAAATCTTAAACTATCTTCTGAAAGTCTAAAGCTTAGCTTGCTGAACCTTTCCATCACCTTTATAAATATTTTCAAGTTTTACCCAAGTTTCATGAGAAAATTTACATTGTATAACTTTAACAAATTTTGATTCACATAAACTACATAAACTAGCATTTAAATCTTTAACATTATTTTCACTTGCATTCTTTTCCATCAAAGTAGTTACAAGTGTTTGTGACTCTTCATATTCCTCCACCACTGCTTGCCAAATGTCTAGTCTAAAGGTTATTAAATAAGTCCTCATCCTTATGCTCTAAAAAGCATAAGCTTTCCCATCAAACAAAGGTGCCTTAGTTATATAAAAAACTTCATGTGATCTAGCCATCATGCTTTCCTTAATCTATCTTCAAGTTGTAATTTTTTTTCAAAAAGGAACTTGCTCTGATACCAATTATTAAGCATAAAATATACTGAGAGGGAGGGGTGAATCTGTATATTATATATCTTTTACTTAGTCTGATTTATTTTCTTTAATCACTTAATCACACATTCAAGATATGCCATAAAACTAAAATAATAACTTGCACCACACGAGAGAGAGAGAGAGAGAGAGAGAGAGAGAGAGAGAGAGAGAGAGAGAGAGAGAGAGAGAGAGAGAGAGAGAGAGAGAGAGACCAGATTTTTATGTGGAAACCCAACATAGGAAAAACCATGGAAAACAATCTCAAGTATATGAATGAGCACCAACTCAAATTACAAAGTTCACAAGCACCAACTTGCAGGAGTACCAAACCCTTTGTCAAACACCAACACATCAACTATTAATGAGAACTAACCCATAAAAGAACCAAACCCTCTTGTCTATAAACACAACTATCTCTTAATTTTGCTTACTCAACAAATGATAGAACTCTACAATATCTCCTATTTTTATCTCTTCTAAAAAAAATATAAACCATGCACTCTCTTATATATCACAAATGGCTTCTCAAGCCTTTATTTATAGCTTTTCAAATGACCTTTGGCATTCACTCTCTGTGACCCTTCAATCCTCATGGAAAATGGTGCCAAACCCTCTTTTATCTTGACATGGTGACTCTTAGAATTCTTCAAGATGACTTTTCATGAGAAAATGCATCCCATTCCTCTTTTGTCTTTACTCCGTGACTCTTTGACTTCTTCATGGGCCCTCTTTTGACTTATATGCAACCAAAAATATATTCATTAATATTAAATAAATATTAACACACATTAACCAAGATATGAATATTAAAAACATCATTAAATGCAATGGGACCTTTATAACCAATGACAAAACTTTGACATCAATGACAATATTTATAACAAAACCTATCAAAACTATCAACCAACAACAACCAACCAACTTTACCTACCTTACCCAACCTATACAATCAATGCATCTTATCAACTTTACCCAACATATCAAATCAACCTATTCAACCAACCTTACCAAATGAAACCCTTACCTAACAATCAAGATTATTAAACCTTACCCACCATGATTAAAAATCCTATCTACCCAACCACCTATTAACAAACTTTATCCACTCAACCTAACATATCAAATCCAACTTTACCTATCTTATCAACTTTATCAACCCTATTAACCTAAACTAATCCAAGTGGTACACCCAAGTGGGGAAACCCATTTGGGCTTCCACCAACCTATTTGTAAGTCACCCTCTCCCTTAAACTATGGATCTTACCCTTCTCCACCAACCTATTTGGGAGTCACCTTCTCCCTTAAATTTTGGAGATTACCCTTCTCCACTAAACTAGCCAACCATTCGACTGTGTCTACCTCGATGTTGGCCCCTTTTGACCTAACCTATCACATAGTTTTTGATGACCTTGCCTTGGTCCTTTTGACCATATACGCCAATTATTCCATGTTAAACATTTGAATTTTCACCACCTCATGCATAACTAGACCATTTGTGTTTTTCTCAGGAGCACTTCCTACCTTGGATACCAAAGTAAACACTGACCCTGTCTAGGAGACTTGATAAGACTGACCTGATAAGCTATGTCGAATGCTGGGGACTAGTTACCTTATCATTTATCCTATAACCCAACCTTATTATTACCAACATGGCAATCTTAGTCTTTGCACAATCTTAGCTATCACACTTAGTTGTATTTTATGCACATGTTTATGTCTCAAATGCCTAACCTCACCTTTCTATCACCCACCTCATGACTTATCATCTACCATTTACCAAAACTTGACCTATTTTTAACTTCACCTCATTAATTACTCATTTTAGGGGGAATACCTCCTCCCATACTTGGGGTAATTAGACCTTTTGAATATGACTTTTCTCCACAAACCTTCACCCAAACTCAACCATGTGATTCTTTAATTTAGGGGAACCTAGTTAAGTATCACTACCATACCCTCAGAGCACACCTATTCTCTACAATAGACCCATGAACCATTTAAGAACCACATCTGGCTTGAATTTCTTTTTGGATATTACATCTATGGAACTATGTAGGTAGTGTCATCTTGCCTAGTGTATCTAGAGTCAACTCAGCCATCACCCTTCACCTTTAACTTTACCCAGCTTTTATTTTTATTTTTTAGCTTATAAACCCAAAGCTACATAACAAAAAGGGGAAAAATGTAGAAACTAAAAAACTACCCCATTTTTTAGTGTCAAAACACCCTTGAACCCTTACCCTAGATTGGAGCTAGTTAACCACCCAATTAATGTAGCCCACTTTTTAACTTGCTAACTTAACCTTTTTAACCCCCTTTCTTTTAACCACTTTTTACCCATTTTCTTCTCAAACCTAGACCACTAATGGTTAGGGTAACCATCAATTATTATTCTAACCATCGATAGTTAAGCCTAACCATCGATGGTAAGGTTCCCTAACCTGTATCAAAGTTATTTCTAGTTGGGTGCAAAATCAGCTTTACACCCAACTTAATAACCTTTCATTTGGTGATACAAATTAGTTTTATGGTGCCTAAATTAGTATCTTTATCCACATATCTAATTAAAAACTTCCTTTTGAACATTTGTCAACTTCTTCCACTTATAATTGGCAACTTCTTCCTATAAAAGGGGAGTTGTAGGAAGGAGAACCAAAAGATAAAATCTGTAAGTATATGCTACCAATTTTTTTTTTAGGTATTCAACCTTATCAAAAAACCACCCAAATCATTCTAAGAGGTTGGAGTATTCTTATGTTGATGAATTTCCTCTAGTTATTCTCTCCCCCTTTCTCCATTGCTCTTGATAATAGGTATTCTTCTCTTTGTTTTTAGTTTATTATTATTTCTTTTTTAAGGTTTAAATACCTTGATCAAAATCTTCTATTGGCATTTTTTATACCCTCTACACCTGTATCAAACCTTTACTGACCTAAAACCCTTACCCAAACATTTTTTTGACAATTTACCTAACCTATAACCCTTATTTTTTACATTCTCAAAATTTGATAGGCAATCATTGACGATTAGCCCAACCATCGATGATTACCTTAACCATCGATGGTTACCTTAACCATCATCAATTACCTATCTTCACCCAAACCAACCAAATCAATAACTAGACCTCAACCAAAATTCTATTTTCTTTTGTCCTATCACCTGATAGACCCAAAACATAATCAGACCCCCAACTACCTTAACATAAGCATTGACTAATTTTTTGCTATAATTAGTTGTTTTATTTAAATAAGAAATTTATTTTTTTGTATTAGATAACATTTATCTTTATGTTATTTAATACAAGTATCATCTTTTTTTATCAAACCTTTTATCAAAAAGGGATTGATAGCCATCCTAATGAGCTATTGCTTTTTTGGATCTAGCATACGCTAGGTAATCCACTCATCTTATTGTCTAACCAATAAATTCCATTTATTAATTTCTTACTACAGGTATTCCTCCATAGCCAAAGGGGAGATCTCACTTCATCTGGATATCAATGCATGTACACTTTTGACCAAGTACCCGTACACACCCCTTTCTTACAATTTACTTCTACTTTCATAAACTAAGAAATGAGGAGAAAATTTGAGTAAAACATTTGTAACATGGATTATGATCTAGAAGTTATACTAACTTTCCTATCTAAAATTAGAAGTGAGACCCATCATGCCGTGCATGATGCCCCCTATATTTGGATTCTCTGAGGAAAATTATACTAAAACTAATGAATTTGATCTAAATTGTAGGTGACAAAAATACAACTGAACTTACCTTTCTTTCTATTTTTGTAAAATCTAAGTTTTTTATTATTTAGATAAGAGTGCCAAAAATAGGACACCTTGGTGTTCAACATTGTTTTCCAGGTCCAACTCTATTATCCTTTGCTAATTCTGATCACTATTTTTTTGGTTTGTTCTACCTGGTTGGGTTTTGTTTATTGTTTTGAATGTTTTAAAAACTATGTTTTTGACTAATAGAGGCTCTAATCTCTGTGACAAAACCCCTATTTATTGTCCCTTCTTTTGAGGGTAGGAATGAATACCCTAAAATGACTTCCCTTAGAAGAAAGAGCCTTACAAGTGTGTTATGTTACAAAATACATGATATAGCAATAGTAATCAAAAAAATGTCTCAAGATATAACATAGTTTATATTGAAATTTTTTAGATCAATAGGGGTATGCCTAGATAGATGTAACAATGTAATAGCATGTGCACTATACTAAATTAGAACTAAAAATATTAGTTATTAGTTGTCAAGGAGGGATGGAGCATAATGTCCATCATGGCATCCAAGCAAGGAAGATAATGCATGATATGGATCATGGCTTTGTAAATAGTGAGAAACAAATAAGTATCAATCACACAAGGCAAGAAGAAAGAAGCATATAAGAGTGGCCAAGGGGATAAGCAAACAAGGGACATGGGTACATGTCACTCAAACTAGGAAAACAAGTATACAAGGCTTGTTCAAATGCCACATACACATATAATTAGAAAAAATCAAGGTTGGCACAAGGGCTACAAGCCCATAAAAGAGTACAATAAAAGCACATTGGAAAATGTCCTAAGGCACACAAAAGACATAAAATAGGAACTAAAAAGTGTAATCGCATCTAACTATGCAAAGTAAGAAAGGAAGGCATGTAAATGATAGAAATACAATCACATCTAACTAATCAAATAAAGAAGTGAAAGTATGCAAGACATGGAGTACAAGACTAGGTATATGCTAATAAATATACAAGTGTTATATACTAGTGAATGTTGATAGTGTAATCTATGTAAACTAGTAAGTAATGTACATCAACATGATAACTAAAATGTGTGGTGTAGGAATGACATAACCTAGATGGTGTAGTCATGTAGAAGATTCCCTCGATGGGTATATATGTCAATGTATGCTCAAATGTAGAAGTAGGATGCCCCCTAAATGGGTAGAGTGAAGCAATGAAGGGTGTGGGTGTCACTACACACACTCAAAGAAGATCAAGTGAAGCATGGTAATGTAGATAAATTTATAAGCAATAGTATAGAATAACAAAATGTAAGTCTAGCATGGTAGTATAAATGTAAATCATGGATGATGCATACAATTGAAATATTTTTGGTATTTTTGCAATATTTAAATGTTTTTGTATTTTAAAATGTTATGTTATTTTTGGTATTTTTTGAAATAAACTATGTATAATCAATCATAAGGAGACTATGTAAAAGTAAGCAAAAAGACATTATATATAAGAAAGACTGAGAAGAAATGATACTAACTAATGAGTCTCATGAGAGACTCCTTATTATGGTGTCCTATATCAAGGAGAGGAATCATGCATGATCATGAAGCATGATGGAAAGGTTGAGACTATGAATTTGAAAGCTATGTATTTTATAAGTTCTCTAAAATCTTTGTAGTAGAAATTGACTATGGGGTCCCCCTATAACTCTGAGAAGTGGATGTAACTATAGGGCTCTTAGAGACCCATCTAGTAGTAGAATAAGATCTTTGAACATGTGCTCTATGTGTAGAGGCATGAGACCTTAATGATACTACCCTAGGTGTGAACACTAGCTAGAAACTATCTAAAATCCTAAAACTATGGTTGCTCTAAAAGAGGCCTCTATGGAAGTGTGTGAACTCTCTATGCTAGTGAGAAAGGCCTTGACTATGTCTGAATCTAGACTAGAAGAACTATAACTGGTGAAGAAGCTAAAACTAGTGACTATAGAGTATTAGATCGCTCTGAAGTGGGGAGTGGTAACTCATATGGAACCCCACCAACTGTAATAACTTGATTAGCATGAATGAATTTCATGCATCTATGAATGGTAGAAGGTATTGTATGAAGTTTTTAAATACATGGTCAACCAAGCAATATATTAAAGACTCATACACTAGGAAAAATAGTAAATAGTGTGGCCATATGTATTGGACCAACCTATAGAGGAAGTAAAATCTCACCTAATGAACTCTATATGTGCCCACTGAATCCAATGATAACTATGTCCATCAGGGTAATATCCTATTCTAAATATCCCAAATGTTGTAGTAATGTCATAGTACACATGTTCACACTGGATTCATTATCTATGAGAACACTATGAATTGGATGATGCTTAATGTATGCTCTGATAAAGAGTGCATGGTAATCCAAATCATCCTCAACTGTCTCCTTCTTTGAGAAGGAGATGGAAGGTCTAGTTGGAACTCTAGAATTATACACATCAATCATGTTGCTCAAAGGGTGTGACTCAATTGAAGGTGTCTGGTATGTAGTTGGTGGAGGGTGTGCATGATATGCATGGTGAAAAGTTGGTGTATCCCCTATCTCTTTTTTAGAATGTTGTGGGAAAGGATCTAAGAAAATTTTCAAAGCCTTGTCTTATGTTTGCTTTGCTTGAGGAGGCTCAACTGGAGTGCCAATATCAATAAAGTTACCATCTATCAAATCCTATATCTTATGTTTCAAACTGATGCATCTATTTATTATGTGGCTTGGTGCCCTATAAAAATTTCAAAATGCATTTTAATCATATCCCCATGGAAGAGGATTTGTTGGATCAACTTCTTGAATAGGAGGGAGAGATATGATGTTATATTCTAATAGCTATGGTAAGACTCTGGCTAGAGATACTGGTAGATTGGTAAAAGTTCACTGAGGAGGCATGGATAAAACCACTCACTGAGGGGGATCTAAAACAACATTAACTATTGGTTGATTTTGACTTTTACTATCACTGACCTTTAATATATATGGGACTTTACTGTTACTCTTGTTTATTGTTTTTGATATACTTGTGTACTTGAGTTTTCCCATTGAAATTAATTTGACTTCCCTTTCCTTTAGTATATGACATAACTCAGTGAAGGAACAAAATCTTTTGAACATTATTGACTCATGAAAAATTTGTAGAAGACTTTATTTGAAGAGATCTTGTAACTCTTGATCGGCCATGGGGCTAGTCATTTTAGACAAGATAGTCTTATATCTAAGAACAAAATCTATAAGATGCTCATTTGACCTTTGTTTCTATTGTGAAACTTGGGCATACAAAACCTTTTCACCTATGTTAATGCTAAAATGATCTAGGAGCATGTCAGCTAAAGGGTTGAATGCGTTGATTGATTGATTCGATAGACTATAGAACCATTGTAAAGTATAATCCTTTAAACTCCATAGAAATAGCTTGGTTAGTAACCAGTCATTTAGCACATTATCCAAGCATGCTACATGAAAATTTCTCAAGTGTGTCTCTAGATCACCCTTTCTATCATATAGAGCGAGCTTGAGTTGAACAAAACCTAGTGGCAAGGGTGTAGAAGTAATATGACATGCTAATGGTGTATGTAGTAGAGCCAAACAATCCAAAGCCTATTTAGGTCTAGAGGCACCTTGATCAAGGTGTATCACCTTAGATTTAAGATATTTTATCTCCAACATAAGGGCATCTATATCAAGAGATAAAGATGTACTAGCCGTGACTGGTGGTGCCTCATAGGAAGGTTGGTTCTACTATATGGAGTTGTTGAGACATAGTTGCCCCCATAGTGTCATTTATAATCGATTGCTTTATGGTTTGAGAAGATTGACCATTATTTTTTTCTATTCTTGTAATATTTTTAGCATATCATCTTTCATATCATGATGTTTAGTTAAAAGGTCTTGAATTTCCCTCTTATCAGTTTCGTCAAAACTGATATATTAGGACATTGTTAAATTAGGAAAATAAATTAAAAATGGATTGACTTTTTATAATAAGTTGTAATAAGTAAAATTTGGTGAAAGGAAAGTAATAAATAAAGGAAATGTAAAGTTATAAAAATAAAAAATTGGAATATGCATAAAAAGGTTACGAATTTCACAAACATGTAAGGTGATACCTCAAAGAAACAAAGGGACCTAGTAAGTTCAACTAGGGTTTGAAAGAAATAATAATTTTATTTTTAAAAATTACTAAGAATAATTTTAAATTTTAAATGGAAATTTTGATTTAAATATGTAGGAAAAAATCAAACAAATACTAGAGAAATCAACAAAGATTTTTCTCTAGGGTTTCTAGGGTTTTTATGCACAAATGAAGTAAGTCAAGTTCACCAAATGATTTAACTATTTTGGGAATAATGGAGTTTTATTCCTATTTTAGCTAAGGGTCTAGACTAATAAATCAGCAAATAATATTGCAATAATTATAGTCCTAATTTGTATATTTTATTTATGCTTTGTAGCTTTCTAAAAATAGTAATAAATTAGGAGAAATATAACTTAGCCTAATAACAGGTTGAAATGGTCCTTGTAGGGTCTGAAACTAGTTGTGTAGGATTAGGATAGTGTTATAAATCAAAATCTAGCTTTAATTTTATGAAAAGACATGATCGCCAAAAACATGACACCCTAAGGTCTAGTGTTGTTGTCCTCTTCTGACATTACTGTCCAAACTACTCACAAAGACCTAATTTTTTTGGGTTCTTTCTACTGTTCTTATGTGATCTTGCTTGTAAAATCTTGAGTCTTGAATGTTGATATAACTCCTTATAGAGCTGTTTCAATCTTGAAACCCTAGACTTTCATAATGATTAATAAAACTTGAGAAAGAGGGGGGGTTAGTGTGTGTAAGATGTATTGAACGTGTATCTACACCCCTTGTGTGGGTACACTACCTACATACTAATACTTTGAAGAGGGATTAAGCCATATGTAGTTGTCACACTTTATGTGCTTTGTGTAATAGTGTAAAGAGGATACAAAAATGCTAAATTGAGAGTGTTTGAGGTGGCTAGGGACTGGTGTAAAGGTTTGAATATATTTGCATCTGTATTGGGTGACTGTATGCAATGAATAGGAAAGTTTGATTTATTAGTTTGCTTGTATTCTTACTCAATTTGTAAGATTTATCACCTTCCTTTGTAAATGACCTTTGGATGGGCTTTTATAGGGAACTATTGGTCATGGGTTAGATGTATTCATACTAGGCCAACATGATGAAGGATACGAGTCAAATTAAAATGGTCATTTAGGATCAAAATTCAATTGGATAGGAGTGCCTAAAATGGAACACCCTAGGGTCTGATGCTATAGTCCACATATGACACTCCTATCCTACGGGCTTGGGACTTAGGGGATAGAATTGGCACGGGAAATAGAGCCTAGTTGAGCTAGAATGATTATCTAGAATGCTATAAATGACTGGGAATAAGAAAAAAGGTCCTTAGGAGGGTCATAAGAGCATGAAAATAGGATTTATGGCTAGGATATCACCAACCACACTTAAACTACCAATTTGGATGTTTTATATGACTACATACAACACAATCATGTCAATAGTATGCAAACCTAAAAGTATGTGTTGGCATATGATTCTGTTCATGCCAATTATTAAAAATGTATACTCTCCCCATGCTCACATTGAGGGGTTGTAAGATAGCATTAATAATGTTCACAAAGGGGTGAATGTTGAGGTAGAGTTGTGTGAAACATTATTAATTATGTATAATTTATATTATTATTTGTGTGAGATTTGGTTGCTAAACTAAACTCACGTAAATAGGTTTGAGTGATAATAGGGTGGTTGTGTAGTTGATATTTTATAGGGAGCTTAGCTTAAAAATAGGATGTCCTACATCTTATAAATTTGTAAAAACTCCTGAATGATTTAAATACAGAGTAAAAGATTATTATTGTGTCTAAAAATATTCTATATATATTTGGGTTTAGCTCTTTTATTCCCCAAAATAAATGATTTCATGGTGATCTCATGGAGATATCCTGATGAGTGGATGAAGTTCTTTGATAGCCTAAGTAATAATGACAAAGTGTGTAATGTACTTGTCTTAGTTTGCTTGAAGTATGCTTGGTTGATATAAAGTATTGACATGGATATAGATGTTTAAGGATGAGTATGGAGTATTGAACATGTGCAAGGGGTCATATAAGAGGTTTTTTATGCTTTGAGTACTTATGTGCATGAGTGTATTTTTTTTTTTTTGTCTATAGTTTTCATTTAGACACTTTTGGTCCAGGGGTAAAAAATCTGAGTAGGCAGTTTGATGACATCACCATTGCCATATGGGAATGAATCAAGATGAATTGTTCATATAGTTATGATCACACTAGTCCCTAATTATTATGCACCAAATATCAAGTCATGCATCGAAGCACGGTCAAAGATGAGGGTAAAAAGTTAGCTTCTCAGTCAGAATTCATTGTTTTCTCATACTTAGCCAAATTTGCATGTGGCCAAAAAGAGCCAAGTAAGCAGTTTGATGATGGAAGATCTTGCACATGTGGAAATTTCAAGAGAAGGTGATCATATGGGTTTATTTAGTTTTTAGCATAGTTTATTTTCATTAAATTTTAGATCATGCACCAAAACATGTCAAAAGATATACATATACAAAGCTGGGCTCCTGGGTAATTTGATTGTGTTTTTCCATAGCCAAATTTGTGTGATAAGAAAATCCAAGTAGGAATTTTGATGGTGTTATATCTTTCACATGTGAAGGTGTCAAGAGAAACTACTAATATGGGTTTGTTCAATTTTGATCATAGTTGATTTTCACTAAATTTCAAATCATGCGCTATATTGCAGCAAAAGTTATGCTTGTTCAAAGTTGGCCTCCTAAGTAGGTTTTTGACATAGTTGGCTCTATGATTTTGAGAAGGTATTTTAATGGTAATATATCTCACAAATGTGAAGGTTTCAATAACAATGTGTCACATGGTTAGATTCTCCTATGTGAGGAGATCATCTAGTCCAAATTTGAGATCATGCATCGAAGCACAAAACAAATTATTAAGGTTCAAAAATGGTTACTCGAGCATATTGAAAGGGTCCCCATAGTCATTTTTGCACAAGTTAAAGTTTGAGCAAGATCAACGGTGCACTTTTCTCCAAGGAATCAATAAGTAATGAGTTGAGGATAAGTGAATGATGTTTAACGACTAAGCAAAGGTATAGGATAAGGATCTAATGGTGAGTGGATGTTCATATGGATTGATCAAATGGTGAGCACTGATTTAAAAATACCTGACTAATCCACAAAGATTTAATGGTGAGCATTGATTTAAAAATACCTAACTAATCCACAAAGATTGATGGAATGTGTTGAGTTAACATTTCAAGTTTGCATGAGATGAGGTCAAAGTGACTGAGGTTTAACGTTTGGCATTGGTGGACTATGTTTAAAGTTTGAACATAATTGATAGTGCAAGATTGATCCAAATCTGAGAGGATATGAGATGATAACAAAGTTTTTGAGGTTTAATTCTAACTGTTTCTATTCAAATATTTGAATTTAACATAGGGAAAAACTAGAGCTATGTATTTTGTCCATATCTTTCGATAGAAGTGGAATTTGCTAGTGCTGTAAAAAGCAAAGATGAAGATGAGTCTATAATGCATATAATACAACTAATTTAATGATCTATAAGTGTGTAAAATAAAATATATTGAGCTTAGAATTTTATTGTGTGTTCATGCTTATTTTACAACTAAATTGAGAAGGATGTTTGAGCTTGTTTTGATGTTGTTTCGATGTCTCATGATGAATTGGCTATTAGACAGTGTTGTAGACTCCATGAAGATGATCTATGAGTATTTTAGATGTATGATAAATATATATTTAATATTAGGGAGTGTTTTAGACTCTATGAGGATGATCTATGATTTTTTTGGAGGTATGATCAATCTATATTGAGTATGAACAATGCTTAATAAGTTGACTGTATGTTTGGTAATGGTATTCCTATATATAAGGTCTCTATTTGAGTTTTTTGAGCATATGTAGAGGTGAGCTAAGATGAATATGATCATTTAAGGATTTCAAAGGGGAAATTAATAGTGTACCCATGTATTTAAAAGTGGTCATGTGTTCTTATTTTGTTCGATGAAGTGCTAAAGGAGTAAATGGGTTCACATGAGACTTATAAGGGATATAAGGGCCTTATTAAAAGGTGTAGTTCCTTAAGGGTGACCCATAGATGATATGGCCAACATATGAAGATTTTTTTGAGCCATGTTTTCATGTGAGAGATGCCTTAAGGGCTAATGCATGCCTAATGGTTGACCAAGGTGTTGATTATCAAGTTTGCTCTATAAATAGTGATATCAAATATGTTGATTTTTAGATTTTGTAAGTGAGAAAAAAGAGAGATTTGAGAGAGGCTTATGTGTGTTTTATGGAGTGAAATAAGGGTAGAGTGACCTGAATATGAGTTGAAGAGTAGGTAAATTTGAAGACTATTTATATGACATATTGGTCATAATTCTATTGATAGAATAATGTTTTTATTATTTGAGTATGAGTGAAGGTGAAGAGTGATAATCAGTGGTCCATAATCAGGTGTTAAAGACATCAATTCATAATATGATGTGTTCATATATGTTATTGTAGATCAAAATCTAAGGTGGTTTTAGCCTACTTGCAAGGTGAAACTTGCTAAAAAGTATAGTTGTTTTTACAGCTCAGCTAGATAGGTGTGGCAACACGTTGTGGGATTGTAGTCTCACTAAAAAGGGATTGTAGTTCCTTGATCATTTGTATATCGTCTAAATTGGTTATTATTATTTTAATATATTAGTACAATTATAGGTTTTAGTGGGTTTTATTCCCCAAGAGGGTTTCCCATGTATGTCATGTGTTATGTGATTGATCTTGCATTGTCTCTCTTGCTCATTGCTATGAATGATGTGTATGCTTCATGAATGCTTGTGGTAAATGATTAAGTGTTTGTAATGATCAAAATTAAAGTTGAATTTTTTGGGCTCACTAATTCACCTCCTTCTCAATGATTTTACCTCTAACAATTGGTATCAGAGTAGGTCCTTTGGTAAAGGCTTAACAGCTTGAAGGTGATCCAAGGTACAATATGGGTAGTCATCAAGGAGGTTTCTCTACTAAGCAAGCATTAATGTTCAATAGATCCAATTATGATTTTTAGAGAGTAAGGATGAGGACATATATTATGTTCCTAGGGTTTGATGTATGTAAATCTATTTTGGATGGTTATGTTGCTCGTAGTACTCCTCTCTCTAGTGCTACAGACAAGAAGTTGTTTGAGAATAATTCTAAGGTGATGAATGCTATCACTTGTGGTATTTCAGAGATTGAATAAACCAAGGTAATCCATTATACATATTCTAAATAAATATGGAACAAAATGAAGATAATTTTTGAAGGATACTTAAAGGTCAAGCTTGCTAAGTTGTAGACTCAGAAGGTAATTTGAAAGTCTCAATATGAAGGAAGAAGATTTCCGTGACATCCTTTCTACAGAGAGTTGATGAGACTATGAACATCATTATAGGTCTTGAATAGAATATTAAAGAGGTAACTATAGTCCAAAAGGTATTAAGGTCTTTATCTCTCAAGTTTGATCCAAAAGTATCTGCTATAGAAGAGATTCATGATCTTACTCAGTTGAATATGGTCAATTGCATGACACCCTTACTGCATATAAGATGAGATTAATTGATGATATACCACCAAATAAGGAAACTACATTCAAGATATAGATTAAGTCTAAGAAGAAGTTCTAAGATAATAAATCCAAATAGGATGACATATCTAACATTGATGAGGATGAACTAATTGCTTTGATGACTAAGAAATTAAACATAGGCTCAGGGAAGTATAAGGGTAAACTACCCTTAAAATGTTTCAATTGTGGAGAGATGGGACATTTTGCTCAAAGGTGCCCTCATAAGCAAGAGAATAAAATTGATGAATAGCATGGTGAATTCCAAGATGATGACAATAAGACATACATGAAGAAAGGATGCATAAATTTTAATAAAAATAAGTCCTTCAAAAATAAGAAGAGTCTCTACACCAAAGAAGATTACAATGCATCAGATGAGAGTGAAGATAATGACTCAGAATATGATTATGAAGATGATGGCCCTGCTAAATATGAATCTCTACTCATGGTTGAGGAAGGAAGTTGCTCACATCAGAAGGTGTCTACTTGGATTGATTTAGATAATGATGAAGATGAGGTGGATTGTGAGACTGTATTGATGAATGCTCTTGAAGAATTGAAGATTGAGAAGAAGATCAATAAGAAGATAAAATCTAAGATAAAGGACTATGAGGAGAAATTCAATGTATTTGAGGCAAGATTGGTTGAAGAATCTAGGGAGCATGAAGGTGTTGTCACGTTTCTTAATTCTAAGTTGGAATCTATATCTGAAAGTCTAAGAGCCAAATAAGAAGAATATTCAAGGTATGTTTCTAAACATGATTATTTGAAATTTGAGTTAGAGAAGACATCTAGTAAGGTGAAGTCATTTATGAGATTTGAAAAGAGCTCATGTGATCTAAATAACATTCTGAGTGGTCACAAGCATGCTAGTGGTAGAACTGGTCTTGGATATGAAGAACAATAAAAGAATGTTACTCAAGACAAAATGAAGACTAATGTGAACCAGGACAATCTTACTTTGAAGACAAATCATTAGAAAAGGATTGAAGGTGCTAACATAATTAAGACAAATCAGATTAGATAACCAAATGCCATGAGGTATGCAATATTCAATGGTTACTGCTACACATGTAATCAATTTGGTCATAGGGCTAGAGAATGTAAGAGACCTATTAGAAATGAGTTTTCATGGAACTATGATGGGGGTAATTAGTCAAAAATATTGAGGAAAATTAAGTGATTCAACTATCTTGATGTGGGATACTTTTCAAACCATTTTTCACATAAGATTATACAAGGTGAGTCCTCTTCAAAAGGGGAAGGTTGTTTTGTTTGTCCAAGTTTCTATCTAAACATGGTAAGGCAAACTATGTTTCCATCAAGGAATATGGTGTGCTAAAATTGTGAATAGAGAGGTCACATTTCTAGGTTCTTCAAGTAAAGCTTTATAAGTCAGAATAGGTTTAATCAGGCTCCTAGAGTGTAAGGAAGAAGACATGTTAGCACATGGAAGCCAAAGGTAAAAAAATTGAGTCATGAGGAGACTACAGGTCCAAGTAATATGTTTGATATGGTGGAGAATGATTCAGAAGTTGAATATTGCCAAGGGCTCTCATTGTCTGCTCATGTTGAGAATGAAGAGATCAAGCTCAAAGAAAAGACCAAGGTAATGGTTAAAGCTAGTTCTGAGGTATGTATGGAACCAAGTGAACATCTTGATATTGTTGAACAAGTGCTTAGTGATGAGGATCCAAGCTGCAAGGAAGATTATTTAGATGGAAAGGTATGTCATGAATCTATGTTGTCTCCATGTATTGATAATCCAATCATAGAAAAAAAGGAGAATGTAGTAGTAGTTGAGGAAGTTATTTCTCTAAAGCCAAAGAAGAAGAATAAGAAGAAATATAAGTATCAATTGAGCAAGGATGAAAAGGAATATGAGTAGTTATTTTTGTTTGAGTATTTAAGTATAGAGGGTGTCTCTATCTATGTTTCTTAAGAGACTCATTTCAAGTGGAGAAGAAAGAGTTGTTGTGGTCTTTTTCAGTTAAAGTAGTCTGCAGGGTCATATTGAAGGTTCCCAGATGGAAAAGGACGATTTTTGATTTTTCAAGGTAATATTTTTACATAGAAAATTTTGTTGACATTAATTTAGCATGATCCAGGTGGTTTTGTGATCTGAAGGTATGTTGAAGTCAAATTGAAGATTTTTGTTTGCTCTCATGTTTCCTAGTTTGTGCTTATGAGTATGTAGGTCCTAAAATGGATTATAGAAATCCAAGGTTATTGAAGGTGTGAAGGCTCAATTTTTGGTCCAAAAGTGTGTGATGGGTGTCTCCAGGTGTGAAATAAGTTTTAGAGATGTGTATTGACTAGAAGGAGGTTTTTTGACCCTATTTTGTTTTGAGAGTATAGGGTTTTGGGTTATCCTAGAAAAGTGGTTTACCTTATGAATTAAGGTTTGAGGATTCTTAATATGTTGAATGGGAAAAATGGTTGGTAAAATCAAGCTTCATAGAGAATTGAAGGTTTGTGGTTCTCAAATTATTTAAATTTTTGTCAATATGAAGGGCTAATTGGCTAGTAGGTTTGTGAAGGAAGTATGTTACATAGGATGATCCTAGTGATGAAAATTGGTGTGATTGAGGGGGAATATGAGAGTGATCTAGATATTAATTTTTAGGTTCCAAAGATGTGTTTACCAAAATATATGGGCTCTGTAAGTTTCAGGTAGGGCTACAAGGAGGCTAAACAAGCCTAGTTTGAAGAAGAGTGATTTTCAATTTATCCAAAAGAGAAAGATATGTGTGTTTCAAGGTGAGTTATAAATTTGGTTTAGTGAATGTTTCCTATTTGATGAGTGGCATGAAGTACTATTGGTTTTCCTTATGATAGCTTGAGAGAGAAGGATAGTAAGCATGTGTGCTGAGTTTACATGATGTGTGGAGATCTAAAGATGATCAAAAGGTGAAATTGCTCAAATTTCTTAGGGTAAGTCCCTCTAAAATGTTTCTTGGTGAGTTCCATAATATTTTAGTGGTTTTGTGTATTATTTCTTCATTGGTTTTAGTGCTTGGTTGAAGAGAGTGTTGGCATAGAGCAAGAGGAGGTTTGTCAAGGCAAGAAAAGGTAGGCTCAAGGTAAGGGGGAGTTTGTATCATATTTCTAAGATGGTATTTTATTATTTGATAGTATTTTTCAGTCCTTAGGATCAGCTAGTGCCCACTTTGTCATTGTGTCAAAGGAGGAGAAAGTTCCTGTTATGAGAGTGCTTGTAGAGAGAGAAGGTGAGCTATATATTTCTATATATGATGGTTGTTGACATCAATGACAAAGGGGGAGATTATTTGAGTATTTTCAATGTTGTCATGGTGATGTTATACAAATATCTTGGTGAGTGGATGAAGTGCTTTGATATCCTAAGTAATAATGACAAAGTGTGTAATGTGCTTGTCTTAGTTTGCTTGAATTATGCTTGGTTGATCTTTAGTATTGACATGGCTAGAGATGTTCAATAATGAGTATGGAGTATTAAGCATGTGTAAGGGGTCCTATAAGAGGTTTTATATTATTTGATTGCTTATGTGCATGAGTGGATTTTATCTGGTTATCCATAGTTTTCATCTAGACACTTTCGATCCAATGGTATAAAATCTAAGTAGGCAGTTTGATGATCACCATTGCCACATGGGAATGAATCAAGGGGAGTTGTTCATATGGTTATGATCACATTAGTCCCTATTTATTATGCACCTTATCTCAAGTCATGCATTGAAGCATAGTCTAATATATGAGGGTGAAAAGTTGGCTTCTCAGTTAGAATTCATTGTTTTCCCATAGTTAAATTTGCATATGGCTACAAAGAGCCAAGTAATCAGTTTGATGATGAAATATCTCACATGTGTGGATGTTTTAGGTGAAGGTGATCTTATGGGTTTATTTAGTTTTGAGAATAATTTATTTTCACTAAATTATAGATCATGTGTTGAAGCACATCAAAATATATGCATATGCAAAGTTGGGATCCCAGGGAGTTTGACTGTGTTTTTCCATAGCTAAATTTACGTATGACAAGAAAAGTTGAGTAGGAATTTTAATGGTGTTATATCGTACACATGTGAAGGTGTCAAGAGAAACTAGTCATATGGGTTTGTTTAGTTTTGAACTTAGTTCATTTGTGCTAAATTTTAGAACATGCACTTTAGCACGATAAAAATTATGCTTGTTCAAAGTTGGCCTCTCAAATGAGTTTTTGACATAGTTGGCTCTATGAAAAAATATTTTGAGAAGGCATTTTAATGGAGATATATCTCACACATGCAAAGGCTTTAGGAATATTGTTTCACATGGTTGGATTCTCCTATGTGAGGAGATCATCTAGTCTAAATTTGAGATCATGCATCAAAGTACATAAGAATTTATTAAGATTCAAAAATGGCTACTTAGGCATATTGGAAGGGTCCCCATACTTGGTCATTTCTGTGCAAGTTAAAATTTGATCAAGATCAACGGTGCACATTTATCTAAGGAGTTAGGAAGTAACGAGATGAGGATAGGTGTATGATGTTTAAAAACTAAGTAAAGATACATTATAAGGATCCAATGATGAGTGGGTGTTTATACAGATTGATCGAATGGTGAGCATTGATTGCTAAAGACCCAACTGATCCGTAGAGATCGATGGAGCACGTTGAGTCAAAATTTCAAGTTTGTACGAGATGAACTCAAAGTGATTGAGGTTTAATGTTTATTATTTATGGACTATGCATTAAAGTTTGAACATAATAAATGGTGTGAGATTGATACAAATTTGAAAGGACATGAGAAGCTATCAAAGTTTTTGAGGTTTAACTGTGACCGTTGTTATTCAAATTTTTGAATTTAACATAGGAAAAAACTAGAGCTTTGTACTTTATCCATATATTTTGATACAAGTGTAATTTTGTAGTGATGTAAAAATAAAATATGAAGAGGACTCCATGGTCCATATAATGAACCTAATTTGATGATTTGAAAGTGTGTACAGTCAAAGATATTGAGCTTGGAAGTTGACTATGTGTTCATGCTTATTTTGCATGTGACCTGAGAAGGATGTTTGAGCTCATTTTGATGGTGTTTAGATGCCTCATGATTAATTGGATATTTGGGATTATTGTAGACTCGATGAGGATGATTTGTGAGTATTTTGGAGGTATGATCAATTTATATTGAGTATGAACAATGCTTAAAAAGTTGATTGTATGTTTGGTAATGGTGTTCTTGTGTATAAGGTCTCTGTTTGAGTTGTTTGAGCATATGCAGATGTGAAATAAGATGACTATGATATTTTTAGGATGTCAAAGGGGACATAAGGAGTGGACCCATGTATTTGAAAGTGTTATTGTGTTCTTTTTTTGTTTGTTGAAGTGCTAAAGGAGTGAATGAGTTCACATGAGACCTATAAGGGCTACAAGGGCCTTATTAAAAGGTATAGTTCCTTAAAGGTGACCCATATATGCTATGGTCAACTCATGAATATTGTTTTGAGATGTGTGTTCATGTGAGAGATGAATTATGGGATAAGGCATGCCTAATGGCTGACCAATGTGTTGATTATCAAGTTTTCTCTATAAATAGTGAAATCAAAGATGGCAATTTCTAGAATTTACAAGTGAGAAAAAAGAGAGATTTGAGAGAGGTTTGTGTGTGTTTTATGGAGAAAAGGAGGATTATATTGCCTTGAGGATGATTTGAAGAGCATATCAATTTGAGGACTATTTATATGACTTGTTGGTCATAATTTTGTTGTCAAAATAGTGTTCTTACTATTTGAGTATGAGCTAAGGTGAAGAGTGATAATCAATGGTCCATAATCAGGTGTTAAAGACATCAATTCATAAGTGGATTTGTTCATAGATGTTATGATATATCAATATATAATGTGGTTATAGCCTCTTTGTAAGGTGAAACTTTATAAAAGGTCTAGTTGTTGTTGTAGCTCAGCTAGATAGGTGTGGTAGCACCTTGTGAGATTGTAGTCTCACTAAATAGGGATTGTAGCTCCTTGATCATTTTTAGATGGTATAAATTGGTTCTTATTATTATAGGATAATAGTATAATTTTAGGTTCTCATGGGTTTTATTCCTTGAGAGGGTTTCCCACGTATGTCATGTGTTATGTGATTGATCTTACATTATATCTCTTGTTCATTACTATGAATGAAGTGTATGCTTCATGAATGCTTTTGGTGACTGATTAAGTGTTTGTAAAGATTTGAATTGAATTTGGATTATTTGGGTTCAATAATTCACCCCCATCTCAATGATTTTACCTCTAATAAAATGTTGAGTGTAAAGGGTATATCCCATGTTTGCACCTGGTTGTGAGAAACTAATAACCAACTAAAATAACTAAGTGCCATTTTAAATAACATTTTGTTTCCATTGCTAGGACCCATGTTGAATTTTTTTATTACAATGGTGTGAAATAATGGTGTACCAACTCTCCCTTGAAAAGATCAAGTGCTAGATGCAATGGGTGTAAGATAGCTTTGCACTGAAGCATCCAACCTATAAAGGACAAAAGCCAAGAAAATGGGTTTAGAACAACCTATATAATGCTCTATATGAGGTCTTTTTTTGTGAGCTACCTGAGTATGTGTACCAATGGTTAGCTGCATATTCAACCCAAAGAAGAAGAATTTATCAAAAACACTATGAGTTGATGAAGTAGCATCTAAAGAGACTTGAAACCCTGGATGCCACTTAGACTAGAGCAGTAGATAAATGGTGGAAAAGAACATTGAACAAATAACATAATTGAGTTCGTAGTCTCAACATACTCATTCCATGAGGAAGTATACTATCAATTATTTCATGACCCTTGATGCATGTTTATGAATTAATTCAATACAAATCTTAAAAAGCTAATGGTGGATTATGGTTTTGAAACTTTATGGATGTAAGGCTAAAGTCCTTTCATGTATGGGCAATGCAAATGAGAAGAAGGGGATGTGTAGGTGAGGTGAAATGGAAAGGGACAAGTAGATTGACACTCAAAATCTTAGAAGAGAGACATATAATAAGAGACAATGCAAACTGATAGAAGATCTGGAACCTGGAAGTGTCGAGAGAACCCATAACAAGTTAGAAGGGCGTGGGAAGGATCTCTTGAAATATAGTACTGCAAGGATGAGAGATATAATGAAGTAATGGATCAAGTTCAACATTTGACAAGTGTGGAATTTATTGGGTTCCTACATGTATTGGTTACTAAAGATACACTGGATGTGCCTACCCTCTTTGAACCTGAGGCACATACTCACACATTGGATCCCCCACTTGAAGGAAGTACAAAAGTGATAATTGACTCTATTGACATATACCTTAAACATTTTGAATATTTAAAGTACAACTTTGTGATTAAATAGATCATTCCATACCAAGAGGTGAGTTTAACTGCTTTTAGCCCATTGGATGCTAGCTCACCACAACAAAACTTGAGCACAAGCATACTAGCTCAACCGATATTAGAAACATAAAGTGGGTAATAGCCTATAAGAAGTGGTATGATGCCACAAGTAAGTAATACAACCCCATCAACATCAATTATGCAAATAATAATGATGGGGCCAGTGCCTAACCTAGTAGATAAAAGTGTCAAAGGACTGCCACCAAGAAAGATGCCAGGGGGACAAGTGCCTCAGATCCTAGTTAACCCCCCACAACAAATATACTATGAAATAGCCATGTACTTGCTATAATATCATGACATGGAGAATGTCATAGAGCATGTGCTGAAGTGTGAACTACAGTGGCATGCACAAGGCATAACCCACTTAGAGCATAGGGCTACCCAATTTTTAACCACTTTACTTGATCGTGCCCACACTTGGTATAGTAAATTTGAATCTAACCAGGATATGATTGACTATGATACCTTAAAGGAGGCATTCTTAAAAGAATTTAACATACCAAAGTTTGAAAATAATACATCATCATCATGCTTAAAGAGATTACCTAAGGACTCTCAAAAAGTGTGCGCATGTATGATACAAGGTTCAAAACTCTCCTCTCAAATATCTCATATGATATTCACCCTTAACAACATGCACAATGGTTCATTGGAGGGTTTCTAGTTCTGTTCTAAAGAGCACTTTCCATGAAGACTTTTATAGACCTTCATGAAATGCTTCAAGCTGCACTTAGATCTGAGGTATTTTGAAGTACAAATACTAGGATCAACCTATTTATGAAGGCATAGATTACATATATGGCCTCCCAAATCCAAAAGCTTATCACTAGCTCATCTCAAGATGCTCAAAATGGATTATGGTACACTGAGTATGAAGTAAAAGGCCATAATAAGAATAACTGACCATGAAAAAATGTGCACACACAAATTCTAAGCTACGAAGTCTGACAAGAGGTGCATGATGTCCACAACTACCCTTTATTACAATGCACCAGCCAAGTGAATATAACCATCTATTATTAGTTATGTGACACCTACACCCATACCATTACTAATTGTCAGGTGATTGACGAGATGTGTGAGAAAATGGAAAGAGGCACAAGGTAGGTCAATGCAACAATCTAAGGGTAGGCTAACCAAGGAAATGAATTCTATGGTCAATAGAATATGGGTTTTGGGATGTAATGAGGTGCCAGAGGGTGAGGTGAAAGATGTGGTGGTGAAAGGTTTCCATCATGCTCATGTTATAAATGAGGCTTGACAAAGTATTATTAACATGATTACACTACACATCCTACATGTGGGTATTTTTAAGAATGCTTGACTTGTACAAAAAGTTAACCCAAGGTAGGCCTAACATAGACAAGGGCATATGAATGATCAAACATGATCTGAAAATGGAAAAATGGACCCCAAACATGTAACTGACCCACATAGATAAAGTCAAGGTACATGCAACTAGTCATAGTGGATTCACCACTCAGTTGTATTTAGAATATGGGGATAAGGGTTGTACTAAGCATATAACATGACCTAAACCTAAATTTGTGCCTTACCCAAACCTAGTGCACCAAAAAGATGTATTACAACAGGTCATGAGTGTAATCCAAAACCTACAAGGGGAGCTCCAATTAGCATGGGATCTTGAAGCGTAGGCTACTAAATCTTGAAAGATGCAAGACAACCAAAAATTTGAGATACAAGAATTAACGAAGATATTTTTCCCCCTGTAAATAAAGGGAATGATGCAACTATTGAATAAATTACTCTTAGAGTATGCAGGTCAAAAATTAGTTGAAGTCACTATGTCATACATAGAGAGGGCATGAGAATTATGACATACATAAAATGAAAAGTATGACCAAGAACTCTTCATGAATGCCACTATTGATGGATGGTGTATTTGTGAGGTCCTTATAGACACATGTGTTGATGCCTATGAGAAATTGGGTAGGATAGACTTGAGGCCTTCTCCTCATGTACTTTTCATGGCCAATAAGACCTAGGCACAATCGATCAAAATTTTGAAGAGTGTAGTTGTATATATCAGGGGGATTGAATTCCATGCTGACCTTGAAGTGATCAAGTTAACAGAACATGATACTTATCCAGTGCTTCTAGGAAGGCCATGGTGCTATGAAAATAATGTAGGTATGCACTTTAAAAGGTGTTACATGAGATTTGAAAATAGAAATGAGAGGGTAGTTATACCCCTCTCAAATGACCAAGGAGCCCCCAATGTTGAGAGTGTAGACATCGAGGATGAGATCAAACACATATATAACACCATGACATAAGGCATTAAGACTCTAGACCCTAATGATCAAGGAATCCTCTCTTGGGAAGATAGACAATCAACCTTAAACACCACCAATGTTGCTTATGACTGATGGGTTAAGGAAGCATATTAGACCACTGGTCAAAGGTCCTGCTTGGTAATCATGAATGCACCAAAAATAGTTAAGATAGGCTGGGTCCAAATTGATTACACTTCAAAAAGGTGGGTTTATTGTGCTAAGAAGAAGGGAAAGAGAGTGTTTTTCTTGAGTAAGGGCAAACTTGTAGCATTAAAAATATATGAAGGGAGTAATTTAGTATAAGACTATGTCCATGACCTTGAATCATACATCCCAAAAGAGGTAGATACAATGGGCACACTAGTGTATACATTGAAGATAACTGCCACTCATTGGTGGGAAACGTAAAATCCTAGCTTGCCAACTTGGCGAGATGTAAAGGTAGCCATTTGCACTATGTTCAGAAAGATTAATGAGGACTTGGACATCTCATCCTACTCTAGTAACTCTGACCCACTAATAAATTTTCATTTAGTTTCCCCATCCTTCTTGGCCTTTTTCTCTCACTTGTCATTTTTCAAGACCATTTCTATTCCTTTATCACATCCATTCTATTTGTTTTCCTCAGTTATCACATTCTTCCCATTCCCTAAGAGAACTACATTTGGCCTAAAGTTTTTTATTGGATATTACATCTATGGAACTATGTAGGCAGTGTCCACTTGCCTTGTGTATATGGAGATAACTTAGGCACCTCCTTTTCTTCTATTCCTCCATTTTTGTTCATTTTTTAATTTGTCACCTATTTTCTAGGGGCAATGTTCACAGGGTTTCTATTACATTATTTGTTTGTTTATTTCTATTTATATTGTTTGTTTGTCTACCTGTTTATTTGCTTTCAACACTGTTACCTTGATTTAGTTTATGTGTGTTCATTGGGTGATTCCTTGTCCACACTTACACTTAAATCCATCCATATTTATATATTTACATTGTCATCATGGTTTTTATCATTGGTGCATTTTTTTCTATTGAGTATTGGATTATGGGAGCCAGTCCTTATGCATATTTTGGCAAATTCTTTATAGTGTTCTATCATAAAGACTACCGTCACATGCTACAACAAACCTCAGCTTCAAAAATTTGATTCAGTAATGGTGGCATCTCTTTGACACTGACATTATGATTTAATTCCAATCATATCCCAAACAAAGTAATTAACCATGAAGGAATTTCAACCTTTATTAGTTTGGAAGAGCATCTCCCTACTTGTAAGTTGTTCCAATTCATCATTACCCTCTATGTTAAGTTATCATCATCCTCAGCCAAGTTTATCATGTTTTCCATAATCAAGGTCCAATGATTATAACTATCTATGGGAAAATCATTGCACACCATCCCACCTACATTTCTCAATGATTATAATTGCATTTGGGAAAATCATTATGGTATCACCACTTTGTTTTTTTTGCCTATACATGGGAATGTTATTGTCTTTTTTATCTATCCTAATTGGGGTAGTTCCATCTTCTCAATGATTATAACCACCTTTGGGTAAATCATTGTGTTATCATACCACGTTGTCACTATCGGGGTATAATGCTTATAACCACCTTTGGGCAAATCATTGCACATTATCCCACTTAAATTCTCAATGATTTTGAATAATTTTTTAGTATCATTATGTTTTCACCCCATCATCCTTATTTTTTTTGGTCCCCTCATTTTGCTTCTTTCTTTTTGAAGGACCGTTTATTGACGTCTTTGTGCCAACCATTCCCTCAAGGGGCATCATATAGTTAGTTTATCATCATTGTAGTTGTAGGCATACATGGCCTTTTAATTCTTTGAGAAGACATTACTATGATTATATCTTCCAATGCCTTCCCAAATAGGGGCAAACTGTAGACACCTAAAACTGGCCACTGATAACCTCTAATCAGGATTTTGGCCAATTTCCATCTAAAATGCACAATTTTGCCTAAAAACACTAAAACATGCTAAATGATGTGAAAATGACATATTCAAGTGCCAATTTTATCCAAGGTATCACTAAATGGGGTAATACAATTTATGGGCCAACTAACTTTTATTAGTTTATTTCGAGTCAAAATGCTAATTTTGCACCCACGTGCTCTGAACTGCTCTTTCCTATCAAATATTTTGCATAAGACTTATGCCTTTGTTATTTGTTGTTGGCAACATCCCAAATGAGAATACACATCTAACACATCTTTCAGTGACTTCCAATTTCCATCTAGTCAAATTTAGGACCAATAAAAAGACATTCTGATCAATTTGAGTAATTTTTGCATAAAGTGCTTAATCATGTGTAAGAGCTAATTAACCCAAATCAAGGCCTAATCAATAATTCCATGGAAACTTGTTTTTAGAAATGAATATTGAATATTTGCATCATCAGGTGACCTCATTTCTTAGGAAGACATCCTTAGGCCATAAATGCCACAAATATGAGGATTCATGCCCTCCATGCCTCATGAATGCCTTCCATGATGCCCTTCATGCCTCTTAATTTCCCATTCTTCCAATGTCATGATGAGGATAATTATAAACTTAATTCCAAAAATTTAATTAATCCTCAACCACACATCTCAATCTTGAGATGGATGGTTGAGGTTAATTTTGATCATTTTCAAAAATCTATAAATAAGAGGCTGCACAACATCATTTCTAAGCTTAATGTATGCAAAGTTATAATGCAAGATTGGTTCTAAAAGCTTCATGAAACTAGTGTTACCATGTCAAACTGATTCCAAGCCAATCCAAACCACACACCAAGGAGAGATGGAGGTAGCCAAGCTTCCATTGCTAAGGACTTCAAGAACACAAACCGAGTAAGCCACCACTACAAAGGCATTTGGAGCATCCAAAGAAGGTGAAGGAATTCTTGTATTTGATTCCTTGAATCTTAGTTGTGTTTATCATTTGATTTTGTTAACTAAGCTCTCCCTAGTGTCTAGGCCTAGAGATGTTATACTATTAGTGTGTTTATTTCATTTTATTTTCATTTACAACTAACACCATACTAACCATCCTCTCTTGAGTCAAATTCTTAGATCACATAATGGCATGCTCGATGAGACTATATGCATCCCACACCTGAAGAAAATCCTTTTACAACTCTAAAATATTTATTTGAACTCTTAAAACTCTTGAAAATATTTTTTCTAACTTTATTTTGTCATTTTTGATTACCATGGTTTTTACACAGTAACTGATGTCGGCATAAATACTGACATCATTTACTTGTCTTAACTAATGTTGATCATCAAAATTGACATTGGCTAGATCTCAGTTGGCCATAACTGACATCGATGGTAATAACTGACATTAGTCACTATGTTTTTCAAAAAACATAGACCTAAGAGCTACTTTTCTAAAGATTGTTGTTTCAAACTCAAAAGAGCTTCAAAGCTAAAGGGCATGCTAACAATTTTGTTGCAGGACCAAGTTTAAAATTTTCTCAAAACATGTTTAAATCACCTTTGCATGCTTAAAAATTGATTAGGAACTTTGGTTTGGTGTTTAACAAAGAATTTTTAGATGTTTTTGGTGAATGTTTTCAATGTTTGCAACTAAGACCAAGGGGTCAAATGAACACCACCAAACATTTCATTTGGGTTTAAAATTAAACACACTTGTCAATTTTTATTTTCAATAGCTGTTTAAATCAGATTTTTCTTTGGAAAAAAGAGGAATGTTGCATGTATGCTCTTCCATTTATCCCCTATAGGGAATCCTTGGAATCAAAAGTGCCATTCCTATTGCAAATTAGCCTAGTCTAAGGCTTAGAAAGAAAGTCATCTAAAGCACTCCCAAAAAACTTGTTAAAGTTTGGGTGACCTTGAAAATGACCCTAAAGTCTTTCTACTTTCATTTTTTCTTTGTTTTTATGCATCTTGGCTTGCGAGGGGGACTTCATCACCTCTCATAAGTTGTTTATGGAAGCTTTGACCCAGGGTTTCATCTCTCAACATTGACTTCATTTGGCTCCTTTGGAGTTGCACATGAGATATAGTGGCACTTTAGACATCACACTACACTATGCAAATAATAGGATGTAGTGGTTGCAAAAAGGACTAGACCTTTTTGCAATAAGCCAAGTGATACATACCCAAAATTTGTGATTTTATTTTGCATTATTTGGCATGAAAGTCATTATGCAATTGATTCTCTTAGATCATTTAGAAACATTCTAGATCTTAGACAAATCCCCACTTACCACAGAAGTATTATTGGTGCAAGGTGTGCTAAAGGTCCATATCATAGTGTTGTCATTTGAGATAAAGGGGGGGTGTAAAGACCCTACTATATAATGCACATTTACTTTTGGATGAACACTTAAAAACATATCAAATTACATATATTGATGGATTCTAACAATACCAAGCAACCTTGTGAGTTTATGATGTAAGAGAGATTAATTAGTTGGTCTTATCCTAGATTAAAGTCTTGTATGGAGTCAAAAACTTGGTGTAAACAACAATCCAAACCAAATACATAGTCCAAATTTTCCTTTGAATAAAGAGGCGTTATGCTACCCACATGAGATCATATATTTACCTTCTTCAATGTTCATCAAAAGCTTGAGAGTCATATCATCCACTTTGGTGTAATTATGCTACCCAATTGAGTCTAGACATTTAGCAAAGTTTTTAAAGTCCTTCACTTATAATTTAAATTAAAAATTACACCTTTACAAGTTCATAGGGTTGATGTGTTAAGTGGGTTCACCATTTGCACTAAAGTTAAGCCATTTTGTGCTAAACACTTACACTTTAAGTCTATACACCACAATATTTTGAGTCAAGAAAGGTATTGTTATGCTACCAAAATTGTAGGAAAAAATCTTTGCCTTAGAAAGTTTTTGAATCAAACCTTTTTATCACATATTTTTGGGTAGTATAGCATTTTTAAGTTGCCCAAAACATTTCAAATACTATTTCATAGACCTTCTTACATAGAATTTCAAATTTATTTCTACATTTCAAGACCAATCCAAGTGTACTTTTACGATATTTTATCTAAAATAGTTATACTGATCACCTTTGTATAGCTTGTTTATCAATAGAACCAAGTTTTATACCATTTTTTGTGAGAAAATAAACTATAGTTAAAGTGCCTTTTGTTTCATACCTTATACCTAGTTGACCAAGTTAATGTCCAAGAATCAAATGCCTAGTGTTTGTTATAAGTGTTTCAAATCCATTAGATTAAAACTTTCATCTATTTTCAAAGTCTAGATTTTGACGCTGTTTGGCCAAAAGTCCTAGCACATGCCTTGTTTGAGCCTAGCTTTTGACACCACATTGAGCCAAAAGACCTAGCAACTTTTAAATTCCTAGATTAGACTGATTTGAAACAGTTTGAAATTAGAGTTTGGTATTTTAATTTTTTGGTCCATTTACTTACTTACCTTTATGTGAATGGTGAATGGTTAGATACTTTTGTTAGCTTATTTCCTCAAAATTCTTTGCATAAAACTTTTGATCCTTTTGACAAATCTAGACCAAGTTGAAGGCATCATTTATTTTATATTCTATCCTTTTTAGAGTTTGTATAACTCTTTGACCTTTTATCATAAAACATTGACTATGGATCCCAACATGTATTCCTACACTCGTAGTGGACTCATGTACAATCCAGGGATTAGTAATGTAGTTATGTAGGAAGAAATTATGCAAGATTCCTATGCGGATAACATTGCTTATGAGATGGATTCTTATCCCTTTTATAATACTCAATTAGGGGCACAAAACCAAGATCCATTAGCTAACTATCTGGTTAACACACCACCTTACATAGAATAAGACCAAGAACAAACCACACAATACTTAGCTAAAATACCTATAGTAGATGAGCCAATACTTCAATAGTCACATTCTACTAATATTTCTTCCACGTACGATCCATTTTTATTAGAGCAACATTTGTTAGAGAACAAAGATGAGATTTTGGTTAGAGCCATAGAGGTAGGGGATAATTTTCTAGCAAACTTCCCCTATGAAAATTTACCAAGTATAGTAAGAGTGCCCCACAATATCATTTATGATCAACAGGCTTTTTTTAGAAATCCTATGGCTCTAGTCCAAACAACATACCAAGATCCTAATATATATGATTGCAAAAATATCATGGAAGAGCACTTTAACCAAATGTAGACAACATATCAATCATATCTAAATATAGCACATGATTTCAATTAGATGAACATGGTAAGTAAGCCTCTCATTGACCTATTTCCTTTAACAAAAGTGATGATAGAGTTAACTGGACAAGAGAATCCAAATTTTGACCCATTTTTACAAACTACTTCAATAGATAACCTGATGCATATGCCCATTATTGAAGTGTCTTCAGCCTCTACACTGAATAGTGAGCCAAACATAGTAGATAATGTGCAAACAACATCTAGTCCTGATCAAAGTGGTACTAGCACACAAACAACTAGCCAAAAATATATGCTTATAGTTAATCTAGGAATAGGTCATCATACCAAAGGATAGGAGTTTTTTCACCCTAGCCTCAACTAATTACTTCCTCAACTATACAACCTATGGGGTTAGGTAATCAAACAATGACCAATATCACATCTCAATGATAGAATGTGATGAATCCTACTCCCCCTCAATAGGTAGCAAGTAGTATTCCACAAGAAAAAATACAGTCTAGTGTATCAATACAATAAAGGATGAATACATTTCCACCTTAATTAGGGGAAATAAATATTCCACCCTGCCAGGTAACGATGAACATACCTTTTTAGTCACATACTAATATGTCAGTCCACAGCCAAGCAATCACTAGTCAATAATTTGTAAATATTGGTCAATGATAGATGTCAAATCTAAAACCTACTTTCACTTCCTCATAGGGATTCATGTAATAAGGAGGTCCTCTTATTTCTCAAGTACATACTAGACAACCATTGGTTCAAAATGTGCCACAAATCTAGAGATAGGGTCTTGGTCCACAAGTTCCCACTCAATAGTAAGGTTTGATTAGTCAGCAACATGTCCCTTTTCAACCATAGAAAGCACAGTATAATTATATCCCTCCATCCCAACCAAAAAATCCCCTAGGTCAAACCTTTATCACCAACCCAAACCAAAATATCACGTAGCTAAATGTGTAATTTCAAGTACATTTCAATCCATGTATGCGTATTCCTGGTCCATTCCCCAACTAAACCAATATACCCCAATAGGTGTTTCCATCATACCTTAGTCAAAGTGTTCCACTTGTGACCTCCCAACCATCTATCCAAACCCCAATTCTCCCTCAAACCAATATTTCATCTAGTTTCTTATCCCAAGAATTGTAACAGTTGAAGGATGCAATTGTTACCATTTAGATTAGGAAGCAGACTAAAAATTTCAAATTGGATGATGTATGTTCCTATCCATTTAACATGGAGTATTTGTAGATACCATTTCCTCCAGGATATGAACCACCAAAATTCAATAAATACATTGGGAAAGGTGATCCTAAGGCTCATTTGACTGAATTATTTATCGCATGTCAACCAATGGCATATAATGACATATACTTTTTGCTATTGTTTCTAAGGAGCTTGGTTGGACAAGCCTTGGAGTGGTTTTTGAAGTTGTCTAAAAATTTAGTAACAGATTGTGATGACCTTTCTAATAAGTTTGTGCAACACTTTTCCTATAATCTTGAACATGATATTTCATTAGTGGACCTAACACAAGCAAAGAAAAAAGTTGGTAAGAGTTTTGCAAGTTATTTGCAATGGTGGAGAGCCCTTGCAAGCCATTTCACCCATAGTTTACCAGATAAATAATTAGCTATTGTGTTTACTAAAAATTTACATAGTGAGATAGCTTATCACTTGTAACTATAATGTGCACATATGTTTAAGGAGATAATTGACAAAGGTTTGTTTATTGAGAGGGTGATCATCAATAAAGGAGTCATCAATATTAATTTAACTAATCAAAATCAAATTACCAATCAAGGAAATGATTAACATCCCATCCAAGTGCAAGAATCACAACTGACATAGGCTAATAACCATGAAAGACTGAAACAATTCAACCACAATAAAAATGTTGTGGGAAATGGAGTAACCAAATCTCATCATGTCCAAACTATACAAACATCATCTACACCACCTTTTTAGCTTACTCCTACCCAATAACCTCTCCAACCAATGTTGAAAGTATAATAACCAAAACCTGCACAACAAATATAATAGCCCTTACCGTTACAAACCCCTCCTCCTAATAGAACCATGCCTACACGTCATGTATTTAGTGACCTAGGAGAACCTATTGAATCTATATTTTTTAGGCTTGTTGCCATTAATCTGATTAGTTGGCCTATACCAAAGTATTATTCACAAGGTATTCCTTACCTTGATTGGTACCATGAGAATGAATTTTGTGACTATCATTAGGTCAACGGGAATAATCTATGAAGATGTGTCCAAATCAAGCATTTAATTAATAATATGCTAGAGAATGGGGAGATAACATTGGATCATGGTGCTTTCACTTCCAATCAAACTCTTGGGATCTATCAAAACCCATTTCCCTGATATAACAATCGATAAAAATAGAACAATTAGCAATAACAATATCCAATGCAATAGCAAAATCAATAGTATCAAAATCAAAGGTCAAACTCATAGAACCAATAAAATCAGAAATAGAACCCACAATGACATAATAATGGATAAAACCAAGGTCAAAACAATAACAACCGATAAACCTACCATGTAGTTGTACATGAATACAATAGGGTTGTAGGTCATATTATAGGGGGTAACATTAATACCATTTCCATTAATCCCAGACTGAACACTAATCAACTTAGACCATTGATAAACAACAATATTCAACCAAATCACATGGATAATCCTTCTTTGACTTGGGAGTGCATATAGGTAAACTAGAAAATTAGGACTTCCACTTTTAAATCTTATATTGACAACTCATTCTTGCCATGACCACATATAAGTGCATTGGCAACTGAGACTTATCCTATTTGGTCCCACACCATTTCCAACATTGATTATCAATAATGGTCCAATATTTAATCTTGATTGTGCAATCAAAACTTGTAGGTCGAAGATTACTATCGTAGGCCCACAACTATCTACCATTTTTCCTGTCATCTAACCAACCATTCAGCCTCAAAATAAACCATTCACTACTGACCAAGACAAGAAGTTTGATATTCTAGAAAAATTGTAGAAGACACCAGTACAATTTCTATCTTAGATTGGCTGCAAATGTAAATAATCCACAAAAACATCTTGAATGAGTTTTTGACCCAATCCACTATTGCTAGTGACATATCCCCTAGTAAATTTCTAGCTTTGGTTGGACACCTAGCTCTAGCCCAACAAGTCACATTCAACTAAAGTGATATGTTTTCCCTTGGCCTACTCCATAATAACCTATTATACATTAAATTTTGTATCAGATAGCATAAAGTGAAATGTGTCCTTGTAGATAATAGATCTAGCCTCAACATAGTGTCTCTAAATCTCTTTAAACTTCTTAGGTACACAATGACAGATCTCCATCCAAAAACAATAAGTATTAAAGCCTATGATAATCAGGAAAGAGAATCATAGGGCACCATTAGTTTTCTAGTTATCATTGGGCCTTTAACCCATGATGCACTTTACCATGTGCTTAATCTTGAGTTATCATAAAATATGCTTCTAGATAGGCCTTGGTTATATGAGATTCATGTAGTCCCATCAACACTGCACCAATGTGTCAAGTTTTTCCACTCAGGGATGGAAGTGAATATTCCAAGATATTTATGTAGAGTAAAAAATACTCTACGTTTCATTTTGATTCGCAGTTGCATTATCCAAATTTTATACCTATACACTTTGGTTTGAGAAGATGGAGTTTTTGACTCAGAGCACAGGTTCAAATTTATTTTTGCCTCAATTTCATCTAAGTGTCAAAATCGAGCAAAAGATGCCAAGTGTCATCGACTAAGGCACCTTTCATAATTTCTAGAAGTTGATCAGGACGTGCCACACATCTCATATTAACTCAGTGGAACGTGACAAGTGTTAGCATCCATGTTTCATGTCGGTGTCCACGTTTCAAATCTCTTTTGAGCAGAAGGTTTCAACAAGCTAAGTATCAAGGTCAAGCGAAAGACACCAGGTGGCAACAATGAAAGGTTTTAATGTGCTTTTCTAAAATCAACGAAAGATGGCACGTATCCCCAGCTAAAGAGAGTAGAAGCCACCACATGTCAACCTCTGAATTATCTTCATTTTGTTTCATTGATAAGTAAAGACTGTGGTGGGTCTCGGGTTTTTGTTCTAAGGCAAGCAAAAGCCACCAAGTGTCACCGTCCATGTAAGTATGAAATGAGGCCTGATTGTTTCTATAGTATAGACAGGGCAACGCAAAAATAGACACGTGTCACCTTCCACAAGTTTCTCAAAAGGTAGTTAAAGGCAGTGGAGATCACCACTTGTTCTTTGTCAAGAATAAATAGAAAGTGCCACGTGTCCCTGTTCCCTTTTTGAAGTTGCTCAGGTGAGAACTGCTTTGGGTCTCATTTTTTATAGAAGTTGTTTAAAGTTTTGGGAGAAGCATATGGTGACAGATGTCAAAGACCAAACACTTCTAAGTGAAGACACAGTAAGAGTATAGGTTACTACACAGAACATGCTATGTGTCTTCAGTAAATGCTGCAGAATACGCCAAGTGTCATTTTTTAGTGCCTCCTGAATAATAAGAAGGTTTTCAAGAAATTGGCCAAGTGTCCTTTTCTATTTAATAGAAGGGAGTGTCCTGTGTATCTGTTTTAGCCAATGAACTGTAGGAAGATAGAATGTTTCAAAATCTAAGAAATATCTTTTGTTAGACACTTCCAGTTCAGTTGGGCCGTTAGATTGGGAACATGCAGATAATCTAGAGTGGATCCAATGCTATAAAGAGGGGTGTAGAGATCACCAGAAAGGATCATTAGAAGATTGGAGAGAATTTTCTGTGAGAGACTATTGTTAAGAGTTTTAGACTTTTAGAGTTGTGATCAAGAATATCATTTGCCTTTGTTCTATTTTCTTGAATTGAAAAGTTTATGTAACTGTGCATGTTTCTGTGCCTTTTATGTAGCTTGAGAGTTAATAAGAAGACTGAGTTCTGTGTCTTTATTGATATTTCTCTGTATCATTGCAAAAGTAGTCTAAGCTATGAGCCTCTGTTTCTATTATTTCTATCTTTTACATTGATCGTGTCTTGTTTTCTCTTTAATGTAATTGAATCTCACATATAGTTTCACCGTGCTTATAATTAAGGGTTAAATTACATTTAGGCACATTGCCATAGTTAGATTTTCTTTTTTTGCATTTGTGTTTCTGTTTAAATTCCTATCCCTTTCCTCCCAACACTCGATAAAAAGAAGAGACCAGCTTCTTAAAAATATGGTGGTCATTTCAAGTTGCAAGTCCCACATTCTTGAAACTTCCCATTGTTGGTGTTAGAAACAAGCACAATTTTAACCATCAATAGTTTTTGGCATGCCCAATGGGACCAGTCTTGAAGTTTCTTTCAAGACCGTATAAACCAGAGAGCTACAAGGAGTCAGAGCTGTGGACTAGTAATCAAATCTCAATCTACTGTAAATCCAGGTATTCTTTTGCCACCTTTGGTAACTAGTCCAAGAAGAAGAGTCAATCAATTTATACCAATACCAAGAGTAAATATGGGAGCCCCTATACCCTCAAGGAATTATGCAAGTTGGAACACTGGTAGTCCTTTGATTCTCCCAATACCACCAGCCACTTGGGATCCTATCCCAGTAAATGCTTTAAAAGCTCTGCCCAAATTTAGTGGGCAATATTTTAAAACACCTAAAGAACATCTTCAAGATGTATCAAATGTCTGTGTATACATGTCACACAGCAGAATGTGGCTATAAGGTTATTAGCAACTTCTTTTAAGGGAAGGCTCTAGAATGGTATCGGTCCTTGACCCCAAATACCATATCTACATGGGATCAGCTCAGAAATCTTTTCTTGGAAAGATTTGAAGAGAAGGGTGATAAGTCTTCTTTGTTACATCAATTGATTACCATCCAAAGGGCACCATAAGAAGCAATGACTGACTTCAATTCTAGATTTCAAAAGACTTGGGAAAGGATCCCTATTATAGCTAGACCATTACCAGGTATGGCTATAGTGTTTTATCTTAAGGCTTTAAATTCAAATATATCTGTTATGATTCAGTCACTTGGTAGTCAGACTCTGCCAGAGGCTTATGACTATGCAGTCAACACTGAAAATAATTTGATAGATGCTGGAAAGTTGCCCCCAAAGCCTCCCATGCCCATGTTTCTAGAAATTACCTTGCCATTACCTCAATAAGCCCCTAAATACATAGCCCCACCTATGTCTATGTATCAATATCCTCAACCACCTGCTAAAGAACTTGTCCTTGCCCAATCATCTGAGATGGATGATATCAAGAATATTTTAAGGACATTTTCTAATGAGCTGATTAATATAAAAAGATAGCATAATCCTTAGCCTAGACCTCAATATCAAGGCTACCAAGGAAATAGATTTTCATCACAACCAAACCAATACCAGGGTCCTCAAAGGCAAAATAACCCTCAGCCAACAAACCAATTAGTTGCAGTCCCTACACCCTCACAAACTGTTCCCCCCAATTCAAATAGGGAGATTGCTCAAGGTCAAAATAATTATGCAGATAGCACTAATGCCTAGTTTTTCCCTTGTAATAATACTCATACACCTAGAGATTGTCCCATGGGTAATTTACAACAAAAGGTAGCAGAGCAAAGAAGAATGGATGGACAATTTGCAAGTACTAGTGACAATCAAGCCTACCAATCTCCTGGTATGCAAAATTCAGTCCTAATGACTTAGATGCAAGGGATGTCTTTGCAATAAGAAGAATAAATAGCCTTGAAACATCCTTTGTTCTCATGCATTGAAGATGAAGAATCAATATTCTTGAATGAATCTTCCACTTCCAAGAAACCAGTGGTGCAATCAGATTATTATACTAGATCAAAGAGAAGAATGGTGGAATAGCCTAAAGTTAAAAATAATCAAGTTATAAAGAGTCCTCCATTTAAAATTCAAATAAATACAGTTGTTAGACAATAAATTCCACAATCAGTGCCAAATCAAGTAGTTCCTATACAAATTCAAGAAAAATCAAGGTATCCTTACTTTCCAAGAACCCAAACTGTAGGACCGATGAATGTGGTAGATCAATTAAAGAGGACTCCAGCACAAGTATCAATCTGGGACATATTAGCTATCCCTAAACAAAAGACACTATTACAAGAAGATCTACAAGGCCAAGTAGTGCCCAAACATACTAAGATCAAAGAAAGATTTGCTAAAAAAGAAAATCTCAAGGACACAGTTCATCTGCAGACAACAACCCTAGTGAACAATCCACCAGAGGTAAGCAAATCAAAACCAGATCCTCTCTATTTGACTCTGATAGTTGGCAAGAAACTACTACATAATCCAATGATAGATTTAGGGGCTAATAATATAGTAATTCCAAAGGCCATAGCATATGCTTTAAAGATAAAGTATGAACCACTCACTAAAGGAGTGATGTAGCTAGATGGAAAATCAGTGCAAACAATAGGGAGAATTAGACAACTCCCATTACAATTATATACTTGTCCCAATATAATTGTTAATCAAGATATAGTATTCATAGATATACCTCCTATTTTTGGTTTATGTTTATCAAGAGACTTTATAGCCAAGATAGGAGGATATATGTCTCTTGAGCTCTCACCTCATTCTAAGAACCAAATATGGTTCAAAGATGAAAATTTTCTCTGAACCATTATCAAAGGATCATATCACCAATGAACCAACATAAAAATTAGAGGTAAATCATGCTATGTTAAATAAGGAAGAAAGGGTTTTTTTTGAAGAGTTAGGCGACTAGATTGAGATGATCAAGAAGAAGAAAATAACCAGTTGTTAGCTATGATGCATAGTGACCCATATGGGAATTATGACTCTACTAGTCTAGGCACTTATATCATTTTTGATGAGGACCATGAAATCCCTAATGTTTTAAGGGAAGAGACACCAACTACTCAAGAATATGAAAAAGATTCAGAAATCTAGACCCTAAATTTTGATGGGGCTAGAAGTAAAAATGGTGTTGGATCAGGAATTTGTCTTACTACTCCAAATGGTGAGAAAATTTTAAGGGCTATCCATTTCCAATTTACTTATACTAATAATGATGTTGAGTATGAATCTTTAGTACATGGGCTCCTATTAGCCAATAAAAAGGGAATATATAATCTAATAGTAAAAGGAGATTCAGAATTAGTAGTAAAGCAAATTAGAGAAAATGAAATAGCCAAAAATGTAAGGATGAGATCCTACAGACATAGGATTTGGGACTTAATAGAATATTTTTAAGCCTTCAATATTGAAGTAGCCCCTAAGATTCAAAATTTTGATGCTAATAGGATGGCCCAGATTGGCTCACAGTTTGATCCAACAACTGGCCTATTAATTAACAATGAGTCAGTAAAAGTAATAGTGAGGCCAACTATTCTAGACAATGATGAGAATTGGCAAGTATTTGAAAATGATTCTCAAGTAATTTCATTCTTACAACAATCAGATGAGTTTGATGATCAATTGCAAACCAAAATTGAAGATGCATATGGAGATTCAGTCATTCAATTAAAGACTAATAAGCTTCCCAAAGGCTTGATCACTTTAGAGAGTCTATTTGATCCAGAAGATGTAAGTCTAGAGAAGAAAAGATTTCAAGTAAACAAAGCAGACTATTCTGAAATAGAGGTGAGTGAAGGGAAAAAATTAAAAGTTGGAAATTCTGCAACTCAAGAAGAAAAGGAAAGACTAGTTGAATTGTGTAAAAAATATGATAGAGTCATAGCCTGGAGCCATGAAGACCTTCATGGATACAATAGAGACATTATTCAACACACAATAGAACTAAATGAAGGATCTAAACCCATCAAACAAAAATAGAGGCTAGTAAATCCAATGATTGAGCTTCCAATGGTAGATGAGTTGTAGAAACTTTTAGATTCTAAAATAATTTTTCTAAGCAAACACTCAACCTGGGTATCAAATCTAGTACCAGTTAGGAAAAAGAATGGTGATATAAGACTTTGTGTAGATTTTAGAGATCTAAATAGAGCATCTTTGAAAGATCACTATCCCTTACCCTCAATGGAACAAATTCTACACACTGTGGCTGGATCAGAGAGATTTTCTTTGCTAGATGGTTTCTCTGGATACAATCAGATTTGGTTGGCCAATGAAGACCAATACAAGACTGCTTTTATTACTAAATGGGGAACATTTACATATGCTAAGATTCCATTTGGCTTATCAAATGATGGAGCCACTTTTCAAAGAGCTATGGATGTTACATTTAGGTAACTTATAAATAAAATCATCTTGATTTATCTTGATGATGTTACTATTGTTTTTAAAAATGTTTTTGATCATTTTGATCATTTAGAAGTTGTTTTTAAGAAATGTCAAGAATTTGGAATATCCTTGAACCCTAAGAAATGTATCTTTGTTGTCCCTCAAGGCAAATCATTGGGACACATAGTATATAAAGAAGGAGTCTCCATAGACCTAGAAAGAGTTGCAGCTATAATGAACCTACCTCTTTCAGTAAATAAAAAAGTAGTTCAGTCTTTTTTAGGGAAGATTAATTTTGTCAGTAGGTTCATATCCGATTTTTTAGGCTTGGTGAGACCAGTGACACTCTTGTTAAAGAAAGACTTGATTTTCAAGTGGACTACAGAAGGAAGGCAAGCTTTTGAAGAGGTCAAGAAGGCTATCTCAACAGCCCCAGTACTTAGAAACCCAAATTTTTCTAAGCCTTTTGTAATGTATGTCTATGGAGGAGAGTTAAGTATTGCTGCTATCTTAACACAAAAGGATGATAGACAAGAGGGAGAACACCCAATATATTTTTTTTCAAGAACTCTTAGGGAGTATGAAACCAGATACAACTTTGTAGAGAAACAAGCCTATGGTATGGTAAAAGCCCTCAAGAAATTCAGGCATATGGTATCAGGAAGCAAAATTTTGATACTTGTAGCTCACCTAAGTGTCAGAGAATACATCATAGAGGGAGAAATTAATGAAAAAAGAGCTAACTGGATAACCAAGATCCTTGAATATGATGTAGAGGTCAAACCCACTAAGTTAGTTAGAGGCAGGGGTTTGTGCCAATATATGACCCAAGAGCTTGAAAAGATGATACTTGAAGAGACAAATTCAAAAGTAGAAAAGGAAATTGTATTAAGGATACAAGAGGTTGATTAGGAATCCTAGGTCACAAGAAAGATTCATTTTATGAAATATGGGATTTACCCAAGAGAACTCCCTCAAAATAAGAGAAGATACTATAAGATACAAGGAGTTCATTTTGTTTTAATTGAACAGGTTCTTTTCAAAAGAAATTTTAATGGCAAATTGTTAAGATGTGTATAGAAGGATGAGGCTAAGAAAATACTACATGAAATACATCATGGAGTATCAGGTGGACATTTTTATGCAAAGACCATAGCTATAAAGATAAGTGAGGTAGGTTATTTTTGGACTACTTTATTTACAAATTGTTATCAGCTGGTTAAAAAATGTCAATCCTGTCAATATTATGTGGGGATGAGAAGGAATGCAACAATGCCCCTTAGTCCTATAATTATGGATGAACCTTTTGCTCAATGGGGTATTGACTTCATTGGAATGATAAATCTAGTGTCTAGTATGGGTCACAAATGGATATTAACTGCCACAAATTATTTCACCAGATGGACTGAGGCAGTGCCACTTAAAGAAGCAACAAAAAATGTGATCCTAGATTTTCTAGGGAGTATCACTACTCACTTTGGGAATCCTCACACCATAATTTTAGATAATGCTAAAGCATTTTTAGGGTCTAAAGTATCTAAATTTGCAGTAAAGCATGGAATATATCTGAAAACTTCCTCCAATTATTACCCTCAGAGTAATGGTTTGGCAGAATTAACTAACAAGAACCTGATTAGACTCATCAAAAGAATAGGGGCTGATCATCACAAAGAATGGCATAAAGTGCTTAATTTAGCACTATGGGCTGATAGAATCATGCCTAAACAGGTGATCAAAATGTCCCCATATGAATTGGTATATGGAAAATCTATTGTAATACCCCTAAGCTTGGATATTCTTGCTCTCCAGCTGATCAAACAGATTGAAATTGAAGAAAATGGCCCCATGCAGGTTAGACTTATGGAACTTTTGGAAGTTCAGGAAAAGAGGGATGCAGCCCATGATTCATTGGTAAAGCATCAAAAAATAATTAAAGACTGCTTTGATAAAAGGACTTCAAATCCCCATTTTGAAACAGGCTCAATTGTTTTGAAATGGGATGCGAGAGCCGCCAAGCTAGGTCAACACACTAAATTTGAAGCATTATAGACTGACCCTTATAAAATTCATGCATGTAAACAGAAAATTTTATTTGAGCTAGAAACAATGGAAGATGAACCTAAAGAGATTCCTATGAATGGAATCTATTTGAAACATTTTAGTTAGGTTGTGTCCCTGATGCATTATAGTTAGATAGTTTACCTTTCTTAGTTGCTTTGTTTTCCCATTTTGCTTTCCCGCTTTCTTTTAAATAAGTGTTCTTTGAACACAGCAGTAACTCAGAGTTTTTTCAAAATTTTCAAAATTCTTTATACATTGAATATCTCCCAAATCTTTAAAAATCCCCAAGGTACCTTGCACTGCCACTTGCATAATGTGTCTATCTCATTGTCCCATGAAGATTGAGTAAGATTTGCTAACGGTTATCTGAGTTTAATGCCATTTTGAGACTTGATGGGTCAATAAATACCTCCTAATAGGAGTTAAAGCTTACAGTATTTCAAACATTCCTGCATCTATGAGAAAATATCTTGCTACTTGCATTTTTAGTTCCTAGTAAACCTGCTTAAGTGAAAGTGCTTTCTATTTTGCAAAAGTTCATAGCGGTTATCATAGAATAGATATAGATATGGAGGGAGCACAGTCTTCACAACAAGGAGATGAGATTTATGAATCCCTTGATAATTTTTTTATGAGAAAGTCATATGCTTCAGCTCCCGCGTAACCATTAAAGACCTACTCGCGGACCAGAGTCCCTGAAGTTGGTCAAGCAAGCGACCCAACAAAGATAAAATATTATGCAGATGGAGTCATGGACCCAATTCTTCAACAAACTAGTAGAAAAAATCTCAGAGAAGGGGCACATCAAAGGTGTCTTTAGAGGGCCAAGGTGGGACAATATGAGACATTTGCAATGAGGATATGGACTTCACAACTGACACAATTCATTGTCTCAGGTGTGCATCCATGCCCTGACTTGGTCGAACTATGCACAGACTTGTTCCATGCACCCTCAAACACCATACAATAGGGTCCATTCACAGTGTAAATCACACCATAGGCTATCAGAGACATGTTAGCCCTGTATCATGATAAGACAGCTACATTTCCCACTATTGCTAAAATAAAAAGAATGTGGGAAAACATCAATACTCAGTTGAGGTTCTTAAGATCTGAATTGCAAATGGGCGATGATGATACTACCATGCTAACACTGCCTACAAAAAGAGCCCAATTCACATAAGCCAACCAAGATGCACTGTCTATGATGGCTTTCATCTTTAAAATGAAAGATGATATGGCAGTCTATGGAGAACAAATGGCTATCTTCTTCTGATTGAAAATCATTGACAAGACTCAGGAGTATTGGCTTAATTTTTCTGATCAGATTACATACTCAATGGTGGAACAACTTGCTCAATTCAAATTAAAAGGGGTTTTTAGGTAATCTTCTTATTTGTTTCACCTTATGCTATATCAAAACTCTAGCATCTTTTCCCAACATATGCATCTTGATATGTATGACCCAAGTTTTGATCTACAAAGGACCACTCCTATGTTTGCATGGACACATATTTTGTCAAAAACTAGTGATCCATATAAATCTTGGGAACTATCAGTTACCCCTACTTTTTGTCACCTGAGCTCGAAACTAGTTATAAATAGACTATTTCCAAGTGTTTCAAACCTTCTAGCCAATTGCCTGATTTCTTTCTTGGATCCCACCATACGATTATTAGAGTCCATGGTTTTTGTGGGGAACCAATGTTGCTACCTAAGATTTTGACTCTTAGGTTAGCATTCTTAGAGGTCACTAGATAGGTGTCTATAATAGATAATGAATATGGCTCTGGGAAGAGGAAGAGGAAAATGTATGACCTCCCATGGATGACAAACAACATGGTACTAGAAGCCTGAGATGCTAATATTGTTTTGCTTAGAAAGTTAGCCTTCTTGGGTTTCCTGCTAATCAAAGATAAATGGGTATATGACCCAAATGGTTTCATATCTTCATGGATAAGGAATAATAGGGTTGCTACCAGAATTGCACATGAGGGCTGCCCCTTTTGGGAAAATAGAAAAAATCCTAGGGAAGATACTCCTAGATTTTATGTTGAATTAACAGATTTGCCCCTTCCACAAAATAGACCATGGGAAAATTTCTATGATAAGCAGAGGGATTTTGATCCTAAAATTAGAATGACTTCTGGCCTAAGAAGGGCACTAAAGAATAAAGACTAGGATGCTGAGGAAATAGAAGCCTATTGGAAATATAGGCAAAAAATTTGTCAGACAACTCATTCTTTTGGGAATGTGGACTTAGATGAGAGATGGGAGGAACTATGGGATGAGTGCCATCTATCCCTTGTATCTATCCCTGACACAATAAATTTATTGACACAGGGTGTGGAGCTGAAAGCCAAAGTAGGATCCAGCCAAGAATCACAGGCCCCAGGGCAAACCACAGCTGCAGTCGCTATAACAGTTTGGCCTCAATCTCTTAGCGTCATGGAAAAACAAAAGAGTGTGGTGCCTTCACCACCAAAATATTCCCCATCGGCATTAGTTATTGAAGTTCCTAGTTCCCCACAAGCACCACTGATAGTAGTGGTAGATGTTGGAGAAAAAGAAGCACAGCCAAAAGAAGAAACACCAAGGAAATAGAAAACGCTGAGGTTTCAACTTGAGTTCGAGGAGAGGGTAGAAACCTCACAATGCCAATTATAGAGTACTGTAGTTACTCCTTGGGTAAGTATCATTCCTCCTCCTCCTTCTCATTCTCTTTCTTCTCCTATAGGTATGATGATTTCCTCTGGCTAGATGACATCCCCTACCACCTCCACCATGGCCATTTCTCACTTCACCCCATCTATCCCTACTCAAGCTTTATCATTTCTTGAATTTTCTCCCTCTATTCCCAAGAAACTACCTCCTCAGATTGCCCATAGCTAACAATTAGATATTCCATATGGTTTTCCATAAGGACATCCTTTTATGGGTGGGCACATTGCCTCTCCTTCTACCTTCCAAACTCAAGCAGACCCTACTAGGAAAGCGAGGGAAGCCCGAAGAGAGAAAAAGAGGATCAAGGAAAATAAAGCCTTGGCTGTACCACATCTATAGTCACAATTTGACCCAATTCAGTAGCAACTGACGGTGACTCATTTATCACCAAAAATAATAAAGCCAAGTGAGCAGATGCAACCAGAAGACTACACAATGAATGTAGTGGCCATAGACGTGTCCCTATTCAGACCACAAGACAAAATCAAGCTACTAACTAAATCCACTTCTACAGTTGCTGAAGATTACTTAAAAACATCAAGGAAGCTACATAAGATGGAGGCTGATCTAGCCAAAGAGAAGGCAAGCTGTAGTAGTTTGACCATAGTAATTGATAGAAAATATAATGAACTAGAGAGTCTAAATAAATAGTTGTAAGATACTATTTCCCTTTAAACTCACCAGGTTATCTAGGCCTGAAATGATTCCTTAAAAGTATGGCTAATGTAGGTAAAATATGCAGTGATGACCCTAAGGTGAGAAAAAGCAGCATTACAAGGAAAATGCGAGGAAAGCCTGTTACAGGTTACTCAATTGCAATAGAAGCTGTTGAATGAACAGAATAATATCGTAGCTATACAAGCCTAATTTCAAGCCAAACAATAAAGAGTAGAACAATTGACACTAAAGCTAGCTAATAGGCCAAAGAATGTAGGAGTGTTAAATCTGGTGAAGGAGCTTTATGAATCAATGTGGAAAATAATCTCTTTGGAGATTATTCAGCTCAGGCCTTCTCTCACCTTCCTGCTAAATGCACAAAAATTATGCGAAAAGGTGGAGAATTCCATTGAAAACACTCTGGCTATAGTTTTTGGGAGAGTATTGGACTCCAAAATGCTACTGCAAAAGCTTTATGATGTAATGGATGGAACGTTGTCAGTAGCAAGAATTGATAACAGAATGGTCATGACTAAGCGAGTGAATGAGGTTCTCAGTTGTAACTCCATAGCCATCAATTACAGAGAGCTTCTTGATGTAATGAAAGAAGGAATCAGTGAGATGAATCAACACATTGAAGACCTAGTGCAATTAGGTCTTCCTTCTCCATTTCCTGATGACAACACTGTGCTGATGGTTGATGAAATTAAACCTTTGCTATTGGCCAAGCAGAATGATCAGGCAATTTTTTAGGATTTAAGGGATGATTCATCAGTAGCTGAAGTAGAAGCTATTTTGATTCCTATTTCCCAGCTTGAATTCAAATTGAAGGCTATGATTCAGATTTTGAAATTTTTTTCACACAAGGATATTATCAACCTTGATTTAGCCTTCAATGAATTGCAGAATAAGTAGGGGTTATTTGACGATGAGTGGTCCACCTATCAAAAAACATTGTTGAAGCTATGATTTTTTGTTATTTTGATCAAGTGGGAGTTGTAGTTCCTTTTTGAGTAGGCTCAAAAGTCCTTGGGGTCGCCAATAATTGTAGAGTAAAAAATACTCTACGTTTCATTTTGATTCACAGTCACACGATCCAAATTTTGTACCTGTACACTTTGGTTTGAGAAGATGGAGTTTTTGACTCAGAGCGTGGGTTTGAATTTATTTTTTCCTCAATTTTTTCTAAGTGTCAAAATTGAGCAGAAACTACCAAGTGTCATTTGCTGAGGCACCTTTCATAATTTCTAAAAGTTGATCAGGACGTGCCACGCATCTCATATTAACTCAGTGGAATGCGACAAGTGTCAGCATCCACGTTTCATGTTAGTGTCCACATTTCAAATCTCTTTTGAGTAAAAGGTTTCAACAAGCTAAGTATCAGGATCAAGTGGAAGGTGCCATGTGGCAATAGCGAAAGGTTTCAATTGCTTTTCTAAAAGCAATGGAAGATGCCACATATCCCCAGATGAAGAGAGTGAAAGCCACCACGTGTCAACCTTTGAATTATCTTCATTTTGTTTCATTGATAAGTAAATACTGTGGTGGGTCCTGGGTTTTTATTCTGAGGCAAGCAGAAGCTACCAAGTGTCACTGTCTGTGTAGGTATGAAATGAGGCCCGATTGTTTCTATAGTATAGACAGGGAAATGTGGAGACGAACACGTGTCACCTTCCATAAGTTTCTCAAAAGGTAGTTAAAGGCAACAAAGATCACCACATGTTCTTTGTCAAGAATAAGCGAAAAGTGCCACATGTCCCTGTTCCCTTTTTGAAGTTACTCGGGCGAGAACTGATTTGGGTCTCATTTTCTATAGAAGTTGTTTAAAGTTTTGGGAGAAGTGGATGGTGATAGATGTCAAAGACCAAAAACTTCTAAGCAAAGACATAGTAAGAGTATAGGTTACGTGGAATGTGTCGTGTGTCTTCAGTAAATGCTGCAAAACATGCCAAGTGTCATTTTCCAGTGCCTCCCAAATAATAAGAAGGTTTTCAAGAAATTGGCCAAGTGTCTTTTTTCATTTAATAGAAGGGAGTGTCTTGTGTATCTGTTTCAGCCAATGAATTGCAAGAAGATAGAACATTTCAAAATCTAAGAAATATCTTCTGTTAGACACTTCTAGTTTAGTTAGAGTTCAATTGGGCCATTAGATTGGGAACACATAGACAATTTGGAGTGGATCTAATGCTATAAAGAGGGGTGCAGAGATCACCAGAAAGGATCATCAGAAGATTGGAGAGATTTTTTTGTGAGAGACTATTGTCAAGAGTTTTAGACTTTTAGAGTTGTGATCAAGAATATCATTTGCCTTTGTTATATTTTCTTGAATTGGAAAGTTTATGTAATTGTGCATGTTTCTGTGCCTTTTATGTAACTTGAGAGTTAATAAGAAGACTGAGTTATGTGACTTTATTGATATTTCTCTGTATTATTGTGAAAGTAGTCTAAGTTATGAGCCTCTATTTCTATTATTTTTATCTTTTATATTGATCATGCCTTGTTTACTCTTTAATGTAATTGAATCTCACATATAGTTTTACTGTGCTTCAAATTAAGGGTCGAATTACATTCAGGCACATTGCCATAGTTAGATTTTATTTCTTTGCATTTGTGTTTTTGTTTAAATTCCTATCCCTTTCCTCCCAACACTTGAGATAAATAAGAGACCAACTTCTTAAAAATCTGGAGGTCGTTTCAAGTTGCAAGTCCCACATTCTTGAAACTTCCCATTGTTGGTGTTAGAAACAAGCGCAATTTTAACCATCAATAGTTTACACCCATATGAGCACTACAAGCATATTGAGGCTAAGTTTCAAAGCTATAATTATCAATACAATATGAACCCAAGTTTCAAACAGGATAGAGGAAAAACTATACTTATTGATCCTTCATTGAATAATTACATAGATCCTAATACCTTGTATTCCATTTCCCACATGCCACCTCCTGAAGCTTCTAATCATTTCATAATTTCAAATAATGGACCAAGATAATATGTAACCCATGATACATTTCATATTGCCAATCTTCCTTAGAATATGAAAACCTTTGGGTGACCTAAGGTCATCCCTCATATGCATTTGCAATGAAAGAACAAAGATAAGGGACCTGTCACATTTGTAACAACATCTAGCTTAAGACCTGAGCCTCTTGAAGGGGATGAATCATGGTTACACAATGATGACCAAGCTGATTGTTATAAAAATACAAAGTATCCTATTCCCAATAGGATCTTGGAGCATCAAAATTATAAAGGAAGAGGCCTCAGACTGAATTAGTAAGGAACAATCGAGCCAATTTCCATGAATAAGTATGAAAGACCTTATGGAGTTGGATTTAAATCACCTGGGGGTGACCCCACATATCTTATTCAAACTCCATCACCAGTGACTAGTGATGATGATGTTGATAGTGAAATAGAGTCTGATCATAGCCTTACCTTTGATAACCTAGCTGAAACCAACCTGTTTGATAACAATGCTATTTGTACCCTTACCCAAGCCATTCATCACAATCCATTGGTATTGTATTATCCCCAACTAATAGATTTGGACCAACAAGAATCTAGTCTACCGATTGATGAGTTTCAAAATGATGAGGCATTCTATGATTTCTTAGGTCTTAGAGACAATATTCTATTGGGAGGTCACAAATCAAGATTCTCATTTACATTAGATCCTGCAGGCTATTTTAGAGAGCAAGTGAACACCCTAGCCAAAAACAAATAAGTAAAACATTGAGGTCCCAAAGTGAAAACTTCTTTAAGGTGCTTTCTGACAAGAAAAAAGTAAAGATAAAGGCTAGTCTAGTGGTGAAAACTTGTTTTAGGTTCCATTAGATGGGGGTGTTCATTCTTCTTGAAATTTAGACCAGGTGACCACCAATTATGAACTCGCATGTGGATCAAAGTTCAAATTTGAGAAATAAAAAGTATTTGATCAAATGCTTCAAGAATTTTTGACTATTTTTATTACATGGCCAGATCTCCCATTAAGGGATTTAGATTCATCGTGCCTAGGAGAAGCTGAAGAGTAAGTACTAACAAATGACCTTGACATAATCCAATAGTTCAAGTCACTGTCTACTATCCTAGAAGATGGTTTGACCCTTCTAGTTAAAGATACAATGGAGGTAAATATCATAACTCCATTAAACCTAAAATGGATAAAATCAGGAGCATCTCTCATTGAGAAGGAATGTGACATTTATAGCTCTATTGAGAGAGTTTGTGGATATTTTTGCGTGGGCCTATTCTGACATGCTAGGTTTAGACCCTACCTTGGTTATACACCACCTTATGCTTAATCCTGATGCTAAATTGGTAAAACAAAAGCTACATAAGATGCATCCTTGCATTGATGTATTGGTAAATAAAAAGTTGGAAAAACTCTTAGAAGTAGGATGTATCTGATCCATTGACTACTGTGATTGGATCTCTAATGTTGTACCTGTTAGTAAAAAGACTGAAGGGATAATAATTTTTACTAATTTTTGAGACATCAAAAAAGCTTATCTTAAAGATGATTTTCCATTACCTAATATTGACATGATCATTGATTCTGTGACAAGTTATGAATTGATTTCACTTATGGATGGCTTTTTAGGATACAATCAGATCAAAATAACACTAAAATATCAACATAAAACAACATTCACTACTCCATGGGGAACATTTTATTATTAGGTGATGCCATTTGGCCTTAAGAATGCTAGATCTACATATCAAAGGGCCATGACTGTCATATTCCATGATATGATGCATGATATTGTTAAAGACTATGTCGATGACATATTCGGAAAATCCAAAACCAGGGCCAACCATCCAACAATGCTGTACAAGATATTTGAAAGACTATGATAGTACAAAGTCAGACTAAATCCAAAGAAATGTGTGTTTAGTATAACCTCAGGGAAATTACTTAGCTTCATCATGTCTCATAGAGGTATTGAAGTTGATCTAGCTAAATTCCATGCTATAACCAAGATGCTACCACCAACTAATTTAAAATAACTTCATAGTTTGCAGGGTGAGATCCAATCAATCCAACATTTCATCTCTCAATTAGTAGATAAGTGCCATCCATTTACACACATTTTAAAGAAAGGAGTTGCATTCCACTGGGATGATCACTACCAAACAAATTTTCAATAGCTCAAAGATTATCTTGTTAATCTACTTGTTTTATTACCTCCTATGCTAGGAAAGCCATTCTTATTATACTTATCAGCTACCAACCATGCTCTGGGGGTACTCTTACCTCAAAATGATGACAAAAGAAATGAGCATTTTGTATACTACCTAAGTGATACCTTGGTTACATAATAACATAACTATGCACCTATTGAAAAAGCTTGTCTAGCCATAGTTTTCATAGCTCAGAAACTGTGTCATTACATGTTGAATAATAAAACTATGGTCATTTCAAAAGTAGATCCACTCAAGTATCTACTATCTAGAATAACTTTACAAGGTAGAATGACTAAATAGATCATGCTTATTTGTGAGTTTGACATAGAGTATGTCAATTAGAAGGCAATCAAAGGATAAGTTATTATAGATCAACTTGCTAAAACACCTCTCACAGACACCCAACCACTCACGTTTCAATTTTTTGATGAATCCATCATGACCATCATGGACACACCCCTTAAGGAGCAGTCCTGGAAGCTATATTTTGATGTTTCATTCACTACGCATGGATCAGGGGCAAACCTATTATTTATTACACCATAGGGGGATATAATCCCTAAATCATTCAAAATCAGCTTTCCTTATACAAACAACATGGTTGAGTATGAAGCAATTGTTGTAGGAGTTTGATAAGTAGTGCATTGGAATATATATCATCTTCAAGTTTATGGTGATTCTCAGTTAATCATCAATCAGGTCATAGATCATTTTCAAACCAAAGATGATAAGCTGGTTCCATATAAAGCCATGGTTGACACTCTTAAAAATCAAATTGCCAACACTTAGTTTGAGCATATACTGAGGGCTAGTAACAAAACTGTAAATGCTTTGGATACTATTGGTTCTCTGATTTGACAAACTGATAAAGCTAGAGAGTATCAGTTCCTTGTCAAGAATTTGTTAGCACTAGCTCATGAACCTTCAATCATTGCTATGATTTATGATATTGTTGGTCCTAATTCTATCTGGTACTCAGACCTTTACAACTACCTTCATGACCAAGTTATACCACCTAACCTATCTCAAAAACAAACCAAAGCCTTCATTTATCATTCTATTTTTTATACTCTGCTTGGATCCACTCTTTACCATCATAGTTTTGATGGAACTTTGCTTTGTTGTTTAACTTTGGCACAGTCTACGCTATCATGAAGATAAGTTCATGAAGGAGTGTGCGAAACCCATTCTAGCAGGGCAATATTATCCAAAAAGCTCTTACATACTGGTTATTATTGGCCTATAATAGATGCAAATGCCACTATATATGTAAAGAAATGTGATAAATGTCAATGGCATGCTAATCTGATTCATGCCCCAAAAAAAACTCTGAAATTGATATTGACACCATGGCCATTTTATACATGGGAACTTGACCTCATTAGGAAGATTAACCCCACTTCATCTGATGGCCATAACCATATCCTTACCACCATCGAATATTTCACTAAGTGGGTTAAAGTTATACCCCTCACTTACATGACTGGAAAGCAAATTTATAATTTCATCTTCAACCATCTCATCTACCACTATGTTATCCCCTCTAACATTATATCTGATAATGGAGGATCATTCAAGAACAAATATGTAGACCAGTTATGTACTAAATACAACATCACCCAACATTTTTCTATGGAATATTACCCTCAAGGTAATATCCAGGTTGAAGCATCCAACAAAACCATTTTCAACATTCTCAAAAAGATTATGAATGATGTCGGTCATGATTGGTACCTCCAGATATTCCCTACCCTTTGGGCATATTGTACCAATCATCATACGCCCATAGGAGCCACTCCATACTCACTTATTTATGGTACTAAATCCATCCTTCCCATTGAGTTCAAGTTGCCTTCACTATGCATATCTTTCAAGCATGTCCTAGATTATCATGACTATCGAGAAGCTCACTTGCAAGAGCTAGATCTACTTGATGAATAAAGCACAACCATGCTCAATAATCTTCAAGCATATCAGAATTGACTCAAAGGCTAGTATAATCAATGTGTGAAGTATAGAACATTTGAACTTAGTGATCTTGTTCTTAAAGAAAACTAAAATAACACCACAAATAAGAAGAAACATAAAGGAAAATTCAAACTAAACTAGATAGGGCCTTTCATCATCACTGTAGATTATGGATCAGGAGCACATAGGCTTGCCACACTAGGCGATGACAAACTTCTAAAGCCAATGAATATTATTCATCTCAATTAGTACTTTGCTTGAATGCTAAGGTGTATTATCTATAAGGACCATTTTAGTTATACTATTTTATCACTATTATTCTTTGTACACATACCACCCTTATTCATATCCACTTTCCATTTCTGACCTATTAACCTAGCATGTTCTAAAGCCTAGTCTGTTTGACCTTGGTTTTTGTCATTCAATATGTAATTTCAGAATCAAGTTCTCTAATTAGTTCATTAGTTAGTTCAAATATTTCAAATAGGAAGCGTATCTTGGGATAGTGTGATAGAAGTTTCAGCAGTTGCATCCTTCATTTTTTAGTCCTTTCTTACCACTAATCTTGTTACTAATTATAACCACCTTTGGAAAAATTAGTACCATTGATCTATGCCATTGTGTCCTAGTTATAACCACCTATGGAAAAACTAAGGTCAACACTAAGCCTTGATGTACCAACTTGCCACTTCCTATGCTATACTATGTCTTTTTACCAACTGTGCCTATTTTGTTTAAATTGGCTACCGCACTAGTCGAATTCCTCCATTGAAATGGCAAAACTACAGTGACTTAAGGTTCTACTCTGGGACTATGTAGGCAACACTTAATACTTATTGAGGTTAGATTAGTCACCCTTTAACCCATCCTCTGACCATTTTTTGAGTAACCTAAGCCATGTTGTCACCATTTTGTGAGCAACCTAAGCCATGCTTTTGCCATTTTGTGAGCAACCTAAGCCATGCTCTCGCCATTTTGTGAGCTTGAACCATTTAGTGTCTCGTCATTCTTGATTAAGTTGAGATACCTTCAAAACACTTCTAAAAACATTTGAAAAATCATTATAAAAGAATAAAAATATTGACCACTTATTTGCCTTAAGGATTCTAGGAACCCTTACTAAATTACAAGCAAATTACTTGTCATTTAATCTCCCCATCCTTCTTGGCCTTTTTCTCTCATGCACTTGTCATTTTATAAGACCATTTTAATTCTTCTATCACATCAATTCTATTTTTTTTCTTAGTTATCACATTCTTCCCATTCCCTGGGAGAACTACATTTAGCCTGAAGTTTTTTATTGGATATTACATCCATGTAACTATGTAGGTAGCATCCACTTACCTCGTGCATATGGAGACAGGTCAGCCACCCCCTTCCTTTTCTTCTATTCCCCCATTTTTATTCTTTTGTTAAGTTTTCACCTATTTTCTAGGGGCAATGTTCATAGGGTTTCTATTGCATAGTTGTTGCCTATTTTCTAGGGGTAATGTTCATAGGGTTTCTATTGCATTGTTTGTTTGTTTATTTCTATTTATGTTTGTTTGTCTACCTGTTTGTTTGCTTTCAACACTATTTCCTTGATTCAATTTATGTGTGTTCATTGGGTGATTCCTTGTCCACACTTACACTTGAATCCATCCATATTCATGTGTTTACATTGTCATCATGGTTTCTATCATTAGTGTATTGTTTTCTATTGAGTATTGGATTATGTGAGTCAGTCCTTATGCATATTTTGGCCAATTATTTATGGTGTTATATCATAAAGCCTACCATCACATGCTACAATAAACCTTAACTTCGAGAAGTCTATTCAATAATGGTGGCATTTCTTCGACACTGACATCCTGATTCACTCCCAATCATATTCTAAATAGAGTAAATAACCACGAAGGAATTTCAACCGTCATTAGTTTAGATAGGCATCTCCCTACTTGTAGGTTGTTCCAATTCATCATTACCCTCTGTGTTAAGTTATCATCATCCTCAGTAAAGTTTATCATGTTTGTCATAATTGAGGTCCAATGATTATAACTGCCTATGGGTAAATCATTGTACACCATCCCACCTTCATGTCTCAATGATTATAACCACCTTTGGGAAAATCATTGTGTTGTTACCACTTTAATATTTCTACCTATACAAGGGCATGTTATTATCTTATTTGTCTGTCCTAATTGGGGTAGCTCCATCTTCTCAATGATTATAACCATCTTTGGGTAAATCATTGTGTTATCATACCACGTTGCCAGTATCTGCGTACAATTATTATTACCACCTTTGGGCAAATCATTGCACACCATCCCACTTGCATTCTTAATGAAATTGACTACTTTTTTAGTATCATTGTGTTTTCACCCCATTATCCTTCCTTTCTTTGGTCCCCTTATTTTACTTCTTTCTTTTCAAAGGATCATTTGCCGACCTCCTTATGCCAACCATTGCAGTTGTAAGCATACATAACCTTTTCATTCTTTGAGAAGATGTTACTATGTTTATATCTTGCAATGCCTTCCCAAATAGGGGTAAACTATAGACACCTAAAACTAGCCATCAATAACCTCCAATCAAGCTTTTGGCCAATTTTCACCCAAAATGCACAATTTGGCCTAAAAAGACTAAAACATGCTAAATGATGTGAAATTGACATATTCAAGTGCTGATTTTGGTTAGGGTATCACTAAATGGGGCAATGCAATTTATGGGCCAACTAATTTTGATCAGTTCATTTTGAGTCAAAATACCAATTTTGCACCCACATGCTCTGAACTGCTCTTTCTTATCAAATATTTTGCACAAGACTCATGCCTTTATTATTTATTATTGGAAACATCCTAAATGGGAATACACATCCAATGCATCTGATAGTGACTTCTAATTCCAATCTAGTCAAATTTAGGACCAATAACAAGGCATTCTGATCAATTTGAGTAATTTATGCATAAAGTGCTTAATCATATTTAAGAGCTAATTAACCCAAATCAAGGCCTAATCAATAATTCCATAGAAACTTGTTGAAAAATTGTTTTTAGAAATGAATATTGAATATTTGCATTATCAGGTGACCTCATTTCTTAGGAAGACATCCTTAGGCCATAAATGCCACAAATATTAGGATTCATGCCCTCCATGCCTTATCAATGCATTTTATGATGCCCTCCATGCCTCTTAATTTCCCCTTCTTCCAATGTCATGATGAGGATAATTAAAAACTTAATTCCAAAAATGGATTTAATCCTCAACCACACATCTCAATATTGAGATGGATGGTTGAGGTTAATTTTGATCATTTCCAAAAATCTATAAATAGGAGGCCTCACAACATCATTTCTAAGCTTAATTTATGAAAATTTATAATGTAGGATTGGTTCTAAAAGCTTCATAAACTAATTCCAAGCCAAGCCAAGCCACAAGCCACAAGCCAAAGGTGCCAAGGAGAGATAAAGGTAGCCAAGCTTCCATTTCTAAGGACTTCATGGGCAAAAGCTGAGCAAGCCACCACTATAAAGGCATTTGGATCATCCAAGGAAGGTTAATGAATTATTTTATTTGATTCCTTTGTTTTTAGTTGTGTTTGTCATTTAATTTTGTTAACTAAGATCTCCTTAGTGTCTAGGCCTAGAGATGTTATGCTATTAGTGTGTTTATTTTATTTTATTTTCATTTGGAACTAACATCATACTAACCATCCTCTCTTAAGTCAAATTCCTAGATCACAATTACAACACCATTAGAAGAGCTCTTTCAAAAGGATGGCCCATTCTATTAGGGCATGGTGCAGGAAGATGCCTTTGAGACCCTAAAGATCAAATTGATAAGCACACTGATATTGTAATTTCCTAACTAGATGACTCTCTTCCATGTCTATGCAAATGTATTTGATACTATGATCGGTACTATTTTGGCATAACTAAGCCAAGGCAAGATGGACCATCCCATTTCTTTCATAATTAGAAAATTGATAAAGGCATAACAAAACTATACCACAATTGAGCATGATGCACTTGCTATGGTATACACCTTACAAAAAAATTTGACAGTACTTGTTGGTGACCCCCTTCATCTTCTTCACTGATCATGAGGTGCTTAAGTACATGGTGAACAAGTATATTCTCTATAGGTGCATTTATTGATGAATTATTTTATTTCAATAATTTTAGTTCTCTATTATCATAAAACTTAGAAAACAAAACTTGAGCCCAGACCATCTATCCCACATGAACTCTGGTGATGCGACAATGCCTATAGAAGATGATATGCCTGATGCAAAACTTTACAGGGTTAATTGCATCTCAGGAGACTTGGTGGAGATCATCACTTTTATAACATCTATATTTACACCCCAGACTATGATGACTAAGGGAAAGTAGCTTACAGTTTGTACCACCCCTTTTCAACTCATTAGTGGGGAACTATACAAGTTGAGTCGAGATGAGGTCCTACACTGATGTGTCCTAGAGCATGAATGGGACTAAATCTTACAAGAGACCCATGAGGGGATTGATGGAGTCATTTATGATGAAGATAACACAATGTACAAGGTTCTATATTTAGGCTTATAGTAACCAACCCTATCTAGTATGCAAAATATTGTACCAAATCATGTGACATATGCCAACATATGGGAAAACCCAACCACCAAAATGAGATGCCTTTCATCTACATCATTACCTAGATACCATTTGAAAAATGGGACATTTACTTTTTTGGGCCTATTACTCTAGTTATGAGGTGCACAAGTGCACGATACATTCTGGTAGCCATAAATTAGTTCACCAGTGGGTCGAGGAAGTGCTGACCAAAGATTACACAACCACCACTAGAATAAAGTTTATCTAAGAGAACATCATTAGTCACTATGGATACCCACCTAGCTTGATAAGTGACTATGGTGTGCACTTTATATATGCAACCATTTAGATCCTTCTAATTAAATATATGGTGGTGTACCATAATATGATACCTTATCATCCCTAAGTGAATGGCACTACTGAGACATTTAATAAGATATCAGGAATGTACCTCATAAATATATATGACATTAGTTGAAAATATTAGGATGATCATGTATCAACATTATTATGGGCCTATCACACTACATACAAGCACCTAAACAAGGCTACACCATTTTAATTGGTGTTTAATGTATATGACATTCTACCCATGGAATTTATAGTGCTCTCATTATGCATTATGTGTATTGGTCGATTGGATAACCAATAATATTTAATCACATGCCTAGAAGACTTGGAGCATTTGGATGAGACACACACCCAAAAATCTTGAGCCAGTAAATAAAAAAGGCATGCTAGAAGCTATGTCATGATAAGCACATCAAGTGTAAGGTACTTACTGAAGGAACACTGGTCCTGCTATATGACTCAAAGTACCTCAAGCACCCAAGAAAATTACAAATTAGGTGGATGGGACCTTATATAATCCATAGTATATTAGATATTAGCGCATGTAAGCTATGCACATTGATGGGTGAAATGCTACCTAGGAATTTCAATAGAAATAGATTGAAGCCCTATAGTTAATAAGATGGTGCTTGCACCATCAGATGCCAACTTATTGATCATTAGTTGATTTTTGATGACCAAAATAAAATTTTGTGCAAGACAAACTTTTACTTATGTTTATTTCATTTATGTTAGGTGAATAAGTGGGGTATTTTTAGGCCCATAGGAGAACACTTCTGGTGCTTACATGCATAAATCTAGTCAGGTGAGTGAAGCACATATGCTCTCTAAGTGCCTGATGCTAGACACCTAATTTTTTAGGCACATGAAGTTTGAAAAATATAAAAAGATTTTAGTACAAGTTTATAAAGGGAATCACACAAAATTCTAGTGTGCAAGAAATCAAGATAATGAAGCATTGGAAGACTATCACAAGGATTTGTATGGGGTAGGGAAGGTCAAAATAAGACATGGAAGCACATAGAAATTAACCAAGACAAAAATGCATGCTTGTAAGGAAGTGAAACACTAAGGAGAGATAAAACCAAGGAGGATGAGGCATGCTCATGTGAAACACTATGCTGAGGTTTCCATAAGAAGGGTGAAGGTCGTACCAAGGTGAATAAAGTGTAAAAAAAAGATAATCTAGATAGCTGACACCCACTCAGTAATTGGTAGGAATTAACCATTTGAATCACCTGTCACTTCATCAAATAAACCATTAATAAAATATTATGACTGTAATGGTGGAGCATAAAGATCCATAATAAATGAGAATGTCATGGCAATTTTTTGTGGATTTCATGGGTTTAACAAATTTTAATAAATCCACACACTACCACATCATGAATCACTAGCCATTAATAAGATAGCTAAAACTAAGGTATAAATAGGTGAATGACAAACTAGACTAGGTTACAAACCTTGTGCAGATTTGAACTAGAACATAGAGCTGAACTAGAGCCAAAATCACCTAAAAACCAAAAAAATCTACCAAAATGAAAACCAGAGAATTCATAGCCCCCAAGCAAGAATGGTTGAAATAAGATAGATATTGCATTCTGATTTAAATTAAAAAGAAGGTGAGTGAAAAGGAATTGAGAGAAACACTAGGTAGTATAAGCCCTACAGAACATCGAGGCCACCATTAACAGTACATGAAAATTGAAAGTAGAAGACATAGTCATAGTTTCCATGTCTGTGAAGGAGCATAAAACACCATTAAGGGATTTGGAAAGATTAACCAATCATACTTTAATAAAAACCAATTCAGAATGGGCAAGAAATAGGTAAATAAAAGTCTAATATAGGTTCAAAAGGATGCTAAGATGGCATGGATGGTAAAAGAAGTAGCCATCATGAAATGGGAGGCACAACTGGTGGAAGACATCAACATTATGGTGGTTGACCTAGAAACAGGTGCAAATCTTGCTTATATAGAGATTCAATCCCCCCCAAAGGTCATAGTAGGGGAGAAATGAGTATCCTTCACACACATGTGCATATTGAAGGAGTACAACCATAAAATGCCTAAAAACATGCAAGAACTCAACTAGGACTAGATGGTTGATACAAAGAAGAATACTAAGGTGGGCATGACACTCTTTAACATCTCCATCCAAGATAAACTAGTGACAACAAGTGCAACCCACTTATATGAGCTACCAAGTTTTGGCAAACTAGATGAATTGGTGTAATTCCTCCTCTTGTGCATCTATGGTGACCGCTTCTATTTTTCAAGGAGGCATATTAAGATCTTGGTATGCCTCATCAATAGGATCATGGGAATCCCATGTGTAGGGGTATATATATACCAAATTATGGAGGATGAATTAGAGGTTGAGAGGGTCACAAAGTTCTTAGGCTACTACAAGTCAAGATTTGTATTTCCTATTCAAGATATCCAAGACCCATACATGAGAGTAGCGGTCGACCTAGTTAGCTCCAAACTATAACCTAGAGGTTGATGGTCAAAAATCACTAAGACCTACTTGTGCATCACCCATCACATGATGCAAGGGGTAAAGTTCAACATATCTAAATCCATTACTTAGGAGATTGTTAAGAATGCATTGGAGTGCCACAAGGCACATGAGACCTTTAGGTGGGGATCCATGCTAATATTAATTTTGATGGAGGAGATTGGTATGAATAATGATAATAATGAAAATATATGGGTGTTCCAACCCATAATGACTCCCCTATGATGAATTACCAAGACTTTATGTGCCCACCCAATTTTTCATAAAAATATAAAACAAGGGTACAAGGGTGGTGCGATGAGTATATCAAGGCCTTTGGGATTAAATGATGCATCCCTCAGGATCTCCCATAACATATGCTATGAATGGTGACCTTCATTATAATTCATCATTTTTGTGTTATGCACCTAGTGATCATAGATGGAAATCTATCCAAATGGATGAAGCTATCTTATGCATTTTCTACCAATTATTTCATGGAAACACTAAGGAGGATTCCTAATGTGTAGTAGCTAGAGATCTCAATGAAGATTGTAGATCAAAATATGAGTAGGTTGAGGTGTTAGTATGTTCACCCAAGAGAAAATTACACTAAGGATGAGGAGGATGACTCTGATAGAATAGACCTCTACCCTCTCTAGAGGGAGATAATAATTGGGTGCATCTTCAACCTCTATTATGAGATGAAGCCTCATAAGAAGGGCATCGATCCTAAAAAAGATGATGATCACCCCCTCTTGATTGGTGATGAAGGGAAGCCATTATAAAAAATTTAGGAGAAGCCCTCTAGAAGAATCAAGAGGAGAAATTTGAAGAGATCACAGAGTGCATGAAGTTAAATATTGCTTCTAATGAACAAACCCAGCTCCCAAGAAGTGCATAACCTTCATGCCAAAGACTGCTTCTTCTAACAAGAAGAATGAAAAGAAAAAATATAAGGGACCCATTATGTTCTTGACTATAACTCTAGAAAAAATGGAGAAATAAGATACCCTCATGCTTAGAATGGAGGAGGATGAAGAAAAAGAAAACACATCAACATATATCCTGTAGGAAGAAGAAGAAGAAGAAAAAGAAAACACATGGACATATATCCTATAGGAAGAATAAGAGGAAGAAGATCCCAATGCCAAGGATGTGTAGGAATCCCTCCAAAATGGCACAATCACTATGCTTGAAGAAGTAGAGGATTTGAAAATCTCCTCATCTAAAAAATAAACCTCTACACCACCTTCGAGAATGGAAGAAGATAAGAGAAGGGTGTGGAATAAAATGGGCCTAAGCGAGGAGGACATTGAGAAGGTGCTAGTGATTGAAAAGAATTACAAATTGGCCCAAGAAAAATTAGAGGATAAAGAAGAGAAAAAGTTCAAGAAGGTTCCCAAAAGCATGGGACCAACTATCAAATTATCCAAAAAATCACCCAATGCCCCGACCAAAAAGGTAGAAGAAGCTGCACAAGAGGCACACTCGAGTAGTAAAGGGTTGCCTGAAGAACAAAAAGGAAATGCTGGTGCCTTAGAACAACAAACAAAGACTACCAAGGAACCTAAATAGTAACAAAGTGATGCTGACACTAAAGTTATTTCCTTGGATGTGAGTTTTGAGAAACCCTAGGAGGAAGGAGAGGATAAGGGAGATAAGTTTGAGAAGGAAACCCCCAAGGAACAAATAGATGAGTCCTCAAAGGAAATCACTAAAGAAAGTGGTGGAACCAATGAAGAGGAAGGAGAATAAACATAAATGACCATCATCAAGAAGGATGATGTAGAACTAAGCATAAGGGAGAATACACAGAAGGGATGGGGGGATGAGGACATTTACATGTTTAACACTATGCCCCCCAAGCCACCACAACTAGGATGTGCAAATATATCTTATTTTATGTCGATTAATATATGGATGAGCCTCACTTTGAGGTACCTAGAAAGGCTATTTTTGGCTTGGAAAAACTTGAAGGACATGACTCCCTCCTCATAAACCCTCATGCCATGAACCCAAATCTGATTTGGGAATACACTAATCAAGATAGCCACTGAAGTTGCATGTAGAAATATTATCAATGGTGGTAGGATGAGAAAATGGAAGAAGCTTTGCAAATAAGCAAAAGATGAAGTGAAGGCTATCAAATTAAAGTTGTAGTATCTTTTTGAGTACATAGAGATGGTCAAACCATCCCTTCTGATTGATGGTGATACTTTGAACCTCTCTGATGTTGATAAAATCTATGTCTAGTGGAATAGATGCTCCTAAGGTTAAAACTTGAGTTAGTATAAGAAGAAGAAGAATATCCCTACATTATACTACAGAAGGAGATTTTTTATAAGCTCAAAGAGGTAGAATACCTCTTTGAACAGATACAAGAGGGTTCCAATGTATTTAATGTCATCTTCTTGGGCTTTTCCAACCAAGCATTAGTCATAGATGTGCACCTCAAACAAGCAAAGGAGGAAAAGGAAAAGCTGATGGAGTAGGTGTACTCAATGAGTAGGTCAGAGAGAGAACATTTCATGGGGAATGTCAATGTGCTAAGGACCCAAAACAAGGAACAATATTATAACTTGGAAGCACTCTTTTGTATTATATAGACTAAGGCCCATGAGTAAGGAGTAATCCTAGACGAGAGTGTGAATAAGGCTAAGGAAAATGTAGAGGCCTTCTGAAAGGAATTGGAGAAGACTAACATGATTGAATTTAGTGATGCTTCCACTGAAATAGACAACACCAATAAATATATCAATCTCACCATCAAAGTATTTAAGGAATTCAACACCGAGCTTAAGGAGAGCACACTAGAGTTTTGTGCACTGAAGACCTTGACAACATAGTTTGAGGATGGATTAGAAATTTTGTATGGGGGAAAAATTTGGGACCCTTATTTCAATAAGTATAGGATTCACACTAACATGAATTTCACATCGACATGAGGCATCATTTTTCTTAATGATGGCATTTTGTCATCTTGGTGCTAGCTAGAGGGATCAATGCATACCTATGCCAAATAACAAGTGGCTAACCAATTCAAGGATTTATAGGGAATATTCGATGATTGGGTGATATGTGGTGACTACAACATGAACTTTGAGAGGTAATGGAATTGGTAGTGAATGATCACAAAGTATCTATCTCAACACTCGATGTGCACATTCCACCTTGGTAGAGATGCTTCAGAAGGCTATAAAAATATCTCAAACTAGTAAGTAAGAGGATGAAAAAATAGTACAACAAAGCTATAAAAATTTGGAAATGATCCATAAACATTGTTATGGCTATCATTAGACATATTATTAGTATGGATGCCATTAAGGCTCCATTTTTAAGCACCCAAGCTTGCTTGTAAGCCTCTAGATCATCAATTAGTTTAAGCTAACCATATACTTTATTCTAGATGCCATGAAATGTATTTTTTGTATTTAAACTTTGATTAATGACAAAGAATGGTTGTAGTACACATGATGAATCTAGTAAATGCATCTTTATATTGTTATTTGAATGCAAATGTAATGTTGTAATTTCATTTTAGTTATGTTGAGTAATGATTATGCATGCTTCTAGTTTATAATGTTAATGACATCCCTATAATAGATGATGATGTTATCCATAATTGGCATAAATACTAAGTATACAAATCCCATGTGCTAAGGGTTCTTACCCTTGCTAGAAGCACGAGCCTAGTATAAACACTTTAAGTGAAAGTTGCCTTTTGACCCCTCAAGCACTGACATAATGCTAGGCATAGTTTAACAAAGGTTTGTGCCCATATGACTCTAGCATTAGTAAAAAAAAAGGCTTGTACCTATAAGCCATTAGTCTTGGCCCATAAAAGGATTGCACCTTTGGATCTACTTAAGCCTTCTTTGAATTGACCAAGCCCCATAATTGATATTTTGTGCCATGGCTCAACTAGCTGAATGTGGGCCCTAGTTCTTTCTTAGTTGCACTTTAGGTGAGGGTATAAGGCCTATGCCTTACTTATGTCAATGCACTTGAGTGTATAATTTTGAGTGCAAAGGGTATATCCCATGTTCACATCTAGTTGTGAGAAACCAAGAACCGACTAAAATAATCATGAGCACCCTTTTATACAACATGTCTTATTCCAATGCAAGTGTCTAGTGCCTCAAAGTCATCTATTTTGCAAATGAAATGTATACCTATGGTCAGCCTAAGTGTTCTTATGTGAAATATTCTCTAAAGGGATTGGTATAAATATAAGATCAACCCTCATTCATTCCTCACCTATAAAATATTTAGAAAACACCTAGCAACTCACAAGGTAACTTACCAAAAGCATTCTATCAAGCACTCAAGTGAGAAAAACTTCCCTATTTTATCTTATTTCCATATCAGTCATAGAGACAACACATCTATAGGTTTGAAATACTGAAGGAGAAATTAAAGAACTATATTTTCCAAGTTACAAGCTATGTCATTTTTGTACTTGTTTATCACACGTTGCATGATTCACAAATAAACCAACATGTATAAGGGAACTACATAAGTTTTAGGCCCTCTTTAGAGTATTGGATATATAGGAAACTCTCATTGATAGAGGGGTCTTTAAAGTAGCTTGACACCATGTGATCACTAACCCATTTTTCCCATATCCACTATGAAGATGAAGAAATAGGGTTTTATTATTTGAAAAGGAGTGACAGTGCATGAATGAGATTTGAATTCACTAGAGTGAAGGAAAAATAGAACCCTAAAACATCAAGGTGGTCATAACTTGTTTCAACAAGTATTTTATACTGGATACTTACATTTGAGTCAAATAATGGCATCAATGCAACTATCTCAAGTTTATGCAAGTGTCCATGGCTATAGATACAATTTATAGAATCAGATGACTATTCTAGAATCTAGATCTAATCCACTTTTTACCTGTTCTAGATCATGATCTATATTAACATCAAAATTAGCTACGTATCTTGTTTTCCTTATCATTACAATATATAACATAATTGTACTTTTTATCTTTAACATATCAACATAATAAATTTAGTATATGTTCTATTTGTGTTTAAGAAACAATTTCTCTACTTTAGAGATAGTCTACCATCCTTGTTTCATAGGTTATCCTACCCCTTTAACCTTAAATTACCCTGATCTAGATTTTAGGGTTAGATATTTAGTGAACATGATTCATATAAATGTAATTTTTTGTGATTCTTAGGGTTTTCAATCAGCTAGGGTTTTAGGTTGTTATAATTTTTCATTTCATACTTATTTTATTTTAGATGCAACCTAGGTGTAACCCTAGATTAGGAGGTGTGCTTATTGAACACATAAAACTTACCCTCCTACTATCTAAGATGTCTAGAACCAATGCTAAACCTAATCTTATGGATCATAATGATACCAATGTTGAGAATGAAACATATTTTGATGAGGTTATCATAGAAGAAAATTTTGATAATGAAATCCATGAGTCGAATGAAACTGATGAACATGAGCAAATAGATCATGGGAAAGTGCAAGCAATTTAATTATTTCATGAGCTTATTCATAAAAACCCTATAGATCTTTATGAAATCCTAGGAATCATATTAGAAATTAAAAAATTAAAAATCATAGATGAATAAGTAGGTCCATCTGTTGATCATGTTATTTAAGCTATGGGTCATCCCCATATACCAACAACCCTCCTCTTGAGCATATTACCATTTCATACTTCTAATGGGGGCATAAGATATGTATTTCAACCTTTTTTCACTAAAACTACTATTTCCACATCTTACATGGGAAACAAAATTCTTCAACTCAAATACCAGTTTCAATGCCTTTATGTACCCAACCTATAAGTACACCTACTTCGGCGACTTCTTAAATGTCCAACCTAAAATACCAAGAGTTGCAAGATCTTATCCAAACTATAAAACTTTTGAAAACTAAGGTTACAAATATTGATCAAAATTCTATGAAATCTCCTTATTCTATAAATTTACAAGAGGTGTTGCATAATCCTCTTGCACTAGAGATATAATTTCACCCATCACCAACTAGTTTTGTTCCACCTAAGTTCAAATTTTATGATGTCAAGGGTGATCCTGAACAACATATTCAATATTTTTATGTGTCATGCCTTGATTGTGCCTCCAATGATAAACTTTTGACCAAATTATTTCAAAGGATCTTAAAAGACTATGCTTTAAGATGGTTCTATGAATTAATAACTTGATTGACAAACACCTTCAAACCCCTTGCAGATTAGTTTTTAGCACACTTATCTATTAACATTACAAAAAAGGTTTCATATGCCCAAATTAAAAATATCAAACAAGGAACCAATGAAATTATCAATGAATATGTCTTAAGGTATAAAACAATGTTAGTTAAAATGACCAATCCAATGGCAAATAAAGAGTTCAAAAATAATTTCAAGCAAAGTTTGCTTGCTCCTTTACATGAGTCCATTATGTTAAAAAAGATAAAATATTTCAATAAATCATGCCACATTATTCTTGATCATGAAATGAAACTTATTTGATTGAATAAAATCAAGTATGCAACAAACACACTAACTACATCTACATCCAATACCAAGTTTACTATCAAACCAAGTTATAAGGTCAAACCTTCTGAGCTTAAAAAAGAAACAACCACCATGGTTGATGTGGTGTCTCAACAACCTAATCGACTTGTCTTATCCACAAATATAATTTACATGCTTACCATACTCCCACTTCATTACTCCTGGGGATTGCATAGTGTCATTTTATATCTCTCCCTCATCCTATAGAGGTTTATATACCTATACCCAAAAGGTATGATGTGAATGCTTATTGTGACTATCACCAAGGCTCTATGCATTTTATGAATAAATGTTTTACCTTGAAGCATAAGATTCAAGACCTCATCAATGACCAAAATATCACATTTGATAATATTCCAAAGGAATCAGGTTCACAACCTAGTGATCACCATAAACAAAAATTATTTAACAATCATTTGCAAGATCATTCGAATAAGGAACCATAAGTGTAAATGGCATATAATGTGCACCATCCTCCATATCATCATGAGCACCTATTAGATGGGATTATTAGTACCTATATGTGGCATAAACCTCCTTTGGCTCATATACCCTCCATTACTTTCAATGATAGTGAGATTAGGGATGATGACTCAGATCTTCATTCCTTAATCATTCAAGCATACCTTGACCATCAACCTACACACAATGTTATGATTGATAATGGTACAAGTGAGAAAATTTGTACCATGACATTACTTCCATAATGGTGTTATAAAATCATGATTTATATCCTTCAACTAGATCAATTAGAGCATTTGATGGAACCTCACAACAAATTTTTGGTGAGATTAACTTACCCTTACAAGTGGGTCCCACCCATGTGGTTACTACATTTTAATTTATACATTCCATGGGCATCTTTTTTATGATATTGGAATTACTTTAGATACATAGACTTTGAGTAGTACCTTCTATAATGCATGGGTGTGTTAAATACATTCATGTTAATTGGATAATTACAGTTTTTAAAATTCCATATGAACATCCTCTTGAGCAAGAGAAATTTATACCCAAAAAATTAATTATTAAAGCTCTTAAGTTTAATCTTATGAAAAAGTTTAAGCATTAAGAAATTCCCTTTACCAACCTACCAATACTTGAGAGACCATTGCATCTAACATCCACATTGGGTTCCATGAAATCCTCATCCATTATATACCATATTTAGATATCCAAAACATCTACACATTTTCTTATTATTTTTGTTCCAAACAAACCAAATAACAGTCAAATATGGGTTCCATGAACCCCTACTCCTACTATTTATGCTTCACAAAAACAAAGTCCTATTTTACATACATAGAGCATCAAAAATACTATAGTGACATATATTACACCTTTACATGCTCCTCAACAATGTCACTAGTTTATTACACCAGGTTCACAATGGGGAGATATCTATGAGCATCATTTGGATGTGATCATAACATAGGCTTTTCCTTTCAAATATTTCAAAAATACAAAACAAATACAATAAATAAAATATCCAAAAATATGTTCAATATTTACATATCCTATGAGTTCCTTGGAATATATGTTGTTAGTTCCATATTGGTAAATGACACATTGATATTTTCTATATGCACATGTTTTTCACACATATTTTTAAGTTTTTTTCACTCATACACAAATATATGATCTATGCACTTTTAAATGTTGGGTTTTCCCTCTACTCACATCACCAGGGCATTTGGGGTATCCACCTCTATGATGACGATCCATCTAGGTTATATCATTCTATGGTCACTTTGAATTATCATGTTTGAGCTCATATATGTATTTAAAAATGCCTTTTATCTATGCTTATATCTTTCACAATTTACTTGATATGCTACGTACTTAATATTTTTTGCTAATACATATATCTATGGACTAGTATGTGTAGATGATATTTATGAACTATATATCACCCCAGTCTTATACACTTGGAAAACTCAGACCTTGGTTGTTTTTCTTAGTTATAGACCTTTCCCACTTCCACAAGTCTCATATCTACTCTCTATTGTGCTCCTTGGCCTATCTCTTAGTTTGATCATTCTTATGTTGATGACCCAGGCCTTCTATCTTTCCCAAAATGCTTAAAACCTACTAATCTTATGCCTTTGTAAGCTCTGAGCTTGTACCTATTTTCCTACTCCTTGGACACTTGCCTCCTGGGTAGACACCTATATAGATGTAGGTGTCATGTTCTGACACATGTTTTTAGTGCCCTAAAGTCATTTAATTTTCAAATGAAATGATCATAATGGTTGGCCTAAGTTCTATTATGCAAGATATTCTCCAAGGAGATTGGTATAAATATAATATCAACCCTCATTCATTCCTCACCTAGCTCATATCTAACATTCATAGAAAAAGAATTCAATTGAATAAAATGCTTTCCTATTTTATCCTATTTCCATATCAATCATATGGACAACACATATACAGGTCTAAAGTATTGAAGGAGTAGTCTAAGAGCTATGTGTGACAAGTTACAAGCCAAGTCATTTTTTTACTTGCTTATCATAGATTACATGTTTCACACACAAGCCAACACATAGGGGAGAAATACATAAGTTTGAGGCCCTCTTTGGAGTATTGGCTATGTAGGCAATGCTTCTTAACATAGGGGTCTTTGGGGTAACTTGACATCATGTGCCCACTAACCCATTTTTCCCACAACCACTATGAAGATGAATAATTAGGGTTTTAATCATTAGATAAGTAGTGACAGTCCATGACCTATATCTAAATTCACTAAATTAAAGGAAATGATGAACCCATAAACATATAGGTGGTTGTATCCTATTTTAGTAATTATTTTTGTATTAGACACCTACATCCGATCTAGACACTAGCATCGATGCAATCATCCTAGGCTAATGCAAGTGTTCATAGATACAAAGGTACTTAGTTCAAAACTTGGGGAATATTACAAAATATTATTACACTCTACCTCTTTCTTATTCTAGATCTAGATATGTATTAGTATTAAAACTAGCTAAGTATCTTATTTTCATTATCATTGTAATATCTAACATAGTTATACTCTCCATTTTTAGCATATCTCAACACAATAAATTTAGTATACATTCTATCTGAGTTGTATAATTAATTAGCATGATATAGATCTATTTATCACCCTTGTGCTTATTCATTTATATATTATTAACCCTATCTACCCATAGTAGGATCCTTATCCTATATAGGGTTAAACATTTGGTGAACCCAATTCATGTGAATGTAATTTTTTTTAATTCCTAGGGCTTTTAGTTAATTAGGGTTTCAAATTAAAATTTTCTTATATTATTTTACATGTAACCTACATGTAGTCCTAAATTGGGAGGTGTGCTTATTGAACACATTAAGTTCCCCCTTATACCACCTAAGATGTCTCAAACCAATGAAGAACCTAATCCCATGGTACATGATGATACTCATGTTATGTATGAGTAACATACTAATGAGGTTATAATAAAAGAATATTATGATAATGAAAACCATGAGTTTAATGAAACTGATAAACATGAGCAAATATATCATGAGTAAGTGCAAGAAATTACCTTATTTTGTGACTGCATTCATCAAAACCCAAAAAATCATAATGAAATCCTAAGAATCATATTATAAATTAAAAATTAAAAAATCATAGATGAACATGTAGGTCCATCTATTGATCATGATATTAGATTTATTTGTCATCCTCATATACCTATAAACATCCAATTCCTATCACTATTATGCTAAAATTATTAATCTAAGCAACATTTTATGAAAATGCACAATCTGGGCCACAATCACTAAAATGCACCAAAAGGTTCAATCTTGTTAGGTATAGGTGATGATTTAGGCTCATGTATCCATAAATGGGGAAATGCATTTTATGTGATTATTATCATTCTTAAATCACTTTGATTCAAGTTGTGACCACATAAAATGATGCTCTGGACCACTAAATTCTTCTAATTCAACAACACATGTCATGTGCATGTGTTATTTTGCATCCATAATGCTCTAACTAGGGTATTATTTCATACGTAACTGACACCTTCTTCTAATTATACTCTAGTCAAATTATGACTTAGTAAATTGACATTTTGACTAGTTTTATTAAATGAATAACCATTTTCCAAAGAATTGCATAAAATTAATTAAAGCCACATAAGCAAATTAAACCAAATCAAGAGCTTAAGTGAAAAATCCATGGAAGTTATTAAAAATCTATTAATTAGAAATTCATTTCTCAAATCTACATCACCCTATGACATCATCAAAGCAAGTTAAAACAAATCAAGAGCTTAAGTGGAAAATCTATGGAAATTATTAAAAATCTATTAATTAGAAATTCATTTCTCAAATATACATCACCCTATGACATCATCAATGGGGTGGCATACATAAGTCATTAATGGAATAAATATTAGGATTAAGCCCTTCCATGCCTCATTAATGCCTCATTCTTCCAAATATTAATGAGAATATTTATGGCTTGTCCCTCCAAATTTGAATTGATTCATGGCCACACATCTTGATCTCAAGATGGATGGTCAAGGTTGATTTTGATCATTTTCAAAAATTTATAAATAAGTGAGCCAAAACCACAATTTTAAAGCTTCATTCATGCAAACTTATTATGTAAAAATTACAATAGACAAGCTTCACCTTTTTTCACAAATTGACAAATCTTGTGAACCTAAGCCATTGGTGCATTAGGAAATGATGGAGGAGCATGATACTCTTCATTGACAAAGACTTGGAGCACCAAATCTAGGGAAAATCATGATTTTTGGCCACTCTTAGAAGGAGGGATGCTATTTAAAAGGTTTGATGGTATATTCCTTTCTTAAATAGCTATTGGATTTTCTTAGCAACACTTTTGAGGGAGTAGGCTTAACACATTGTGTCCTCTATGCCTATTTTGGATTTTTCTCCACTAACACATGGACTAAGTTGATTTGTAATCTTACTCTAAATTTTGGCACACCCGATGGGACCAAACATCCTATAAAACCAAGGAGGTTACTATGAAACTCTTAGTTTTGCTAATGAATGCTTAATAGTAATCAAAATTAATGTTTTAACTTCATTTTTCATGTATTTATATTTTTTAAGCGACACATAATTTACACAGTGACTGACATCGATTCTTCCAAAACCAATGTCAATCCCAATGTGAAGAACAAAGTGTGATAAAAGCATGATTAAAGCAAGTTTTTCTTGAGTTTTTGATCTTCATTTTATGTTTTAGTGTTTGTATGTTCTTTGTTTAAAATAATTTCTTGTAGGATCCAGAGAGATATTTAGTGTTTATAATTGTTTTGATAACAGTATTTTTATGAAAATAACATGTGTTTTTACAAGAACTGACATCAATTTTTTTCAACCGACATCAACCCATCTGTGATTGATCAATGTCAATTTTAATAAACTGACATTGATCTTTGTATGGATCAACATCAATCTTTCTAAGATAAAAATAGAGAAACCTAAGAGCTCATTTAAAAACATTATTTTCTCTTTCACTTTTGGGATTCTAAGTAGACAAACCATCTAACAAATTATAGGTCCTAAGGTGAAAAAAAAAACAAAGCTTGAAAGTGGTTAAATATTGCACATTTTGTTTGGTGCGTAAAATGAACTTAGGTGTTTTTATGCTTAGTTATTTGTGAAGTTTTTTGCAAGTTTTTCAACTAATGCCAAGGGGACAAAATTTCACAACACATCTCATTTTGGTACAATGAAATAAACTCTCACACTTAGTTACATACTCCTAAGAGTTGTTTGTTTTATGCATGTTTATCGAAAGTTGTTTATTTTAGAAAAATAATTGATGCATGTATGCTCTCCCCCATCCCCTTTAGGGAACTCAGGTGACCAAAAATGATCATTCTTTACATTTTTAATTTGTCTAAAGGTGTGAAAATAAATTTACTAGGGCCCTCATCAAATCCATATGATTTGGGTGATCCTAAAATGACCATAAATTCTTTTCACTTGTCTTTATTTTTATGTACTTTGGCTTGTAAGTGGGAGTTCATAGCCTCCTCACAGGTTTTTTAGAGAAGAGTTGACCTAGGAATTCATATCCTAAGATCATTTCAACCCTAATTTATGGTGGGGTATATAAATAGAGGGTGACCCACTAGAATTCTTGTTTGAGAGATTAAACAAGCTCCATTAGTGGTACTCCGCCTTGGATCATAGGGTAAACTCAAACATTGCACTACACTAAGTAAATGATGGATGTAGTGGTTGTGAAAAATAAAAAACATTTTCATAATAAGTCATTTGACATGGATCCAATTGACGTGAGCATCTCTTATGTTAGCCACACTTAGGACCATCTAGATAAAATTAGTTTTAGAACAACCTCACTTACCATGGACATATTGTTGATGTATGATGAGTAACTTAAAGTTCAATGTCACCATATAATATCTTAAAAGAAGAGAGGGACTAAAAACCATAATTTTCATGCACTTTTATTTTTAGATTAACAATTAAAATCCTCTCAAGAGCACGCATATAGATGGAATTTGATAGTAACATATAACCTTGTCAGTTTTAGGATTTTGGATGTTATGCTTAGGTGTCTTGTCATTTTATCCTTTACTTGGTCCTTTTGAGTCTAAAAATATTTGAAAAATAAAACATGTCAATAATCCAAACACTTTGTTATACACCATTCTATTTGAACAAAGAGGTGTTATGCTGACTAAATTAAAATCACTTTTTGCCTTATTCAAAACATCATTTAGAACATTGTATTTGTATTTTATAAACAACATTGTCATGATGTCCATTTTAGTCTAGACCATTTTTCCACTTTAAAAAATCTCAAATTCCTTCATTTTTATCTAAATTCAAAAACTCACATTTCCAAGTTCTAGGCCAAAGTGCTATCAGTTTATTGTTCGCAACTGGTTTGAATAAACTTGGGTATAATTTCCCATTTGGATTAAATGTTGTTACCTAGACTCATAATATTTGTATTCATATTATGGACTTATATTATCTTGTTTTCACTCACACTCTAAGTTCTTAGGCAATTTTACATCTTATTACCATGTGGCAGCATTATGTTTCCCATTTGGTTTTAGCTTTATACTTAGGAGTTATTGTGTTAATTCATATTTTGAGCTTCTTAGTTCTCATTGTTATCTTCTTAATCAGAAAGACCCTCTTCAAATTTTCTAGTCATAACTCATCATAGTTGTATCTATATTTTATGGTATTGATGTATATTTGACCTAAGTTTGTTGAGCTAGCCCGCACTTTAGATTCCAAAGTTATCTTACCCTCTTCTAATTTAATGATTTTAAACCACTAAAGTTGAGTAAATTCGTAACCATTTTATATAATTATGTGGTACTATGCCACTTATTTTATTATAGTATCATCTTACCTTGTCATTTGTTTGAATAAATCTAAATAACACATTTTAACATTTTCAAAACACATTTCACATCTTAGTAAATGAGGAAAACAAACTTTCAAGCATGATGCAAAGGTATACTCATATTAGGGTCTCTTATGATCCTAATTACGAGGAAGAGAGTTTTTATGATGGACATGAGCACTCCATCATGTTTGAGGATATCACCCTCTTTGGGACTAATTTTTAAATACCAAACCAATCCATGCTGATTTTCATATGCTAACCCCATTTTCCTTCTTTGGCCTACATTAGCAGCGAAGCTCCATAGTACCCAAAGGTTACCATTCATGGTTATCCTCCTTCAGGTTTTGAAAGAAACCAAGCTCCACAATGTTCAAAGGTTATCATTTTAGGTTATCCTCCTTTGGCTTTCATGAGCAACCATGATCTGTAGTGCCCAAAGGTTACCATTATAGGTTATCCTCCTTTGGTTTATGTGAGCAACCAAGCTCCATAGTGCTTGAAGGTTACCATTCTAGGTTCCTCTCCTTTGGCCTACATGAGAAAAAAAATCCCCAATTCCCAAGGGTCACTATTTTTATCCCTCCTCCTTTGTATTGCGCTATCAACCAAACTTCATAATGCCCAGTCATTACCATTCTAAGCCCATTGCTGATATTTATTAAACCTATTATTGAGGAACATCAATTTGATGAGATAGTATTTGTTGATACCTTCTTCGATAGTATAATTTTTAGAGAGTCCATTATTGAACCAGAAGTCATTAATCATCCATTGCCAACTATACCCCACTTTAAAAAAAATTGTGCTGGTCTTTGAACCACACCAGAACCAACCATTACCTCTTCAAGAGCCATATTTTAAGGACCACAATGTGTTTAAAATTGATATTTTACAATCAATTGTAAACCAAGGCCATGATGTTATTATTGAACCACCCATTTGTGATGAGTTAATCTATGATGAATCACCTTCTAATCCTTTACCTATTGTTGAGGAGTCTCACTCTGATAAGGTAGTATTTATTGAGTCACTTCTTAATGATTATAACCAACTTTAGGAAAATCATTATCTTGACCATTGTCCTATATTTAAAGAGCTGCACCCCTTTGATAAGCCAATCTTTGTGGAGTTTTATCTTGACATTTTCCCCCTCATTGAGGAGTCTCACTTTGACAAGCCAGTCTCTATGGAGTCACCCCTCAAGATGTTCCCTCTCTTTGAGGGGCTTTACCTAGACGAGTCATCTATGTTGAATCTTTCCTAGATGAATATATTTTTATAGATCCCGTTATGCCACCACAATCCATTACTTGTCTAAAGTCAAACATTCAACAAGACATCATTGTAGTAACATCGACACTAGATGAATAATCAACATTGAAGTTAGGTTCTATTTTTGAACTGATATCAAATTTAGTATAAGAAGTAGAATCAACATCAGTTTCAACATTATATTTAGCATCCTTTGAGTTAGATTTAGCTTCAAAATTATAATATATTCATGGTTGTTACAACATTGGTTACACTTACCTTGCAGATTAATTTGAATATATTTGTGATCCTTCTATGGTTTTCAAGGATGATTACTTTAGCATCACCACAAGTTATCCTAGTATCTTCTATGAGGATTATATTGCCTCTTCCCTTCCCATTACCATTCCATCTTCTATTAACACCAACCAACCTAGCCATTATATTGACATTCCACCTCCCAAAAGTGTTGATTGGGACCAACAGAATCACACCTTGTTGAACTGTATCTATGGTGACATATTAGTTGAATAATATTAGGGGGACTAAGACCACATTCATGTAGAAGAAGAATAATCTCCTAGTGAAACCTTTTCAGAGGTATTAAAAGACAATCAAATTCAAAATTTAATGATCCTCTGTGAAACCTTCTTAGAGGTTTTATGGAACAATCAAGATAACATATTGGTGAAAACCTCTTTAAGGTGACAATAGTTAAACACAATAGTTCTTCACTACTTGATGAAGACATTATTAAATATAAAATCAATACAACTTCTAATATATAACATAATCATATGGTATCTACTCTTAGGTCCAAACAATATAAAAATTTGGTGGTCCTATCGAGAGCATATTCAAAAGTCTTCAGGCCTACCATAACCAAAATTTTGTCAAATCTAGAATAAACAACATTATGTGTGATTAAAATTATTGATATTCATTCATTACCCAATCATTATACATTTCATAATGAACCAATATTCCATTGCTAAATTAAACCATTTATCCTATGCCTAACATTATTTACCCCTATTGGCATCACTTTCCTTCACAGAGGATACAAAGACATCTTGTCTAGAAGTTTGGAGGAAACAAAATCAATGACCAATGAAGATCACAAAAACATTATTGGAGTCCAAATATGCAGTAGGTTCTTGACATAACAACTATTTAGAAAGGGTGTGGGCTACTAATTTTTATGATTGATTATTTTGGTTGTCTCGTATGTTGACTAGGATGTGCATCTCCACATCATCAAGAACAACAAATACATTTACTTTTACCATGCCATTTACCTTGCCTTTGTCATTTGCCATTCCTCTTACTATTATTTCATACCCTACCATTTACCTTACCTTATCACTTGGGAGAAACCCTATTACCATTATATCCAATTGTCATAACATCACTATCCTTGAACAATGCCATTTCATATATCATTCTACTATACCTTCACTATTGACCAAAGCCTATTTTTAGCTACCCTACCTAACCCTTTTGATCTTGGTTCCTTTGGTTCTTCCTGCACCTTCTATGAAGGGATTATGATCCATTTCAATAGTTTAAGAAATATGTGTTTAAATGATAGTCTATGAAAGTAGTGTGATAATGGATCTGGCAAGTTATCTTTCATTTACATTTGATTGGTACCATTGATTATAACTTCCTATGGGAAAATCAATATCCTACCTTTTATTACTAATTATAACAGCTTATGGGAAAATTAGTAGCACAAATATATGTCATTTTTTATTGATTATAACCACCTATGGGCACATTAAGAATAACACCTTTTATCATACATTGCCACCTCAACTTGCCATTTACTCTTCTCATTTGCCTTAATTTGTGAACTTGTTGTGACCTGGTTGAATCTCACCACCTTTTGTGTTGATGGAACTACAATGACTTGAGGTCCTAATGGGACTACATAAGCCACACTCAATTCACATTGAGGTTAGTTTAGTCCCCCTTTTTCCATGCTTTCACCATTTTGTGAGCAATCTAAGCCTATGCTCTTGCCATTTTGTAAGTAACCTAAGCGTATGCTCTCACCATTTTGTGAGCACTCATTTGAATGTTCTCACCATTTTGTGAGCCCATTTCCTTATTTTCTCTACAAAATCAATCGTGTTTTCTTATCATCACTTTTCTTCTATCCCATTTCCTAGGAGAACTACATTTGGCCTAAAGTTCATGTTGGATCTGACATCTATAGAACTATGTAGGCATCAACCACTTGTCTTATACATTTGGAGTCACCTTGACCACCCCTTCCTTTTCTTCTTCCCCCACCCCCATTTTATTTTATGTTATTTTCTTACCACTTGGGGGTAACTTGGTATCCTTTATTCTTATTCTATTCTTCCAGTTGCATTATTTCTTAAATTAAGGGTCACCATATCATAGAGAGTAATGACTCTATTACACTAACATGAACCATTTACATTTTTATTTGATTGCAATAACATTGTGACTAACTATTTTTTGTGTGTGTTTATTTAATTTTTATTATTGTCTTGTTGTGTTTTATTTTCTCTCCATTTATTTTGTTTGTATTTTATTGGTTGTTTTTTTGTATTTTGTTGTGTTTTTATTGTTATTGAGTTATTATTTTATTTATTTATTATTTTGTTATTTGTTCATTTTTATTCTTTGTTATTTATTCTTGGTGTTTTCTATATTAGTTTTTTGTGTTACTATTTTATCTTGTCTTGTCTTGTTTTGTTCTTTTGCATTCAAATACATTCTATAACCACTTTTAGTCTAGTTTTTAGTTAAGCTTGATTTGTTTAGAGTTGTATTTAACTTATTCTTTTATTTTGTTTTCTAAGTACATCTTGTTATTACACATGGATCTTGATTATTCATATCTTTTTTTCATGTTGTTTCTTAAGTTGTTCTTGCTTTGATTTATACATTCTTGTTCCTACTTAAATCTTGATTATTCATATCTTGATTTTATGTTAGGTTACAATTTTGTATTTGTTATTTTTCTTGTTGTTTTGTTTGTTTTTGTTTAAATGTAAATAGTTGTAACTCTGGTATTGGTAGTTTTTATCATTATCCTTAGTTATAAATATTCACATTTGGACCGACCAATTGCAATAAAAATACCATGTTATTATAAGTTACTCATACTTATGATGCATAATTTTAATTTTTTATAAAAAATACCAAGTGCTCTAAATCTAAAAGTCAATGAAGCTCCAAAGGTCATTTTAGAATGCACCATACCTAAAATGAGACTCTATACAAGATGTGTAACTCTTGACATACACTGTGAGTCTAATTGAATATTTCTATGATTAGTTTGGGATGTGCATCTCCTAAATTATATGATAGCATCTAGTGATGGCACTTTCCTGCATATTTGCTACCTAACATGAATTCACAATTGAACATTGGTCTGTCTTTCTTCTATTATTATTTCCTCATTCTATTTTCTCCCACTTCTAGGAGAACTACATTAGCCTGAGGTCTATTTGGACTATGTAAGTAGCATTTGGATACATGATGTATCTTAGGTCAGCTTAACTACCCTCATTATTCCAATCATCTCTTTCATCACTTTGTGCATCCTCGTATGCCTAATTTTTTTATGGTTTATTCAGTCATTCGACCCTCACATCTACATTTTTTCCCACTCATATTTAATTTATGCATTAGGTTATATCCTTGAGCTATTCTTGCCAATTTTCCCTATTGGGCATAATATTTAGACCAATCACTGATCTAGTCATCCCTACTAGGGAAAAATTAATTATCAATGGTCAAAATCAACCCTACTAAGGCAAATCAATTTATCAATTGATCAAATCCATTATATTGGAGCACCATCTTAATTCATTTACCACTTTTATTTGGAGGAATGCTCTCATTTTTATTCTAATTCCAAGATCTACAACTTTTGCCCTTATTTTAGTAATTCAAAGTTTGCAACTTGTCTCAGGACCTATCATTCCCTAAGCCCATAAATTTTTCCCTCTTTTAGGTATTTCAAAGTGTGCCACTTCTATTTTGGGATTGAATTCTTCCCACTTCACCCCTCCTTGGCACCCATTATATTCTATTCTCTTTTTATCATTGGGAATTAATGCATGCAAGCATTATCTCATATGGATCTACTCTCATATATGGGTTAATTTCACTCTTGTGCTATTTTTTGAGAGCATTTCCCTCTCTTTCATCCTTTAATGCCCTTTTTATGGGGAATCATAGGTTATTTCTTCAACCATTACCTTCCAACTTCTTCTTAACAACTTTTTCATTCTTTGAAAAGACATTGCTTCAACTGAATGTCTCATCATGCCTTCTCAAACAGAGGAAAAATGTAGACATCCAATATTTATCACTATTATGCTAAAATTGTCAATCTAAGCATCATTATACACAAATGCACATTCTAGGCTAAAATCACTAAAATGTGCTAAAAGGTTCAAACTTGTCATGTACAAGTGCTAATTTAGGCTAATATATCCCTAAATGGGGTAATGCATTTTATGTGATATTATCTTTTTTTGAATCACTTTGAGTCAAATTATGACCATGAAAAATGATTCTATATACCATTGAATTATTCTAATTTGGCAGCATACATCATGTGCATGTGTTATTTCACATCCATAATTCTCTAATTGGGGTATTGTTCCATACGCAACTGACACCTTCTTCTAATTATATTCCAGTTAAATTATGACTCAGTAAATTGACATTTTGACTAGTTTGATTAAATGAATAACCAATTTACAGTGAATTGTAGAAAATTAATTCAAGCCACTTAAAGAAATTAAACCAAATTAAGAGCTTAAGTGAAAAATCCATGGAAGTTATTGAAAATTTATTAATTAGAAATTCATTTCTCAAATTTTCATCACCCTATGACATCATCAGTAGGGTGGCATCCATAAGTAATTAATGGAACAAATATCAATTTTAAACCCTCCCATAACTCATTAATGCCCCATTCTTCCAAATATTAATGGGAATATTTATGTCGTGTCCCTCTAAAATTAAATTGATTCATGGCCACACATCTTGAACTAAAGATGGATGATCATGGTTGATTCTGATCATTTTTAGAAAGATATAAATAAGTGAGCCAAGACCACAATTTTAAGCTTCATTAATACAAACTTATTATGTAGAAATTGCAATAGAGAAGCTTCACTTATTTACATAAATTGACAAATCTTGTGATTCTAAGCCATTGATGCACTAGGTAATGAAGGAGGAACATGCTATTCTTCATTTACAAAGACTTGGAGCACCAAATTCAAGAAAAATCACAATTCTTGGCCACTCTTGGAAGGAGGGATGATATTTGGAAGTTTTGATGGTATATTTATATCTTAAATAGCTCTTAAATTTCCTTAATAACACCCCTTGAGGGAGTAGGTTTGACATGTTATGTCCTCTATACTTATTTTGGGTTTTCTCTATTAGCACATGGACTAACTTGCTTTGTAATCTTAATCTAAAATACTAACAACCCTCCCCTTGAACATATTGCCACTTAATACTTATAATAGGGGCACAAGATATGTATTTTAACCTTTATTTCCTAAAAATAATATTGGCACATCTTGCATGGGAACACTAACTACTTCAACTCAAATACCAGTTTCAATGCCTATTAATACTAAAATCATGTTCACTTCCCCTCTGGTGATTACTTAGCTTACTAATCTAAAACCCAATGGGTCTACAATCCAAAATATCCTTCAAGTTATAAAGACCTTAGAGGAAAAGGTTATAAACATTGAATAAAAAACTTTAAAGTCTCCCTATGTTATTGATTCCCAAGATGTGTTGCATAACCCTCTTGCACTTGAAATATCTTTGCACCCTTTTCCAACTAGTTTTATTTCACCTAAGTTCTTATTTTATGATGGAAAAGGTGATTGTTAGCAACATATTTGATCTTTTTATACAACATAACTTGATTATTCCTCTGATGATAGGATTTTGACCAAATTAGTTGCAAGGAGCCTCAAGGAATATGTTTTGAGGTGGTTCTATGGGTTAACTCTCCAATATATGAAAGCATTTAAATCTCTTGCATATAAAAATTTTCAACACTTCTCTATTAACATTACCAAAAATATTTCCTATGCCCAAATTACAAAAATCAAACAAGGAACCAATGAACCTATCAATGAACATGCCTTGAGGTACAAGATAATGTTGGATAAATTGACTAATCTTATGGTAGATAAAGAAATTTAAGACATATTCAAACAAAGTTTTCTTTCTCCTTTACTCGAATCCATCATTTTCAAAAATTTTAAATCCTTTGATGACTTGTGCCATGTTGTTTAGGACTATGAAATGAAACATATCTCATTGAATAAACTCAACTATGTATCAAACACACCAAATACATCTACATCCAATAATAAGTTTAAAAGCATACCAAGTTATAAGGTAAAACCCCCTAAGCCTAAAAAGGAAAAAAACACCATGATTAATGCAATTTTATAGAAGCGTAATCAACTCATTTTATCTAATGCACTGAGGAGATAGTTCTCATGCTTACCCAAGTCTCCAACTTCATTATTCACATAGTTAGTGGAGTGTCAGCTTACTTCTCTCCCTCATCCTATAGAGATTGATATGAGTAGACCTATACCCAAAGGGTATGATGCAAATGTTTATTATGACTATCACTAAGGGCCTGGGCATTCTAATTTTAAATTTTTTACCTTAAAGCATAAGATCCAAAACCTTGTTGATGACCAAAATATTAAATTTGATGATCTTCTAAAGGAATCAAGTTCACAACTTGGTTCTCACCAAAAGAAAAAGAGATTTAACAATCCTTTGCAAGACCATTCTAAGAAGGATGCAAAGGTGCAAATGGTATATAATGTGCTTCCTCCTCCATCACACTATGAGTACTCACTAGATGGAATTATTGGTACCTATATACAACATAAACCTCATATGGTTCATAAACCTTTTATTAATTTTGATGACAATGATATTAAGGATGATGACTCGGATACTCATTCTTTATTCATTTGAGAATACCTTGATCATAAACCTATACATACTGTTATGATTGATAATAGTGCAAGCAATAATAGTTAAACCATGGCATTGGCACTTGGGTTAATAGTTAAACCATGAAATTATCACTTAGGTTATACTTATCATGATTTACACCATTCTACCAAATCAATTAGAGCATTCGATGGGACCTCACAGTAGGTTCTTGGTGAAATTGAATTACCTTTGTAAGTGGGTCCCATACATGTGTATACTACATTTTCAATTATACATTCCATGAGTTTCTTTGATATGTTATCGAGATACCCTTAGATACATAAACTTTGAGAAATACCTTATATAGTTCATAGGTGTGTTAAATACATTCATACCAATTAGTTAATTATAGTTTCTAGAGTTCCATATGATCATCCTCTTGAACAAAAAAATTTCATACCCAAGTAGTTAATTATCAAGCCTACTAAGGCTAATCTACCTAAAAAGGGTAAGTAACAGGGAATCCCATTTACTAAGAAAATAGTACTTGAGAAACCTTTGCTTCAAAGACATACAATAAATTCCATTTAATCATCATCTACTACACACCACATTGAGATATCTAGAGCACCTACTCATATTCCTATTACTATTATTCCAAAGAAACCTCAGAGCACTCAAGGATGGGTTCTAAAAAGCCCTATTACTTATATTATTTATTCATGACCATAGAGTCTTATTATACATATGTAGATCATCATAGATACTACATTGACATATATTACACCTATGCATGCTCCTTGGCAATACTACCAATTTATAGCACTAGGTGACGAGTGGGGAGATACATATGGGAATTCATTGGATGAGATCAAAAGGTAATATATTCACATATTCCAAACATACCCAAAAAAATAAAAAATAAAAATCCAAATATATTTCTGGCATCTACATATTTTATTGGCTCTATGGCATCTACATGTTAATTTCATGTTGATGAATAACATATCAGTTACTTCTACATACACATGTGCTCCACACTTCAATTTGAGTATGATACAGACATATATAGATACATGATCTATGCACTTTTAGATGTTGGAATTTCCCTCGACTCACATCACAAGACATTTGGGGAATCCACCTCTATGATAATGATACATCCAGGTTATATCATTTTATGGTCATTGTTATCCAATTTTTGGTTACCATAGACCAGGTTCACAAAAAAGTTGACTTTTTATGTCTTCTAACCTTTTTCATAGCCCATTACATGCCTTATGAGGTCTTAAAATGGTCTTGTTTAGCTCTTATTCACAAAATTTAAGGTTGTTTTGACAAGATTAATGTAATGATTTATGTTAGTTTTGTGATAGTCCATGCATGAAGTGATCTAAGAAGGTTTTTCAAATGATGTCAAAGGTTTATAGGTTTCACCTCAAGTCATCCTACCCCTTCATCACATTTCATAAACATTTCATATATGTTTGGAGAGGTTAAGTTAATTTGCAAAGTTTAAGGTAAATGAAAATGAGGAGAAAAGTGGAGTTAGTGAAAAGGTTGCATTTCTAGTGAGGAGAGTAATGGTAGTGGCAAAAAAGGGGTGAATGGTGACCAATGACCAAAATAGGTAGTGGTACCTAGAATAGGCAGTAATGGAAATAGTGACCATAATAGGTAGTGGCAATAGTGAAAATTTAGAGGAGTAGAATGAGGAATGGGAGTGGGAGTTTCTTCAAGGTGAGGTTTCTAAGGTTAAATATGATGGTGAGCAGTTAGAGAAGAAGTTAGAGGAAGCTATCAAAAATTTGTTGGAAAATATTAGGACTATGCAAGGCATCAAAATAGATCAATAAAATTATTCTAATCTTTTTGCTTCACTCAGGAGAAATGTGGCTTTGTGAATGTTTAAAAATAACATCTGACTAGTAGAGGTGGCTCCTTGGCACCAAGTGTAGATGGGAATGAATTAGGGTTGGAAATATCTCCTTTCTCCCAAGAGCCACAATCAAAAGCTAAGTCCCTACATTATTTTTTTCCCTCTTTAGAATTGACTGTGCAACCTCTTCAGCAGCTGGTTGTGGTGGTGGGAGTTGAAGCTCAGTTACAGATCAGTGGGGGGGTTGTGCTTTCCAAAATTCCTTTTTATGATGCCTCTTTAGTTTTCAAGGAAGAAGATGCTACTAATTTTAATTTTTACCTACATAGGCAAGATTTTTGCATTGGGGGTTCAGTCTATATTTCTTATGGTTCAAGGTTTTTTGAAGGCTCATCACACTTGAGGGTTTGGGTGGTTGTTGGTTTGGACTTTGCTATTTGGATCTTTAAAACTATAGTTTGGGTTTTATTTTTGAAGTCAATCCCTTTGGACCATTAGTTATATATATTTAAATTGAAAATCTACCCATTTTCTTAGCCTCCAAACTTAGGGCTTTAATTATTGTTGGGGGTGTGGGCCTTCAGGGCAAGGCAACTAGGGCTTGCTTTGAAGGTTGTTAAAGGGAGATTGCTCTATGTTGTCTATGTTAATGCTCTTAAGGAGAGATGATAACTTTGTATCTAATGGGAATTTACTTCTATTGGAGTTATTGTCTTGGTTTTGGGTATGTAAGAATTGATATCTTGTTTTAGAAGTTGGTTTTTTGGTTTTATCTGGAGGATTTTGGCCTTGGACAGTATAGGTTCTGGTGATATGTTTTGCTAGTGTAATGGGGTTTTTGTGGGTTATAAAGTGCTATTTTTTGGTTGGAGTTAGTATTTTATAGTAATAATTTTAGTTTTTGGTGATGGGTTTATGTTCAATTTATGGTGATTGAGTAAACCCTATTTTTGGGAATTTTTGTTAAAGCATGGTAACTAATTGTCAGTTTTAGTGTTGGCCATTTTTGACAAGGTCTCTTGGTAAGATCTTGTTTTTTGTCTTTAGGGATATGTTTCCACTTGGTGTATTTGGTTTCTCATTGGGACCTCTATTTTGATTTTTAAATGTTTGAAGGTTGGGTAATATTGTAAAATTTTGTGTTTTTAATAAAGGGCAAGGGACCCATCAACCCTAATATCTATTTAAAAAAATAAAATGAGGAGAAAAGTGCATATAACCAAATCCAACGTATGTCAAAGCTAAGAAAGATAAAATATCCATGTAATCACACTTGTTTTAGATGTTAAAGGAGTTATTTAACTTTCATACATGTCGAGAATGTTAGATCAGGTCAGTTTTATAGGGCCAACATCCAAATGAAAGTAAATCACTCTAAAAAGGGTAGTTTCAAGTACTTATATAGACTTAGAGGATCAATATTTAGGTGAAATCACATTAAAATTGTATATTCACATTCTCTAGGTAATATCCATGAATATCCATTTTGTACATGTCCTAAAATTCAAAAACTTGCATCAAAACCTCCATCGGCCTCTTAGCAAACTAGTAAAGGCCAATTTCATGTGCTTGGTATGGCAAGAGGAGAGATAGTCATGGCTTGAGATTATGGGAAGAGGAAGGGGTATAATGAAATTTATATTTTTTCATTGGTTCTCATATTAGTGTCATCATATTTATGGACAATTCTTGAGACCAATAGGTGGTCTTAAATCTTAACAAAACCCTACATACTCAATTTTCTTCTTGAAATAGTAGTTTGAAACACTTTGGAGGCATGAGATAAACAATATAGGTTTTATAAGGTTTGTAACATCTTCATTCATGGTTATATAATCCTTAATTAACATGTGTGAACCCAATAAGACAAGAAGCCTTCACTTCTGGATAGTTTACAAGTTGTTGATCATAGTCTCTTGATGTTTCTAGATTTTTAATAGATAAAGGCATGTTGTTGAGGATACCATATCATTTTTAATTCCACCTAAAACTCTAAAAATTCATAAATTATCCTCCATGTTCACTCTAACATCATTTTATCCAAGTAACATACAGTGTTTTTAGACTTAAAGATTGTGCTATGAGGTTGCTTGCACAAAATGGTTTGAAAAAGGTCTTATCTTGAATTATCAAAGACATATGAGGGTCATGACTTCATAATAAGTGAAATGAGGCATTGGAGGAGTGTTATAAAGGTTTAGATGATCAATATAGTCATCATGTGGAGGCTTAAAGCATGAAATTGTAGACCTACATGTCTGCAAAGTTATAGGTCTCTTTTTCATGAGAAATACATTGATTTATGTATCAAGAGATGGAGTTTGAAGACTTAAAGGGTGAGATAAATGTAGTTTATATATCCTTATATAATTTAAATACTATTGGAGAAAGTGTGTTAGTATAACCCAATGCCTAAGGGGTCTAAATGGTAACACACATGCTTGCTTGAGAATTCAAGTTGGCTTCCAAGTTTGAAAGAAAATATACAATACATGCAATGGAGATGGGGTTGTGATGATTAATGAGGATGTGTGGAAGTAATGAGGCCTTAAAGGATGTTTAATAATATAAAAGAGTGACATAAAAGAATCTATCTCAAGCTTATAGCTATACAATGAGCTCCACTTTCACCTATAAGTCAGTCCAGGCCTTGATGAAGAAAAGACCAATTAGAGTGGCATTTTGATGTCTCAAGAAGATTTTTATTTCATTACCAGATATAGGAGATCAATGAAGTTTATTTTATGGTATACTATCTAATTTATCCTCTCTTCATGGTCTAAGTAAGGTCTAAATATGGACCTATATGTTTGCAAACATGTAGATCTACTCTCATATGCAAAAGAATGAAAGCATCACATTGGAAGAGACTTGCCTAGCCTTGGGTAGTCCTACTACCATTAAAAATTATAAGGGTCATTGAAAAAATTATAGATAATTTCCTAAAAGTACCACAATCTTGTCTCAAACCTCAAGGTGGAGAAAAGAGAGTAAATATATTTTATATGGTCACTTACATGAGTTGGCTTATAAACCCTAAGCATCAATAAATGATGTTTCAGGAGGTCTACCGAATAGAATTAACAATAAAACCATTAAAATAGGTCAATATAGATGATACAAATATTTTTTAGGTTTCCAAAACTAAAAAACAAACATTGTTGCTCCTTTTGCAAACTCATCTCTCTTTTAATCTCATAAATGAAGACGTACTAACTCAAGAAGCACTTTCCTAAGCTCAAAACTATATGAAGGTTTTGAAAGGGAGACAAAGATAATTTATAATGATATATACATTTTTATACTTTTGATTTGTGGCATTTTTTCATTGATTAAGTCCCTAGGCTTTATGAATCATTGTTGAGATGATAAACATGTCACAGGCTACCAAGAAGACTAGTAATGACCCGATGAGAGAGATTAGATCCCTAAGTGACTGAAATGAATTTTAAATGAATTTAATTTACCTTGAAACCACATGAACATCATTCCTCAATCTAGGAAGACTCTTACCATAAAAATTACTTGTAATTATACTTGTATAGATGTGTTAAATGCTATGTTTTTGGGAGGTTTTGGACTCAAAATAGGGTGCTTGACCTCATGGAAAGATTCAAAAAATTAGGGAAGATATATTGAGGTCCCTTATATCTCCTTAGGTCCAAAAATATTTACATTTGACCCTAAAAGTTCTCCTATAAGTCTATTTAATGAAGGCAGTGTTATCAATCAAATTTTGCACTTGTTATGTTTTGTAGGAGTTGTAACATTTAGAAATCTAATGACATAATGGTATCACCTCCAAATTTTGGGACCTTAGAAAATTGAGGTGAACCTCTAGATAAGGATGATTTCCTTTCACTAAGCTTAGTGCAACTGATACATGACTAGTTCACTTTTAACTACATCTTCTTTGTGATTTTACTCCTAACTGGGGTTTTAACTTGTAAGGAATAGAGTTTTGAAGGAGTTTTAAAATTGAAAATGGTGATGCACCAAAGGTTTCTAGTGGAAATTATTGCTTGATTTGATTGATCAATAATATACTGAAATCTCTTGAAACACAATCTTACATGAGTATGAAATTAAAGGTAATATTGGACATTTTATCAAATAAGGAACAAAGTTCTCAATTTTTCCTCAAACAAGATTTAAAAAGGGAAATATAATTACCATAAATGATCCTATATAATTTAAATAAGACTTATATCATTCAAAAATTTAATAAAATTCATACATACACAAGGATGACACAAAATGAGGAAGGCAAAACTTCACCATATTAATATTCTCTAGGTTACAACATATAGATAAACTTCTCAAAAGTAGAAAAAATGATCTCTTAGTGAAAATATCCATGGAATATGTAGAGACCCATATTTATACAAAAAAAATACTCTCATGAGAGATAAGAAGTCAAAAACTTTTAAACTTACTCTTAGAGAAAGAAATCAGGGAGTGCTCATACAAATTTCCTCATTTCAACTTGAAGATGCATCTTTGGTGGATTAGAAGGAAGAAGAGGACTCTGCAAGAAGCTGGGTTATTTTCCAAGTGTTGAAGAAAGATAAAATGTTGTTGGAGTCTTCTATTTGAACCATATATCCTTGATCTTATCTGAAGAAGTCTCTCACCAAGAAATGGGGCACCAAAATGAAACTTCATGACTTGGTCAATCTTTTAACAAAATTGAATGATTTTTTCAATATTTGAATATTTTAAAACATAACTTGTGAGACCTAACTTGTAATTTACATTTGAGACTTTTACAGCTTATAAGTCACTTGACAAAAAGGGATGTGCAAATTACAATGTGAGCTTTTACAACTTTTAAGTCATTCAACTTGTCAAAAAGAAAAGTGCAAAATACAAGTTGCATTTTTTTCAATTTAAACTTGATGAAATGATAATTGAAAATTACAAGTAAAAATTTTTAAAATTAAATCTATGAGCTATGAAAATGATATTTGTAATTTATAACTTGCAACTTTATAATGTAGCTTACAAAATTTGTAGTTTACATAATGCATTCTTCTTAAATAATTAAATAATTAATCAATGATAGTGACATCAGAGGATTCCTTATCCTTTTTTACTTGTATCTTATCGATGTAAGCATCAAAGTTTCCAAATATTTCTTGTAATTGCACTTCATTGGGCTAATTATGTAAAGATTACTAATATCACATTTTGTCATTACCTCAGATAATTCTATGCAATAAGCTCTGTAGATTCAGATATATTTGCCCATCTGATCAAGTGTATTGTGGTACTTGATACACTAGTGGATGGAATCTAAATTGAAAATTATGTCATGTGCTAACTACTTATTAATCACCTCCTTAAATTTATCCTGGTTAACCTAAATAGGAAGATGTTTATCTTGGTAATCTGCTACCTCACATGACAATTTACAAATTGAATCTTCAATGTTGTATATTACATTAGTGTCCTTGTCACTTGTGATCTTGTCCTTATCAATACTTTTACTAAGTATTTTGATTCTAAACTTGGCCACTCTCTCCAGCTCATCATGATCCAAAGGATTTTTTAGTATCCTTTTAGACATGAGGATGTCAATCTCTATCTGGTTAAGGGCCCATAACTTGGGAAAATAGATCTTTAACCTTTCAACTTCTTCCTCATAATTGTTTATTTATACCTTCATAAATAAAAGGTCATCCTTTAGTGTCTTGTAATAATCCATGGCCAACCCTATCACCCTATTTCCTTGGTGACTAGTTCTTCAGCCCAATCCTTTATAGCTCTACCCATTATGTCAATCTTTGTCATTGTATCAAATGTCTCTTTATTAAGGAATTGAGAGGGAAATTGAGTTGGTTGGGTTGATTCAATATGATGTGCTAGGTATATGACCCTCCTCAAGGTAGCTATCGACTGATCTACCTTATTCTTCAAGTCATCTTTGGTGACCTTGTCACTGTCTATTTTATCTAAGAGAGAACTTATGCTTGTTTGGACATCATGTTTTAGTCCCTCTCTCATTGGATGACTAAGGTGTATTTTAGATACTTGATAATACCCCACTATTAAATATTCTTTCTATTTGTCAAGTGGGAGAACTGTTATCTCCACATACTTCTCTCTTGTTGCATCATAAGAGACTTTGTAAATAGTCTTGGGACCTCTCTTTGGTCATTTAGATGATTCAAATAGACCAAAATCTAGGGTGTTAGGAGATATCATTTGATTTCTCTTCTTGGAATATTATTGTGAAAGCTAACTAGGAGTGGTTACCAATGAATCTTATCATATTCCTATGGCCACTATTACTTGTGAATCTATGACTAAAGTTGTCACCTTGGTAGTTACTATAACTAGTGCCATATCTACCACTAACATTACCACTGAGACTTTGGCTAATGATTTGGCTATCTCTAACCCATTGGTGGGTTGATTAGCCATAGGTGTGTCAATGGGGTTATCTATTTCCACCTCCTTGGTGGGAATTTGGGTCAAAGTGAGAGTGGGAAAAGGATTGGATACTTGGATGGGTTTAGTGAATGTGATTCCAAGGGGTGTGGAAGTTGAGAGTGACATAGGTGGAAAGGTAGGCATGTGTGGAGGTAATAAAGGAACTTGTGGAAGGATGGGTCCCAAGGTAGTAAAAAAATCTAACTGTGTGGATGGAATAGCTAGAGTAGCAGTAGTGGGTAGTGTGATGGAAGATGAATATGGAAGTGTTACTGACCCAGTGGATGTAGTGGCTAGTGGGACTACAATCAGAATGATTGAGTTGACAACCATGTATTGTTAGGTGGTGTCGGTGATCAATGGGGTAGTAGTAGATATAAAGGATGATGTAGAAGAGATTGTGGAATAGGGAGGTGAGGATGGAGTTAGGATAATTAGCTACATTAATTGTCTTAATACCCAGGGGATCACTTGTATTGGTGAGCTAGATAAGGGAGTAATTACTTTCACAGGTTGGATGGAAGAAATAGGAGGAGGGGTTATAGTAGTTGAGTCACCTATAGAAGATGGTAGTGCTTGGCCATGTGGTTGGGTTACTTGCACTTGGGTGATGGAAGTGACCTTTTTGGCCTCCTATTTTTTCTTCCTTTTGTGTGAGATGATTGGTCCCACTTCTTGATCTACTTAAGTGCCACTACTGGAACCCTTTGTTACTTCCACCTCTACCCCAATATCCTTTGATTTTTTGAACATGTATGTGATGTTTAGGCTCTCTTTTTTTATCTTTACCCCCTTACTTCTTAACTAGTTTAAAGCACTATTGATGATCATGGTAGTGTTATCTAGTAAAGAAAAGGATTTGGGTGTAAACCACTTGACTTGAAGAAGGGGTTGGAGGTAGATATGATTATCATAATACACCCTATCCATTGGTTATTCATCATATTTAAAATCATTTAGAATTGGTGTCATGTCATAGTTATTAATCTATTTAAGGGTGATAATAGAGGTTCCTGATGTAACATAACATGCTAAAGATGAGGATAGCTAAGTTTTGTTATACTTCATAGGATGGTATAGAGAATTCATAATTAATAGAAGCATGATAGAGATGAGTTATCATGTGATAGATAAGAACTAAGATTATCTATAATTTTCTTAAGGTATACCAAGAATCCAGATTAATTTTAGATAAGATTAAACCAAACATCAAACATGTAATGCAGACAAGAAATAACATAAGAAATACAAAAGGTAACCATAACTAGAAAGTATATATTGATTTCAACAAAGGTTCATTATCTTTTTCATACAAACATACATATTTATAGAAGATACAATTCATGCCTATTCATATTCTTCTCATACATTGGTACCAAAGAGATGAGACTATTCATCTTCTATCCCTTTACAACTCATAGAGGATAGGACAAAATACATATACTTAACAATTTCATACATAATGCATGAATATTTAAAGAATATCTTGTAAAATTTTACTTATACATTGTCTCCTCCCAATACTTTTTTGGACTTAAAGTGGTGTCTCATCCTGAAATAACATCATAGGTTCATCTGACTATGCACTGAGGGTAGAAGCTAAATAATTGGGTAGACTAGCAAGAGTCACAATAATCACTCAAGGTACCATTTCTAGTTTTCAGCTCTTATGCACTACTTAGCCACCCTTTCAGGTTTTTAACTAAGGTACCAACCTACCACCCTTTTGGGTTTTCAATAGGCTAACCAAGTGGATACCCTTTATTGGGTTTTAACCATCTTGGCCCTAGTCTCACTAATCATCCCCAATATAAAAACTTACTCAAAAATTTACAAAACTTTTCAAAAGTTGAGCTTTGCATAGTACTCAACTGGAAAGAGGTGGCATTGCTAAGCAAGAAGGCTGACCAGTAGGATATTTGGCCTTAGATTGAGAGGCCATGCATTGTGTGAGTTCTTGATGGAGCTTTAATGGTGGTTTATAAAGAGGAACTTTGAGGATCAGGGCCACCTCACTATAGAATGGATCTAGGTCAATTTTAAATACATCTCAATAGAGCATTACTTCTTGGACCATGTGAATTAGGATACACATTGGTGCATAACATCCAATTAGTTCCTTCAAGTCTGAGTCCTCAGTGGTACTCATTTTTGACTTTTTATTGGTGACATTTAGTTGAATTTTTATGCTCATCTACTCCAACATTTCTACATGTCATTCTACCTGAAGACCTATAAATAAACTACACCTTAAGTCTTGCTACCAATTGAGGAGTCAGTCATGTACATTATCCCTAGCATTGAAATATTGATAGAGATCAAGGTTATTTTAATTGACCTAGGTATTCTTGTTATGCATGGTTATGCTGGCCATGGTAGTTGCAATAAAGTCTATGCTGGAGCTGGTAATAGAATTGTCAAGTTACTACTTCAAGTCTAGAAGATTGCATGTGAGATGATGGTCTTGGAGGGATACAATGTCAATCATGTCTTGATATTCCTCCAATAGATTCATAAAATTAGTGGCATCGGTCTTCAAATTGTGACCTAAGATGTTGATTAGGCAAAGTTGTTATGCTATGCACCAATTCTTTATAAGCTCCAAGACCAAAGTCTTGAGCCTACTGTAGTCTGACATTAATTAGTCCCCAATTACTTGAGAGGCCAAGTATAATCAAGTATCTTTGATCATCTTTGCTACTTCATGAAGATGATCCCTAAGCTTCACATTCTCTTCCCTTGTCTAATCTTACTCTTGCTCTAGGGAGGTAGCCTTTTGTGCGATGGACTCTTAAAAAGCTATGACACCCTCTAACTACTTCTTCAAAGGAAATTAAGAAACATCAAGTGAAGCCTCTTGATTGATTGAGAGCATGACCAATGTCCTTATTGAGGATGTAGGGTCAGGACATGGCATAGTAGATAGAGGGAGAAAAAAGGTAGTGCATCGAGTAGTGATTGAGGGAACATCCCAAAGCCAAACACATCCTAATGGAAGCTATGACATCTAGGATCCTACCTAAATTATGAGTGTAACTTGATGCTACATTGTGGACTTTGCTATCAGCTTAGCTTGTTGCATTACATCTTCATCCATATTCTGCTTGATGTCTTCCTCCTATCTTCTTCTTCCCTCTTCTTTTTCTCCTCCTCTTCTTCTTGCTTCTTCTTATTTTCTTCTTCCTCTCTTTTCTTATCCTCTTCCTCTTTCTTGCTCTTTTATTCCTCTTATTTCTTATTTTTATTTTATAATTCCTCTTATTCTTTCTTATTTATCTCATCATCTTCTTCTTTTTTCTTCTTCTCTTTTTCTTATTTCTTCCTCTGTTCTTCTTCTTCTCTCTTCCTCTTCTCTTGTTCTTACATAGCTTGTGCCTATGCTTGTTGTTGTTTCAAGGCTTCATCATGTTCCTCCTCCTTTATGACATCTTCATTTGCCTATCCCTATGCCCAATTTATTGTATCTTGTTTTTGTTTTTTTACTTCTTATTTTTCCTTTTTCTCTTTCTCCACCCACAATTGTAGTGCTATGATGGCTGATTCTTGGGCCTACCTAGCCGTCTCCTAGGACTTTTGTATGTTTACCTTTACATCCTTGGCCTTTTTTGAGGCGTCAAATTCTTCAACTTATTGTGTTGCTTGATGTTGCTATGCTTTTTCTTTCTTTCTCTTTTTTTCTTCCTTCTTGAGCTGACATTTGATTACATGAGTGGCTTCCTCTTTGGTGGACTGTTGTTCCTCCACTATTGGATGATCCTATGTAATTTCATAAACCTCTTGTACCTATGGTGATGGTGGGGAATCCTCTAGTTTCACCTTCAAAATTAGAACCTATTTCTTCTTTTTACTAATTATGACCAGTTTACATTATGGAGGTAGTTCAAAAAATTTAGGAGTAGGTTGTGCTTTTTATGTAACAACTAGCCAACCAAATGTGCATTCCTCCAAGGTAGGAGAGACTCATGCCTCCCACCATGTTCTAGGCCTATGCACAAATTATTCTAGTGGACTCTCTGGTAGGGGTAAAAAGGTGATGTCAAGTATGAATGTTGGAGCAATCAAAGGTTGGAAGAAGTCTATTTTGTGCTAAAGTTGATCCACCTCTTCTTATACTATGTCAATAATTATGGAAATTGGGCAAGCTAGGAGTTATACCCATAGCTCAAGTGGAAACTACTTCTAGATTTGCACTATGCACACCACATTATAGAAAAATAACTCTTTTTTCTCCTCATTCTCATAGTAATCTTGATCCATGTCTATCAACATGACTTCGTAGACTTCATATGCATCAATACCCATCTCTATGAGGTCACACAAGAAAGATATCTATGGCACCTTTGGATCATCCTTCTAGGTCATCATGATGCATGTTGTTTACTTTGGGGGAGAGGACACTGAATGTGGATCTAATTTACTTCCCATTCTACTATTATGAGCTTGATGATAATTCTACTTACTATACAATAGGAATGTTTGTGCCTAGTGGTATAGATTGTAAAGGGGTTTCTCACCTGGCTACATGATCTTTTTATTAGGCTACTTCAACCGGAACCATATCTATCATGATGAATAAGGGGAACAATTTAAATGGTGAGCATGGCAGCTCATGAATTATGATAAAGACTCCATTGGGTAGTAGAGTGACTGTGGCATGTTGACCCAAGTACTATAGGACATCAAATGACACTTTGGGGTGTGTGGTAATGAGGTCTAGGCACTCCTCTCACCAAGATTTGAACTTCCCTTCATGTGTAAGGGATCCACATTTATGCATCCATATTATGTTGTATAACTATTTCATCAGTCAATTATCCATATCTAGGTGTACTTATCCCTTTGGTGATTTCCATTGCATGAAATAAAGTAAAAAAATCAAAAATTGATACTAGAACATCTACCTAAGAGTGGTGAAATACTTGTCAATGTTTGTGATCAACTCTTGGATGAAGTACTTGGGCTAATTGAATTACTTATTCCAATGGATCATCCTATAAGTGATGTCCATATATCATTTAGGTATTTACTTGGTAGACTTGGTTGTCTACCACAATCTTCTAGTAATGCATTGGATGAGAATGTGCACTAGTTCATCAGGGATTTCATAAATGGGAATACCCTAGTTTTGTTGCACATACAAGTCCTAAAATTCTTTCAAGATAGGAGGTGTTTTGGTCTTGTAGGGTAGCAAGGAATTTCCACACATAGGCATGTTCAAGGCTTAAGCCATGGCTTGTGTATTGGTTACCACATTCTCATCTGGGCCCAAATATATTTTTCCAACATTGTATAACCCAAAAAATACTTGAAATATCTCTCCTAAGTCACCAAATGTTGGTATCCATAATAGGTGCTTAACATCTGTATTCTAAAATCAATGAGGAGCTACAAGAATGAGTGGTGGTGAAACATCAACAGGATCAGGCTAAAAGAGCTTCTACTCATCTTCTTGAAGGTATTGAAATAACTCTTGATCATTTTACTTGGTTTGTCGAAGCACTATGTCAACACCCATAGATTCCTTTTATGATTTAGAAAGGGGTCAGATTAGCTGCATGGTATCCATAGCTACATGAGACTAAATTTTAATGCTCTATATGATTTATGCAATAAAAATGATTGGCTATTGATAGTTGTAGCTCATGAAAATATGTTAAGGATGAAATGCAAACTTTGTGTTCAAACTTAGCTTTTATAGATTTGGTGCCTCTTGGTTTCAACATCCAAGCCATGCTTAGATGTCTAGTCATCTTAAATGTAATGGTGGATGTGGAAAATCTACATCTGATCTAATAATTAAAGTAGTTAGTCATTAGTGAATATGTGGAGTTACGTCATTATGTTCTTTAATGTCTATACAAAGGGTATGAGTAGTTGATGTTGACTAACCATCGATTTGATGAAGATTATATCAATCAACACTTAGCTCTTGCATTTAATTTTGGTGGATGACTAATATCCAATGGATATCCTATTGATGGGATGTTTTAGCATCTTTCCCAAACTTCATATTTTTTAGTCGCTCCTCTTTCACTTTTTTGGTGATACACGTAGATCCTCTTACACATGTCTGACACACATGATGCTTGATATTTATACTTCACAAATATTATTGTTGAGATCATCTACAAACATAAAAAATAGAAAACAAACACACACTAAAATTATTAAAATAGAGAAATACTAATCTACATGGTGTTACTCAGCACCCACTCATCTTGTAAAACAAGATCAATAGATTATTGGTGGTAGGGCTTAAGCCTACAACCATTTACCCACCCTTGTAACATAGTTTCCTAAAAATCCCTTAAAACCATAATTTCTTGTTGTGTTAGGTCATGTATAATGTAGGGACCTTTCCATATTATTTTTATCTTGCCTGGGAATGCTTTGAACTGACTATCATATAATAAAACTAGCTGATCTTTGTGAAATTATTTTTGGTGCAAGTTCCTATCATGCCATGCTTTTTGAATTTTCTTGTGTACTTCCTGCATCCATGTTGCTCTACATCTAAACTCATCCATCCAATTTAGTTCAAGGAGTTGGTATTAATATACTCCCGCTATTTGAGTTGTAATACCATGGCAATACACAGGCTAAGTACTAGATATTCCATCAACATGACTGCTTCCAGACTATACACCAAATGAAATGATAGAAATCCTATAGCCCTTTTATAATGTGTGATATGCCCATAAGATCATATGAATGTGATCTTCCCAGTCATCCCACTTGACATCATAGATTTTTTTAAGCATTTTCCCAGGTACCTTATTGGAGGCTTCAACTTGGCCATTAGCCTATGGATGATAGGCAGTGATTTTATGATGAGAGATCATAATCTCTTTAGTCAAGGCCTTAATGGTGTTATTTATAAAGTGCATTCCTATGTCATTGAATAATTTTATAGGACATCTGAACTTGGTAATGATATTTTCATATAATAAATTCATTGCATCCTTTGCACCGTAGCTAGGTGTGGCAACAACTTCAACCCACTTAGTAAAATAATCTGTCACAGTAATGATGTCCCTTACTTTGTTATACTTGCTTAGTGGGTTGATTGGTTTGAAAAAATCAATCCCCCATTATTTGAAAGGTTGATCTAATAACATGGGCTGTAATGACATCTTATATTTTTGGAATGATCTACCCATGCATTGGCAGACATCATAGTGCTACATGACTCTATGTGCTTCCTAGAATAAATTTGGCTATCATAGTCTACTCTATAGAATATTTATAGATGTATCCTCTCCTACAAAATGTCCTCTTGCAAATCCTTGATGAGCTTCCTCTAAGAGTTGAGTTCGTTCGTGTTCAAGGACAACCCTACATAAGATTTCATCCTTTCCTAAGTGATATAAAATTCCATTAATGATGGTATATGGTAGTGCTCTAGTCACAAACTACTTTTTATCCCACTCTTGAAAGTGCATAGGGAATATTCCTTGCTCAAAGAAGTTTGTAATGGCTTCAAAGTTTTTAGGAATCATAGAGACATAAGAAATATGGGTGTCAGGAGAGTCTTCTTGTAATTCTTATAGCTCTTCCCCATTTAGGATATGGCTGAGGTGGTCTGGCCCTATGTTCTCCCTTCCTAACTTGACATTTATGTGGAATTGAAACTCTTAGAACAACATAAACAATCAAAAGATTCATCCTCCTAACATCAGATTGTTGACTAGATATCGCAAGGCTTGATGGTCAGTAAAGAATTCAAATAGTATTGCAAGCAGATAATGCTAATTTTTTTGAAGTGTGAACATGATGCCTAGTAATTCTCACTCAATGATTGTATATTTTTTTATCTACATCAAAGAGTTTCTAGATAAAAAGGTGGATAGGATGGTCAAGCACATCATCTCTAAGCTATGCAAGTGTAAACCAACTATGATGCCTGAAGAATCTACATGTACGTGGAAAGACTTGTTCCAATTTGGAAAAACTAGTATGGGCACAATAACCATTCATTATTTTAACTCAATAAAATCTACTTAACATTTTGAGATCTATATTTTTTTTTGCATTTTTACGTAGTACATTTTCCAACAAAGATGAAATAGATACATAGCCTTTGATAAATTTTTGGTAGTATCCTGTATGTCCAAGAAAAGAGTGCACATAGTGGAACTAAAAGGTGGGGGCATACTTAGTATTACTATGATTTTTTCTTGATCTACCAGAATACCTTTGATACATACTACATGTTTAATAAAAAATTCAAATGGTGTAAAAAATAAGCATTTCTTTAGATTCAAGGTGATGCATAGGGATCATCATCATTCCAATATTAAATGCAACTTGGAAAAATGCTCTTGGAATAGGGAGAAGACTACCCAATCATCAAGGTAAACTTCTAGGAAATCATGAATGAAATCCTTAGATGTTGTAACCACTACACATGAAAACATCACAAGTGCATTCATAAGGCCAAAAGGCATGACCTTGTATGCAAAAGAACCACATTCTATTGCAAAAATTATTTTGGCTCAATCTTCTTCTATGACCAGGATCTGATGATATCCATTGAAATGATCGATGAAATAATATACTTCTTTTCCTATGATAGACTCTAAAACTTCACCTATAAATGGTATTATAAATGGATCATTTATGCAGGCATCTTTAGGAATGTGGTAGTCTCCACATACTCCAATTTCTCCTATCTTCTTGGGTTGAACTACCATGGGGCTTACCCAATCAAATTTTTTTACTAGATAGATTATCCATGTGTCTTACATTCTATCCAATTTTGACTTTACTTTCAACTTCATATTCAGATTGAACTTATATGGTGGTTTCTTGATTGGCCATGTACACTCCTTTAGTTCAATGTCCATCTCATTAAGAGATGGGTCAAATCTTTAAAATTATGAGAATTTGGTGGCAAAGATGTCTTGGAAATCCCTCAAGAGTTGTAGAGCTTCCAAAATTTTAGTTTTCATCTAATAATCACCTATGCTTGCCAGTTTTAGAACCTCTTTGGTTCTAATGTTAGCGACATGCTTCTTGATAGGCTATTGATAAATATTACATTTCTCATCATCTATAGATTTTTGTATACTCCTTTCCCTTTATTGTTTGCAAATTTAGATGCTACACAACTCATCTTCCTTAATTAGTGCTATGATGATGTCCTTGAGTGGTTCTATAGGTTGTTTAGGCTCAAATAAATAATTTAAATTTAGTTCACCATCAGAATATGAATCTTCACTGTCCTGTGCCTCATCTTGTATGTGGTGACATGGCTTGTCAGAGCTTCTTATTCATTTTTAGAAATTTTTTACCTTTGTAATGCCTCATTAAGATTAGAGGCTACACTTTTCTATGCAGTAGATTCTATTGTGGTGTTCAAGTATTCTATGCACCCATGACACAAAAAATACATGAGTTTTTGTAATGCATTGTGGACCAGTGGATTTTCATCTTCAAACACAAAGGTCTATATAAAATCACTCTGCACTTGTTCCCAATTCTTGGTCTCCCTTCTATATTCTTGGTGCATGTACCATGTTGCTGGTAGTGGATCAACTATATAGTGGAAGATGTGAACCTAGTATTTTGGTATGACACATTCCTCATTCTAGACTTCAACACACTTATGTATATAAATTTTGAGGTACTCACCTTCTTGAAATAATGGCCAATTAGTGTGGATGAAATATAGTAATAATTTTTTGATCATGAGCTCACATGCACCATCCCATTCAAGTTGGTCATTACGATGAGTTGCCTACCATGTCATAATAAATCCCTTTAGAGCATAATTTAAAGTGCTGACTCACTGATTGATGGTTAGAACATGAACTTGAAAGCACAAAATGAAATCATTGATGTCCTCTGTTGGACAATATACATGTAGTTATCTCTCATGAATGAAGACCATTTATATTGGCTAGAGTTTGTGATCACCTTGAACCAAGTTAAAGAGGTGGGTATTTGAGTCACCACTGATAGATGAAGCTACCTCCCATGGTAAAGTGACTTCCTTTGTTGGCTCTATGTAGTCTTGCATGTGATCATTAGCTTGATATAGGAAATTAAATTTTGATCAAGTGGGAGATTTTATATACATAAATGTGCATTATTTAATAAAAAATTAATCTACTAGAAGTTGTATGGCTATTAGTTTAGGCCTCCACTATTTTGATGACTTGAGTTGCTAAGTGAGTAGTGAGTGTACCTATGGTTTGGCATGTCAGTATAATAATTTGTGTTTAGGTGTGTGTAGATATTTTGGATTCTCCTCAATATTGACCTTCATCCAACTAGTTTTTTTTGGAACATAGGGGGAGTTTGGTTCAGATGGAATTATGTAAGGATTTTTAAATTTGTTAAGAGGAATGACATTAACACCTTAATGTGCCTTGAGCTGGTTGTGCACTATATTGATAGTCATTTGTCCATCATACACCCATTTTTTTCTATCAGTGTGGGGTAGTACGTTGCTATCATCTTCATGTCTATGACTTTGATTTTGATGTTCTCCAATCTACCAATAGGCTCAAATTTTTTGTAGTCAACTAAGCTCAGAGTCACTAGGTTATAACTAAGAGCTAGTCATCCAATAGCTTCCCATGTAGATTTAGGAATCATATTAACTGTGATACTAAAATCAAAGACAATATTTTAGATCTAGTAACCAACAACCTCAATATTAATCCATGCATCAACATCTTAGGGTTTCTTCATCTTGACATACCAGACTAGTTTTTTTGTATTTTATTGACCACACTACGTACATTCTAAAAGATTATGTAGTAGATTCATGATGTTCTAAGATATGTACTCATTGTGTAGAGTAATCAAAAGTTTTAGGAGATCCATGATCATAGTGACAACTCCATCTTGTCATATAATGTGCATAATTTGGACATACATTTATGCATCAATTTTTATAACATTATCATCAGTAGTTTCCTGATGCTAAATGTTCTTCAACAACTATGCATCTTAATGCATGAGGTTTTTTCTATATCTAGATCTAGATATTTATCTTGTTTAACTTTTTTGATGCCCTAATCCTGAGGCATCTCAAGTGGATGCAACCCTTTTTTTACATGTTGTTGTCATGTCATAGCATTCAAAAACACATTTTATTTAGGCTCCGCACTTACCATATTTACATTTTAGATGTCTTTGTCCTTTCTCTACTTCTCTAGAATAGGACAATCTTGTATGTCATGTTGATCAGAGACTCTATAGTATGTGAAATATGACTATCTTTGTGGATTCATTGAAAAATTTCATTGGAAATGATTGTATTCCTCACATAGATAACATTACAAAAGATGCCTTTGATAGTTATTTCCTCTACCACCTTGGTATCCTCCTCTATAACTACCTCAAACTCCTCATCTATTAGACTGATATCTCCCCCAATATCCTCTTTGTTGCTACACAGAGTTCTAATGTTGGTATTATTGATTTTTATCTCCCATGCTAAATTGTTATTGCATAGCTAGATGGGTCCAATTCATTTATTGTTGTTATATTACGAGTAAGCTCCAAGGTGTTGCTTACTGATACTAAGGGGATGAAGGTGTCCAACTTGGTGAAGGAGTCCATCTAGCTAGACTGTGAGCCTGATACTGTGGTGAACTCAAAATCCATTATGGACCTATTTAGGTCATGTAACTCTTATAATCTTCTAGGCCTGGGATTGCATGATTTTCCAAGGAGATTTACTGTGCTATGATGACAAATACATTTTTAGAGATGCCCTCTTTAAGCTCCTAAAAATCTCTATAGTTATTCTCATCATGGTTAGTCAACTTATAGAAATTATAATATAGATTCTATAATTTTTTGATATATTACTGTAGAAGATGACATTGTTTCGTGGCATGCCCTACTACCCAATAGAGTTCACATAATTCTATCTTGACTTTAGGGAAATATTTTTGGTGGTGTCCTTTTTTGTACTCTATGAACCATAAATTTAATCTAGGTTTATTTGCATCATGGAATCTCTCCATTCTTTTAATGAAATCCTATAGTGTGTTTTAAATTTTAGAATTAGCACCCTGAGCTTCTCCATAATCCTCAATCTATTTTATGCATAGTGTAACAACTCTGGCATCTATTTTTATCTCATATTGAGTTTGCACAATATAAAATCAAATCATGTTTCATATTCCTTCAAAAAACCATGCTACTTTGTCTTTATCCATCAAAGTGAAATCTACCTTATTTATTACATCAAAAAATCTACGGTCATAGTCACAGACCGATTCTCTAGACTTTTGCCTTATCTCCTTCAAGTCATGTATTGTTTGGCTAGTGCATTTCTTAATCTTAAATTTTATGATGATTTAATCTTGAATGTATTTTAAGCTTGATTTCTGAAGATCTCTTTTATATATTAAATCTAGTACTCTCCCAGCTAGAGCCCTTACTAATTTTCACTTTTATAAATTCTCATCAGTGATGCCCTTAACTTGCTATTTCATTTTGTAAGTTAGTAGGTATTATTCAGGGTTCATGGACCCATCATAGATAGATAAGTTTAAGAATCCTCCTAATTGATTCAACATATTGATTGGTATGAATGGAGTCTTCTATGCAATTGATATTAGAGGCATCTATGTTTTGAGTGATCTTATTTGCATACTACTCTGTGCACTAGAAGAATTATCATGCACACTTTGCTTGTCTACACTTTCTTCTTCTTGTTGTTTAAATTCAACTAATCCTATGGCCTTCAAAGCCTTCCTAATGGATTTTGTGTGAATTTACATACCCCAATGGTTCACATGCTCTAAAAATGGTCTTTCCCAATTTTTATCCTCCTACTCACTTGGCTGAAAACTTCTACTAGAATATAAAATATTGGGTTGCAGGGATGCATACACTTTCAGTGAATAATTATTTCCAATGACTTATTACTTTGATATGATTAAACTTATAATTAACCTATGACTAAGTTATATTTCTCTACAAAATTCTTCTTATTTTGAAAATACCCTTTCTTGTAGTCATGCACTTCTTCTATCTTCTATTTGTTCTACTCCTAAACTAATATCATCTTCCTCTTCGTACATCTCATCTTCATCCCATTTTTCATATTCTAATTATATCTACCAACATCCATCATCATCCTATTTATTCATCTTGCACTCATCTTCTCATTCATCACATCTACGTACTCATTCATCATATACTTTATTATTACTCTTACTTCTACTCGTAGCTACTTGGGTATTCTTCTATTTATTCCATATAATATGTAGTCATAGTTCTCATTATAAATCCAAAGTTTTCTTTTAACTCTTATTTCCTCATGTCTCCATTTTAGATTCAGGTTCAAGCTCTACTTGCTCATCTATCCATCATTCATCATCATGCACACACATTACCATATGCCTAAAGTGACTACTTCATATTGGTTGGATTAGGCACCATGGCCTTATCCACAACCAACATATTCAATAAGAGAAGTAGTCACTAAATTTTTTTTCCTCTAATTCCTTAGACAAAATGGTCTTATGTAGCTTCAAATTCTATATATCCTTACACTACAAAATTAGTGATATATCCATTTATGGTGGTGGTAACCTAGTAGTATATTGCTCACATCTAATCAATTTCTAGTTTTAACAATTGGTCTATCTTTTCTTCAGTCCAGGTAATAGTTTCTTTTATTCTAGGATTGAAGTAGTAGTATTCCATTCTTGTCAACCAATTAGTTAGTAGTTTAGGTAGCTCACACCAATTTTTTTTATATATTTCTTTGTAGATATGCTCTTAAATAATTTCACTTGTGGTAAGACTAGTTCTTTTAGATTCTTCTATGAAGTGCCATAATTTTTGGTCTAACTATGTTTCAATGTTTCACTGTCTCAGTAACCATCTTAGCATAGTTTCATCCAGAAGGAGTGTATCCATGCTCATCACACCATTGTTATCAGAGATTCCTAATGAAAAAAAATATGCTAAGGATGAGAATAGCTAAGTTTTTTTATACTGCACAGGATGGTACAAAGAATTCATAATTAATAAAAGCATGACAAAGATGAGTTATCATGTGATAGATAAGAACTAAGATTAATCTAAAGTTTTCTTAAGGTATATTGAGCATCTATAATACTTTTAGATAAGATTAAACCAAACATTAAACATGATAATGCAAACAAGAAATAACATAATAAATATGACAGGTAACCATAACCATAAAGTCTATATTGATCTCAACAAAGGTTAATCATATTCTTCATATAAGCATACATATTTATAGTTTTTATAGTTCCTAACTATTCATGTTATTCTCATACATTAGTGCCAGAGAAGAGACTATTCATTTTTTATCCCTTTACAACTCGTGAAGGATAGGATAACATACATATAGCTGATAATTTCATACATAACACATAAACATTCAAAAAATATCCTGCGTAACTTTCTTATCTATTTTATTCTCCCAAAAAAGGGTCATCCTCTAATAATCCCTTAACCTAATCTCTTCCTCATCTTGTATGTCCTCCCAATAATATTCATAAAAGGGTATGTGAGTACATGAAGAACCTAATAAACTAGCAATAAAACTTATAACATCATAAAGGGGCCTAGCCTCGAGGGTTCTCAAATTGATTTGAGTCATTTTTACCTTTGCACATTTGGCCTTAGATAAGGAAAGGCATGTGTATCTCCCTATATTGATAGGGAAGTGTATGCCTATTTTATGCCTACTTAACATGAACTTGTAGGTTTCCAATAGTTATCTTACAAGTCGAATTAGGGCCCACTTATCACTGATATATCTAGGAAGGGTGGAAGGGTACCAAATAAAACTACCAACTCTAATATAGGAGAATATGGGGAACTAGATGAAGTATGATCCCCAATTTTCAATCTTTATTATCACAACATCAAAAAACCTTATCTTATCTAGTTCTTGTTTAAACATAGTTATGATGCAGTAGATAAAAGCATCATTAAATCTCCTAAATTTTTGTTTAATTCCATAAAAAAGTGATATTATGATATTAATTATAAATTTTTTTAGCTTGATTTGATACTATGTTTAACCTTGGGAATGCGCTCCCTTTTGCTAAAGTATAGATGAGGTAGGAGGTCATGTATAATTTACCAGTTGTTTGAACCTCCATCAACTATCTATGAATGGAGTCACTAATTAATTGAGCCCAATGAATATATTGTTTATTATGTTGGATTACCCAGATATACTAGTACATCCAATCTTAGTAGTTCTTTGCATTCTAGATTCTTGTAACTCTATGCTAGAGTACAATGATATCCCCGATCTTGTCTTTGAATTCTATCCCAGCTAGGGTCTTAGGTAATCTTGAGGCTAAATCTTTAGGAATATTCAAACACTATTTGTTTATAATCCATGAAAAATTTGAGGTGTTATCTAGTAGAATTTCTTGGAGGAGTTAGGAGTAATATTTGTATAACTTTCAAACTTTAGGATTAAAAACATAGTATCAATGAAATATAGATCTAGTCTTAGATTTTTTCCCCCCTTATCATTCACTACCTCTATTTTATCTACATCATAATGATTTTCCATAATGATCACAAGCTCAAGGCTTTGTATAGAGAATGGAAAGGCTACAGCCTAAGGTAAACCACTATCATATATGCTCTAAATTCAGTCATTTTAAAATTCTACATTGATCCTAGTCTAGAAGTTAGCTAGGTATGTGTGGCCTAAGTCAGTGTCAGTTATCTCATTAATGTTAGAGTCTAAGATGGAAGGGACACCACATCCCTTTGATTTTAAATTCATCTCCTTCTTGGACATATACACTAGGAAAATGTGTGAGGGAAACCAACTATAGAACTGGTCAGGTTTTGGGTTTGTAATTTATAGGTAATTTTCCTATTTTGAACTTGGTAGAGTTTCATTATGATTCTATAGGGGTTTCACTCCAATGAGAATGTGGTATGTAATAGCAATGATAAAACCTGACATAGAGTCAATAGGGTTTTAATTTTTAATTGCACTTGCAAAGTTTGAATGAGTCTTTGTCAGGGTTTTTGGGTGTAATTCATGATTTAAAATTTTGACGAAAGGTCCAATGTGAATATAATATGTGTTTGTAATTTAGATCTCCAGTGGGAACTCAGGGTAAGAAAATAAGAGGGATATTCACCTAAATTTGAGTGGGGATTTTAGGTGTTTTTGGGTATCAAAATCTCCATAAGAGGTTCAGGTTAGGAAAAAAAACTTCTAGAAAAAACCCTAAGGTAATTAAAACAAACACCTAGATGAATTTTAGCATGTGAATGTAAAAATTTGGAATTGTGAGAAATAAATTCAAATGATTATGATGCCTTTAAAATTTTTAGATAAACAATGCTAAGTATGGAAAGAAAACTTAATCTTTACAAAAAAAGAACAATGGTGGCCAATAAAATCTAGAGTAGACTGAAGGAAATTGGATGTGATTAGGGAGAATACTCGATATCCATGCACACATTTTTTTCAAGTGATGGATCTAATGTTTGCTCATTGGCAATGGTGCTTTGGTAGTGGCAAAGCTTGGTAATGGAGGTGAATGGCTCTGGTTGTGGCATCGCTTGGCTTGGAGGTGAATAGGATCTGGTTTTTAATGTTTAACAATAATGTAAAAAACCCAAAATATATACCAAAACTTGTAATTAATGCCAAACATGCCAATTAATGGTAGTAGATGGGTTAATAGGCAAAAATGCAAGCTAGCGGAGTCACCTTGAAAATTTGTAACTTGCAATATGTTTTACAATTTTTTGTTCCTTGCTTGCTTTGGTAGTTAAAAATATGGGAAACCTTTGCATATTTTTTAGATTGTGATATGCTTTTATCCTCTACTTTTTGCTTGCTGCTAAGGGATTTTGGAGGTGGAGATGCTTTAGGAAGTGGGGAGTGGAATTCAGATTACACTTTGAAAATTTACAAAGTTGTAAAGTGTAGTGGGAATTTTGGCTCCTACTTAGGTCTTAATGAAAAATAAGAAGCAACGTCTACATCAAACTTTGCAACTTTGCAAAGTTGTAAAGTGTAATACAAATTCTGGTTTTAGCTTGGGACTCAATAAGTGCAAAAGTAGAAGTTTAGGGAACATTATAAATTTTCAAAGTTGAAAAGTGTACAAAAACCTCTGAATTCTACTTATGTTTTGAAAAAGAGTACATAGGCCATTATAAATATTTTACTCAATTTTTTTTATAGGTATCCTCTAATGCATAGGGTGTTTTGAGGTTCAAAAATATCAATATGTTTAGAAACCTTTGTGGGGTGATTGCCTGATAATCAATTTTTTCCTAGAAGCCTTCTAGTTCATTAGGCATGGATTCATTTGAATTTTATCACATCCTACTTGGAGAAGAAACAAAATTGGGAATTTCCCTAAGCAAGAAACAAAATAGGGAAAACAAAATAAGGAAGCAAAACTCTTAATAAGTTGCAGATTGTGTAAAAACATTTATTTATGAAAAACCAACTAATCCTAATATGCATAATGTTTTGAAAAGAATTCCAACCTCACAATAATTCTTTGAGTTATATACCATTGACTGGGATGGGTAGCTTTGATCCATCAAGCTTGGATAACTAGAATGCATTAGCTCCTTTGCAATGGGTTATGATGTATAGACCACTCCATATTGCATAAAATTTTGTATGCTTGCCTAGATTTTCCCTTTCACCATCCCATTTTAGAACCATGTATCCTTCATTGAAGATCCCATCAGATGATTTTTTTTCAAAATTTCTCTGTACTTGAGTTTCAATTACTTCTATAACTTACATTGACTAGTTCTTGACTTCCTCCAACTCCATGGGTTCTACAAACCACATGATCATTGCATCATTTTCAATTAATTTCAACTATTGAGAGAGTTCCAAATATGTTAACTCTATTTATATTGAAAGTATAGCTTCCCTTCCATAGACCAACATGAATCGAGAATTTCCAATGGCTCTTTTGGGAGTGATCTTGTTGGCCCAAAGTGTTGATTTTAGCTTAGTGTGCTAGGTCCTTTGGTTGTCTTCCATTATCCTTTTTATAATCCTTATGAGATTTTTGATGGTGGATTCCACCAAGACATTACCTTATGGGTAATAATTGTATGAGGTTTTCAAGTAGACATTATGTTTCACTACCCATTCACTCACCTGAGTGCCCATAAAAGCTTTGGTATTGTCTGAGATAATCATGTAAAGAACATCAAATCTAGTGAAAATGATGTCCATAAATTCCAAGATAGATGCTTCTGTGAAATCTTTTCATACAACTAATTTAGTCCATCTAGTAAAATAATCAGTTTCTATAAGGACCCATTTGTGACTGACACTTGATGGTAGATTGATCATGCTAATAAAATCCAACCCCCACTAAGCAAATGGTTGGTCAGCTTGGATTGGTTGAAGAGGAAGATATTCTTTGCTTGCCTATAAGTTAGACACATTTCTAAAAATTTCTCACCCTTATATGTGCATATTTGAATAGGTTAGGTGAATAGTACCCTACCCTCATTATTTTGATAATAGTGTTAAGAAAAATGTCTACCCAATGAGCCATCATGAAACTCTTTGAGTACTTTAAGAAATTGATTGTGCTCGATGCACCTCAACATAAATCCATTAATATATTTCCTAAATAAGATCCCATTAATGAAAGAATAAGGAATATATAGGAGCCTAAAGTGCCTTTTTTTTACTATTGGAGCCCATGCGGGTGTTTGTCAATTTGTAGGAAGGTAGTCATGTCATAAATGTAACTGTTGAGCAAATGAGGATTCATTGGTTGAAATGCCTATTGAATGTATATTGCATTAGTAGCTTTAATGTTAGAATAAAGATGCTCACATAATACTTTTTCTCTTATGAGCTTAGTTATTTTAATGATCGCATCATATTCCATGACTTTTATTATCCAACCCACTCTTTTATCATTTATTTCTTGACTCAAAAGAAACTCTTTTATGCTTTGAAGATAAACCATCAGATGAATCTCATTGTTTTACAAAATGTGTCTAAACTTTTTGATCATTTTTATTACTACATACACTTGATTCTCAAAAAAATTGTACCTTTCTTCATAATCCTTTAAGGATTGACTGAAAAAGGCTAACGGTTGTTCTAAATGATCTTTATTCAGTTGGGTCAAAATAGCTGATACACTGCCTTCCCTTCCAAAATTGAGATTTACAAGGGTTAGATCTTAAGAAATAGCCTATTTAATGCCTTCAAAGCCATCCTTTCCTTCCTTTGTCCAGATGAAATTTACCCCTTCTTAAATCATAGCGGTAAGGGGTTTGGCCATGACGACAGAGTTTACAACAAACCTCCTCATAAAATTGATTTTCCCCAAGAAACTCTATAACCCCATTTTGTGACTTGGAAGTGCTAGTGATGAGGTAGCACTTAACCTCTCTAGATCTATTATAAGGCCTTATTTTGAGACTATGTATCCTATTATTTTCCCTTCATGAACTATAAATACACATTTATTTGGATTGATGGAAACTCTAAACTCTTTGCACCTTTCAAAAACTTTCTTGAGGTGATCTAGGTGGTCACCAACCTATATTGAATAAATTATGATGTTATCTAGATACACTAAAATCATTTCATTGATATAAATCTTGAAAATAATATCCATGGCCCTTTGGAAGGTAGTACCATCATTATTCAGAGCAAAAAACATCTTCTTGTAGGTGTATGTACCGCATTTAGTAGTGAAAGTGGTCTTGAACTGGTCAATTTCTTGAGCTATGATTTGGTTATATCCAGAATAACCATCTAGAAGGGAGAACTTCTCAACTCCACATACTATTTATAGGATTTAATCCATGGGTGGAAGGGGATAATGGTATTTTAAGGATGCTTTGTTCAAGTCACAAAAATCTACACAAATCTTGATTTCACCATTTTTTTCCTAATAGGGACCAAGTTAGCAACCCATGATGAGTGTTTAATGGGGAAAATAATGTTGGATTATATCAACTTGAACTTGATCCTCATAAAAGTCTCCATTTTTGGGTTTATTTGACTTTATTTTTGCCTAACAAGTTTAGTATTTAGGTTAAGCTCTATTATGTGTTGGGCTAGGCTAGGGTTGAAACCCCTTAGATCTTTGTAACTCCAATCAAAGTTATCATCAAATTCTTGACATAATTTAATAAAATATTTATTTTTAGAGGTGTTACATACCTTTTCAATCTTCAAAACCTTACCTTATAAGATGGATACTGGCTCGTAGTCTTCTTCCTTGATTTTGATATTTTTCTTCTCACCCTTCAACTGATCATTAGAGTTGAAAATATTCTCTAAAGTAACAAGACCCATGGGAAACTTGTTAGTCTTCATCTAAATTATTTGGTACCCATAATATTCTTGGAGCATTAACTAATTTTTTTTAGAGAATTTAGCCTCATCTCATAGAAAGTTAATAATTTATTTATCATTGTCAAAAACTTGCCAGTTGGTTACATTGTTAGGGACAGATGGTCTCACTATCATCTTTACATGCTGACTGTTGTCCTTCTTAATCTCTTTAGGTATATTATATTGAGAAACCACTTAGGCCATGTAATAAACATCCTTATTTTATGTTCTTAGCATCACTTGAATTCTTAAAGCAATAAAATCTTTAAAAATGTCCCAAAACCTGTGTTTGTAAGATCTTAGCAATTTGTTCTTGGTCATATTCTTGATCTGCCCTGATGAACAATTAGTTCACTATCATTGAACACTTGTAGTGAATAAATACTCATTTATTTTTCAAATTATAGACCTAAAATTAATGATTCATATTCTACCACATTGTTAGTATAACTAAACTATAGTTTAAAGGAATAAAAATAACTCTCTTTTTAGGGAGAGACCAATATAATACCAACACCTGCACCAATCTTGTTCCTTGAGCCATCAAAGTATAGTTGCCACATTCCCCTATGATATTTAGATGGTTTAATAAGATTTGGGATGATCATATAATCTTCATGGATGCAATACATACCCAACCCTATTTTCTTGACATAATCATAAGGGTCGAACTGGAAAATTGATCCCCATTCATCAAGGTGAGTGTTCAAGATTTCTTCCAAAGGTATTATAACTTTAGGATCAAGTTCATATTCTTGGTCTCTAATGTGTAATTCATATCCATAGTGATAGGAGTATATGGATCAATGTGGATTTTAGTAATTGGTTTAGCCCTTATGGTCACTCTAGTCCCATATCTTGTTCTGAGTAGCATATGAGACCAATCAGAGATAGGTAACCTCCCATTTTTGTAGTGAATTCTTAGGAAAGGCAAATGGAAAAATAGGGGGTAGGTCAATAACTGATATGTCTTAGGATATGGATCAGATTGGATATGAATGGTAAGTTTAAACCTTTAATAACCCCAAATATTTAGACAATATTTCCATCTAATTGAACCATGCCTTTTATGATAGGTGTGTATTCAACACCCAATGCGTCTGATATTTTCTTAGGCATAACAAAAATACTAGCCCTAGAGAATATCATATAGGTATGGATGAGAATTTTGAAAACTATCGGTAAATGTAGAAAGGATTGGGCTTACCATTTTTACTCACTTTTGTCTCCATTTGAGGTTGACACAAGCTAACCATAGTAGTGGGTCCCTTAATTGAGACCTTCTCTATTTAATAAACATCAGAGAACTATGTTAAAATATTTAAATAATCTCAATGTTTTGGGAAACTAGCTACACCCATCACTAGGAGAGTGGATAATATGTTGAAGAGAATTCAAAAACACCTTGTATAAATACAAAAACAAACAACAAAAAACCATGTTGATTCAGCGAGGATTATTTAAGGTGGATTCCTTAAATAACTAATAATAGGTATCCATGATTTGATAAGCCTCCAATATTCATCATGATTTAAGTTGTTTTGATTCTTTTCTATCTCAATTAATTCTCAAATTTTTCTTCTTACACAATAATCTTCCTTATCAAAAACCTTAATTTTATCGATGCAAATGTGGTGTCTGGTATTATGAGAATGTTCAGCTAATGCAGATTTTTCGAAGTGATTATGAGAAAGATTAACATAATTTACCTTTAAATGAGTATGAATAGAATGACTAGTTTCACCGATATAAATCTTCCTGCAACTACAAGGAATAGAGTAGATTCCTTTTTGACACATAGGTTTGGATTGATCTTTAGTCTTATCAAGCAAATTCCTGATCGAGTTTTGAGGAGAGAATGAGACCTTAATATTTCTTCTTTTGAGGATTTTTTCCATATTTTTAGTCATACTTTTGATATAGGGAAAATTAATTTTCCCATATATCTTTTCATTATCATCATAATTAATGTGAGGTCCTCTCTGTAATTTCTAGATTTTTCATCTTACCTAGTCTTTATTATAGCCAGTTCTTGATTAAGATGACCTAAATTTTAGATTCTCATAATATGTCTTACCAAAGTATTAATAATTCCAATTTTTTGTGCCAGGTGGTGATTGGAGTTTTAATGTAAATATTTATCTATGCGGGTGTTTTTTTGATAGATGCAATGGGTTAAGGATCCATCATCATTATTTATAATCAATACATATAAAAATGGGATCCAGTTATTTTACTCAACCTATATGGTGAATTTTATGTGGTTGGATTTGATATTTATAAACAATTAATGTTTGTATCATCAACATAGAATTTATACCATTTAGGTTTAAGGGTAGCCTTCTCTATTTGTTGGAAAATTTTTAGAGCTTCTTGAAGCAAGTCCCTCTATGCTCGGATGGATAATGCTTCCCACATGATAAAATTTAAGTTAGTAATTTTCATTTTTTATAAAATACTTAAAGGAATGATACCAACCTTTTCTTATTCCTTTGTGGGAGCTACATCTTCTTTTATGAGATTTTGGATTGATAGTTTTGACCTTGACTGACCCATCAATACTTTGGGTGGATTTTGAGTTGTGTTGATTTTTGAAACCTCTTATACAAATTTAGAAGTTGTAACCTATTCAACCTTGAGGGGATGATCACCTTATATTTAATTTTTCTTAGAGAACATATTTATTGCCACTAAACTATTACCATTGGTCAATGCTTCCTCCTAGTTTACACCACAAAAATCCTCTTCTTGTCAGTTCAAAAGAGTGGTCTCATTTTAAACAGGCACTTGTACCTCTTCCTGCTAAGTAATAGTTTCCTCTTGCTACCCCTTGGGGTTTGATACAATTTATACCATCAAGGCTTGACTAATGACACCATGAGGGTAAACATTTTGATTATGCAATCGGGCATAAGGATAACACCACTCGTATTCTTGGGCAAAGTTATTTTAGATGGGAATGCTGACCTTATAAGTATTTAGGGTAGGTAGAGTATGGATATTTGGGGTATTTTCTTGTACGATTTATCTTTGGAGTTGTGAATTTCCTTGATATGGATGCCTATTGGGATAATATGATTGTTTAGGTGGTTGATAAGACCTATAATTTTTAGATTATTACCTTTTCATGGCCACTAACTCATTGCCAAAGCTTTGAAGCAATGATTTAACTTTGTAAAAATAATTAGAAGGTACATGAGGTAAAAATCTAGATGATTTATTATTATGGGAATTGGGGATACAATAGGTTAAGTGGGAGGTAATTCTACAAACAATGGCATTAGAGGTCGAGGAGTAATTTTACTAGCTTGAATGAGGAAATTTTCAACTCTTATTGCAATTTTGTAAGCATTGGGGAGTTTTATTCCACCCATTAATTGGATCATGATAGCTATATCACTATTTAAATCTCTTAAAAAGAACAAAAAAACATTGTTCAGGGATGGTTTGACCAATACTAGGATCTTATTCCACATTTTTTGGAAGCAAAAATTAAAGTCACTCATGAACTCATGGGGAGATCATTTAATGGTGTTTAGTTGATCAAATAGAGAGAGGTGGTCACTATTATCCTCAAATTGTATGCATAGGGTAGACCTTAGATCATCCCAAACATGGATGGAATTGAGAAACAAACTTCTATACCACTATAGGGCTTTACCCTTAAATGATGAGGCAAGAAGTTTGATAGCAAAATTTTCTTATGAAATATTATGAACTAAATAGATGTTATCAACATATTTAATGTGTTAGATGGGTGTGGTGGTAGTTTCACAAGTAAAATATGGAAGGATTTTTAGAGCTAAGGTGAGTATCTCATCATACTAAGCCAACATAAGTGGGTTGCCTCCATTGATTGGTATGAAATTTTAATTCCTTTGTGCCATAATGGGAGGTATGAAAGTAATGAGGGTATTTGTGGGAGATGTAGGAATATTTTTAGGATTTAATCTATGGTTAAGTAAAACTTATTTTGATTTCTTTTTATATGGAAAAGACAATTCTTACAAGACAATCCTCTTATGTTTAGTAGATGATCATGTCTGTATCTTTAGCATACATAAACATGAATTTATCAAATTTGTAAGTCGATAGAGTCACAAAATGATATTTAAATTTGTAAAAATTTCTCATAATGATTGTTGATAATAACACCAATTCCTTAGCTATTATATTCATGTCCCACCAGGCGTGCCAGAAACTATTATCAATTAGATTTTGTACTCACTATGTTATGTAAGAGTTGTAGCATATAGAAATATAATGATATAATGGGATAACCTCCAAGTTGTGGGACCTTATAAAATTGAGGTGAAACTATATAAAAGGATGACTTCCTTTCACTAAGCTTAGTGTAACTGATACATGACCAGTTCACTTCTAACTATAGTTTCTTTGTGATTTTACTCCTAACTAAGGTTTTAACTTGTAAGGAAAAGAATTTTGAAGGAGTTTTAAAATTGGAAATGTTGATGCACCAAATGGTTCTAGTGGAAATTATTAATTTCTTTGATTGAACACAATTTGAACAATAATATACTGAAATCTCTTGAAACACAATTTTACATGAATATGAAATTCAAAGGTAATATTGGACATTTTGTCAAATAAGGAACAAAGTTCTCATTTTTTCCTCAAAAAATATTTCAAAAGGGTAAGATAAATACCAAAAATGATCCTATATGATGGAAATAAGACTTATATCATTCAAAAATGTAAAAAAATCCATACATACACAAGGATGACAAAAAATAAGGAAGGCAAAACTTTAGTATATTGATATTATCTAGGTTATAACATGTAGATAAACTTCTCAAAAGAAGGAAAATTTATCTCTAAAAAAAAAGAACCATGGGATACATAGGATACCCATATTTATACAAAAAACTTACTCTCATGAGAGAAAAGAAGTCAAAAACTTTTAAACTTACTCCTGGATCAAGAAATCAAAGAGTGCTCATACAAATGTCCTCATTTCAGCTTGAAGAGGCATCTTTGGTGGAGTATAAGGAATAAGAGGACTCTGTAAGCAATTGGGTGCTTCACCAAGTTTTGAAAAAGGATAAAATGCTATTTGAGTCTTCCATTTGAACCATCTCTCCTTGAGCTCAATTGAAGAAGTCTCTCACCAAGAAATGGGGTGCCAAAATGAAACTTCATGACTTGGTTAATTATTTAACAAAATTGAATGTTTTTTCAATATTTTAAAATATAACTTGTAATTTTCATTTGAGACTTTTTCAACTTATAAGTCACTTGACAAAAAAGATGTGCAAATTACAATGTGAGCTTTTAAAACTTTTAAGTCATTCAACTTGTCAAAAAGAAAAGTGCAAAATATAAGTTGCATTTTTTCAATTTAAACTTGATGAAATGATAATTTAAAATTACGAGTAACACTTTCTCAACTTAAATATAATATTTATCAAAATGATATTCATAATTTACAACTTACAATTTTACAACGTAGCTTACAAAATTTGTAGTTTACAGAATACATTGTTCTCAAATAATTAAATAATTAATCAATGGCAATGATATCCAAGGATTCCTTGTCCTTTTTTGCTTGTATATTATTGATATAAGCATCAAATTTTATAAATATTTCTTGTAGGTTCTCTTCATTAGGACCAATTATGTAAAGATTACTGATGTCACATTCTATCATTGCCCTGAATAGTTCTCTAAAATAAGCTCTATAGATTTAGATATCTTTGCCCATCTGATCAATTATATTGTGGTAATTGATAAATTGGTGGATGGAATACAAATTGAAAATTGCATCATGTGCTAACTTCCTCTTAATCACCTCCTTGAATTTATCTTGGATAACCTGGACAAGAAGAGGTTTATCTTGGTAATCTACTACCTCACATGAGAATTTACAAATTGAATCTTCAATGTCGTACATTACATCGGTGGCCTTGTCACTTGTGCTCTTGGCCTTTTAAATACTTTTAGTAAGTATTCTAATTCTGAACTTGGCTGCCCTCTCCAACTCATCATGCTCCAAAGAATTTTTGAGTATCATTTTGGACATGAGGATGTCAATCTTTATTTGGTCAATGGCCTATAACTTTGGAAAGTAGAGCTTTAGCCTTTCAATTTCTTCCTCATATTTATTTATTTATACCTTTAGAGATGAAATTTCATCCTTTAGTGTCTTTTAATAATCCATGGCCATCCATATCACCCTATTCCCTTTGGTGACTAGTTCTTTATCCCAGTCCTTTGTAGCTCTGCCCATTATGCCAATCTTTATCATTGTATCAAATGTCTCTTTATCAAAGAACTGAGGGGGAAGTTGAGTTGGATGGGTTGATTCAAGAGGATGTGCTGGGTCTATGACCCTCCTCAAGGCATTTTTCAACTAATCTATCTTGTTCTTCAACTCATCCTTGGTGACCTTATCACTATCCATTTTCTCAAAGAGAGAACTTATGCTTTTTTGGACATCATGTTTTAGTTCCTCTCTCATTGGACGACCAAGGTGCACCTTAGATACCTAATAATCACCAACCACTAAATATTCTTTTTATTTTTTAGGTGGGGGAACTATTATCTCTACATACTTCTCCCCTATTGCATCATAAGAGACTCTGGAAATAGTCTTGGGACCTTTCTTTGTTCATTTACATGCTTACAAAAGACCAACATCTAGGGTGTTAGGAGATATTATTTGCTTTCTCTTCTTGGACACTACTTGTGCAACCTAACTAGGAGTGGCTACCAATGATTCCTATCCTATTTCAATGGCCACTATTACCTATGAATCTATGACTGAAGCTGCCATACTAATAGTTACTATAAAAAGTGTTGTATCTACCACTGACATTACTACTAAGTCTTTAATTGATGATTTGGTTATCTCTACCTCATTAGTGGGTTGATTAGCTATAATTGTGTCAGTGGGATTCTCTATTTACACCTCCTTGGTGGGATTTTAGGTCAAAGTGAGAGTAGTAAAAGGCAAAGATATTTGGATGGGTTGAGTGGATGTGCTTCCAAGGAGTGTGGAAGTTGAGAGGGACACATGTGGAAAGGTAGACATGTGTTGAGGTAACAAGGGAAATTATGGAAGGATGGGTCCCAAGTGAACAAAATAATCTAGTAGTGTGGTTGGAATGGATAGATTAGAAGTAGTGGGTAGAGTGATGGAAGATGAAAATGGAAATTTTACTATATTAGTGGCTATTATGGCTAGTGGGACTACAGTTAGAATAACTGAGTCAACATCCATGTATTATTGGGTGGTATTGGTGATCAATGGGGTAGTAATAGATATAGGGGATGAGATGGAAGTGGTTATGGAAGAGGAAGGTGAGGATGGAGTTGGGATAACCAACTGCATTAATTGTATTATTGCCAAGGTAATCACTTGTACTGGTGAGCTAGAGGGGGGAGTAATTACTTGCATATGTTAGATGGTATAAATAGGAGGGGTTATAGTAGTTGAGTCACCTATAGAAGCTAGTAGTGATTATCTAAGTGGTTGGGTTATTGGCACTTGGTGTTGTAAATGACCCTTTGGCCTTCTATTTTTGCTTATTTTTGTGTGATATGACTAGTCCCACTACCTGATCTGCTTGAGTGCTACTGTTGGAACCCTCTATTACTTCTGCCTCTACCCCTTTATCCTTTGCCTTTTTGAATATGTATATGATGTTCATGATCTCTTTTATTATCTTTACCCCCTTCTTAACCAATTTAAAGTCCTATTGATGACTGGGGTAGTCTTATCTAGTAAAGAAAAGGATTCGGGTGTAGACCACCTAACTTGAGGAAGGGGTTGGAGGTAGATATGATTACCATAATACACCCTATCCACTGGTTATTGCTCATATTTCAAATCATATGGAACTAGTGCCATGTCATAGTTCTTAATATTTTCAAGGGTCATCCTAGAGTAATCCCTCAACCTAACCTCTTCCTCATCTTGCATGTACTCCTAATAATGTTCATAAAAGGGAATATGAGTAAATGAGGAACTCAATAAACTAGCAACAAAAACTGTAACATGATAAAGGGGCCTAGCCTTAAGGATTCTCAAATTCATTTGAGTCATTTCTACCTCTACATATTTGGTATTTAATAAGGAAGGGCATGTGTATCTCCTTATACTGATAGGGAAGCATATGCCTATTTTGTGCCTACTTGACAAGAACTTGTGGGTTTCTACTAGTTATCTTACAAGCTCCATTAGGGCCCACTTATCACTGACATATCTGGGAAGGGTGTAAGGACACCCAATAAAACCACAAACTATGATATAAGATAATGTGGGTAACTAGATGAATTATGATCCCCAATTTACAATCTCTATTGTTGCAACATCAAAAAACCTTATCTTCCCTAGTTCTTGTTCAAACATAGTTATGATGCAATAGATAAAGGCATCATTGACACTCCTAAATTATTATTTAATTCCATCAAAAGTGAGATCAGGATAGTAATTATAAAATTTGTTAACCTAATTCAACATTGTGTTTAACCATGGAAATGCCCTCCTTTTTTCCAAAGAATAGATGATTTAGGATGTCATGTAGAATTTTTTAGTTGTTTGTGTAGACACTAAAAATCTACACACCGTGATTCTGAATGTAGAAACACCCTTTGAACACCTTAGGAACTCCTTGGGACCAATTTGACCCTTTGACCCCTAATCAAGCCTAACCATGGTTAATTTGACCAACTTAACCTACCTTTTTACCCACTTTGTACCTTGGCCCTTGATCACTAATGATCAAGATGACCATCGATGGTCACCCTGACCATTGATGATTAGGGTTTACCATCCTCAACAACTACATGGAAACACCTACCTTACTATTCTAAAAATAACTCATCTAAATCCATGTGAAATCCATTACATGCATGAGTTAAAATTAGAAATCCCAATTAACATCTTTTTTACACCTTTCCTTCCTTACCTATAATAAGAGAGGAGTAGGGAGGTGAAGATCATCTACAATTTTTGTCAAGAGCTTGTGCATCTAGAGCTTCTTTTTTTTAGGTAAATCATCATTAGTGATCTAATAATCTATCCATCAAGTTAGAAAGACAATTTTCCATCACTTTTCCACCAAAGTTTCGAGTACCATTACTCTATCAGAATCATGCCAAAATCTACTAATAGGCCAACCACCTTAATCAATCACCAAATCAACCTCACACCAAGATAAATACTTATTTTCTAATATTAATTTACTAATTTTTTATTTCATAATCAGCCCAACACCAACCCATCTCTTAGAATCCAATTATGTGATCCTATCAATCTGACATTTATTATCTATAGCCAATACATAGTAATTGCTAACAGTTGTCTCAACTATCAATGGTTTGTAATCATTGATGGTTACCTTAACCATCGATGATCACCTTAACCACTGACAGTCACTATGGCAAAAAATAAAATCAAGTTACTTTCACCCTCTTACCCTCAACCAAATCTAATTTTTTGTCCTTGCTTATTCATAGACCCCTACCTAATTTTTTGAAGCACACTTGACCCATTTAGCACTAGTGTTGACTTTTTCATTGCTATATTAGTAATTTTTAGTATATTTTTTTATCAAGCATTTATTGTGTTCAATTTTAGTACCTTTTGATATTAATACAAGTATTTTATCATTATATTTATAAATTTAATTGTTTAAAATGTGTGGATTGATAGCCCCTGAGGAAGATCTTGATTTTGGGATCTAAGTAGCACTAGGCAATCCAATTAGCTATCTATCTAACCAACCATTTGCTTTACTATTATCTTACTTATAGGTCATCCTCCCAAGCCAAAGAGGAATTATTCATAATCATCTAATATAACATGTGTACAATCAAACAAGTTTTCCAACCATACCCATATTTAGTTTCTTCTTCTTCCCTTCTCAAAATATAAGCTGAAATTCATTAAAACATTATAACACACCTAGTGGGACCTTAAGTATTTACTTGGATTTTATCTTGTTTGCATCTATATGATTTTCTCTCTATTTTATGCTCATAAATAACATCAAAATTTTATTTTGGGTTTAAAATTGATTGCATACATTGGTTGCTTGCAAGTTTAGCTCACATAGTCTAAAGTAAGGCAAAATAATTTAATCATAGCTCACTTTTGTTACACACACTAAACCAAACCAACTTTATCAATTAAACGTCAAAAAAACTTGAGACAAGGCATGACTAGGATTTCATCACCTAGTAATAACCTTACCCTTTCCTGGTAATCATACTTGGAGGTCATTACCAAGGGGAGAACCAACTCAACTCTCTAGTTGAGTATAAACTCTAGAAATCAGTATATATTAGCTAATCACCCAACACCCTTATCATTATGGTGTGTGAAGTGAGGTGGTAGGCCCCAATACCAAGTCACATATTGATTTACAATATAGATAATTTTTGAGAGCCTAAATAACCTGAAACCATCCATAGACTTATTTTTTAGTACCTACTTTACAAGCCAATTCTAGTCACATAATTTCTTGAAAGCTTAAGGCATAAGCCAAAAGAGAGACTAAAAATAACCTTTAGGACTTAACGTAATTTTTAGAGTGTGATTGGTTTTATTGATCATTTCTTATCTTCTCTCTATTTGAGTGGTAAGATTGTTTATGTATTCTCTTCCCCTTACCTTGGATGGTTCTAACTTGCCAACAATGAAAGAACCTAGGAGAATAAAACCCATCACCAAATTAATCATCCTCTTATACCTCCTCATCCATGGACTAAATTTCTAAAACAACAAACTCTCCTCATCTTTTGAGAAGTCTTCCTTTACCTCAAAAATTTCCCCAAGGAGACATAGACTTTGCAACCTTCTTAGATAACAATATTGTGGCCCTACAACATTACCTTAACACCATGCCTCACCGTACCCCTGATTTGGTTCCACCTATGGATCCACCTTATGGCATGCCTTCCCATCTAATGGAAAAAAATTCTATTGCCATGATCACTACTTAACCATTGACCATGCAAGATTCCTCATCCACCAATAATCCCTTTGATAATACTATGGAAAACCAACCCACCCAACCTACAAACACCCTTATACCTTCCACCCCCACCAAAAACTCCTCTACCTTAAGATCAACCCAACCACTAGCCACCTATACTCCCCTCACCATGGGATTACCTATCAATAGCATTACTAAACTTCCATCGACTACCTCTAATCTACTAATCGCTACCCTGATTCAAAATATCATGCTACCTATACCTTCTACCTTACCACCAATCACCATAAGGGTCACCACCCTTCCCTTGATCACTAACCTAACCACCAATCCTACCCAAATAGGTTCCCATTACACCAAACCTAAGTTACATCCCTCACCCATAAGGGCATGTACACCCATAACACCCATAATTAATTTACTCCACTTAGAGAATCTTATGCTTCAATCCTGAAGAAGTTATTGAAGGCCAATATCATATAGCTTCCTCCTATAAACCAGCTCAAAAATTTGATTCTTCTCATCCTACACCTATTTGGTATAATGAGAATGATCTATGCACTTTCCATTGATTATTTGGGCATGATGTTAGTAGGTGTAATACCTTCAAGAACATTGTCTAATCTCTCATTAACAAGGGGAATCTTGTGTTAGATAACCCCAATGCACCTCAAAATAAATCCCTTAACATCTTTAGGCAACCCTTCCTCAATCATGTTCCTACCAAATATGAGAGAAATAAGTTTGAGTGTTCTCATGATGCCCATACTATCAATATAGTTCTTAACATGCTCATTATTGAAGAACCTACCACCCAATCTATTTGTTCTTTGCCCTCTCCACCTACTGAGCTAGTGGAGTTACCTTCTCTTCTTTTAGAGACCCAAACTAAGGAAGCACCCATTTTTCCTCCTCTACTCATTGAGCTAGTGGAACCATCAACCCCTCCTTCCATTGACATACTAGAATAAGCACCCATTTTACCTTCTCCTCAACCACTGAGAAATTTACTACCACTTTGGAGATCATTCTCAAAGAGGAATCCTCCATGTCTATACCTCCCATAGAGGAGTCATCCATTTAAACCTTACACCCTTTGATTGAGGAAAAGTATGAGGTTACCATCCTTTTGTCTCAACCTATGGGATTATCTTTCAAGTCCACTATATAGGGAATAAAACTAGCCTACAAGCCATTCTCTAAGTTAGTGAAAAATTTGGAATTTGTCTCCAACCCTGACATGGATTGATACACTTTTTGGTAGTAATTAGGGATACCTTATATCACCAAGCAAGAACCTCCAACCACACCTTTAGCAAACCAAACCACCACTCCTATTATCCAAACCCTTATCTTACCAACCAAATTGGTAAAAACCTCTACCAACCCAATAATTCTTCAACCATCCAAGGCACCTAAACCCAAAACAACCAAATCACCTTCTCCAACCAAACCAACCAAACTAACCAAAAACCTTGGCACCTTCCTTACATAGAACCTTAATCACCCATTTGTGAAAGTGGAGCTTACCTCACCAAACCCAACAACCAACCACAAAACCAAATCAACCAAGGAAGTAAAGCTAGCAAAAATCCAAAGGGCCAAAATCCTACCTCCTTCAACCTTGCCCTCCATCTTGGGGCCTCATCCCTCCACTTTTATTAGGAATCTATTTTTCTGAACCAAAACCCAACTGTCATTGTTGGTTACACAACCACCCTTGCTTTCAGACACACCTATCTTCACTGAGCCATCAAATACTGGACTACCTACCCTAAAACCTCTTACCTCCAACCTATCAACCTCTACCTTACCAAAACCCAAACCATAAACTAAGATCACTACCTTACCCAAACATTCTACCACCAAGCCCACTCCAAAAAAGACTTCTATCTCACCAACTAAGACTAAAACCTCTAAACCCTATCCACCTTTAGCTGAATACTAATCAATTATTTTAAATGTTATTTCAAGATTCTTTCTTGACCTTACCCTTTATTAGGCCCTTCGACCCTCTCAATTAAAAACTTGTCTAGTATAAAAATCACCAAGTGTGTTCCTATCATAGGACATCAGGACATGACACAAAGAATTGCAAAGCTCTCCAAACAATTATCCATTAGCTCTATGATGATGATGATCTATTATTGGAAGAACCTCCCATGGGACCATGACTAATAAAATAACCTAAAACCACTAGCCAAAACCTACCTATTCCCCCACTCTCACCTCAGAGTGATGAGGAACCAAACAACTCTCCTACCCTAAATCTTCCCTCAAGCTATACCATCCATGTGATCATGCGAGCAAAACAAAAGGATAAGGAGAAGACCAAAGTGTCCATCCCATGCACATACCCATATTCTACCTCCCAACCAAACCCTACCCAAACATCTTCACCTTCATCGAAACCCAAGCTATCTATTTTAGGTGCCTCTTAATCCAACCCCTTCAAATCCATTAGGAGAGTGGTACTCAAATAACTTCACTAGACCCCAATGAAGATGAGATTATACGAGTTGATTATTACTTCACCTCATAATCGGCAAGTAATTATTGAGGCATTGCAGTTAGTAGAGGTCAAACTTGAAGACCTTTAACCTTTGGTAGCCTTTGTTGGCACTCTCCAAATTTCTAACCTTGTCACCTTTAAGGATTCAGAAATACCTTCTATCTATCCTAATGACCTACATCCCCTTCTCTTTATTATTGCTTACATTAACTAAACCCAAATCAAATGGGTCATGATTAATGGGGGAGATAATATTAATATCATCTCCTCCCATGCCTATAACCAACTCAACCTATCAGTTAATGTCATTTCTAAAGCCTCGATCATCTTATGATCCTTCAATGACACCATGACCACTACCTTAGGAACTATTATCCTTCATATCCATGTAGGACCTCACATGCTCCCTGAACTATTCTATGTAGTGAAAGGTGAATTCTAATATAATGTTTAGTTAGTCTAGCCTTGGATTCACTCCATGGGTTGTGTATCCTCTACCCTTCACCATTGCATCAAATTTGAGCATGAAGGTTAGGCCATCACCATCCAAGTTGACCCAAGTCCCTTCTCGACATGTAAAATTACCTATTGACATAATGACATCCTCTTACCTCCATATAATACACCCTCATCAACCAAATATAATACCTCAACCATGAAGGATGAACCCACATCTTCTTCTGATCAGATCCCTACCTCAGACCACTTTGAATCTAGATTCTAATGTCTTTTACTGGGGGAATACTACCTCCTCACCCTTGATGCTTTCCCTACTCCCCAAGAGTATGGGAAACTTGACCACAAACTTGGGTATGACCCCAACATTGGGGCCATTATTCCCTTTCAACCTTCACACTATCAAACCCATTTTATCTATGGGGAGATTGATAAACCACTTGATACTTATACTACCTCTCCTTTACTTTGACCATTCACCTTTAGCTTCTCCTATCTGGATAAACTGAGTTTTTCCAAGACATACCTCCACAAGTGTGCTTGGAAGGGATTTAGTCTTAGATGATATGAGCATGACCCACATGAATTTATTTCCATTGAGACTAGAAATCCCCATGAGAAATACGGCCTTAGTTTCATTATACCCACCAAGAATCAAACCAAACCACCTACTATAACCATTATTGAGGAAGACACCATTTCCTCACCAACCTCTCCTCTACCTATATGTAAGGATGATGAAATCATCCCACCTAACTTTTTTTCATCAATATGATCATCATTGGACCCCTAACTTATCAAAAGGAGGGGCAATTGTAACCATCCCTTTGACCCATCCTAAGATGATAGGAGATGAATCTCTTACCATTAACACTATTTAGTGTTAGTATGATGATTCCATTCTCACCTACCTTAGTGCCCTAGATTACTCCATCCATAAATCCTTTCCTTTTGAGACTTCAACCATTTTAAGTGAATCCACCATGGATATCAACTTGGGCACTCTGGACAACCCTTGTATTGTCAAAATGCCAATCACTAAATGTTGAGGAATTTCAAGACTTCCCCTCTTTCTTCAAAGACTTCATCATAGCATTTTCTTGGTCTTATAGTAATGTTCCTGGAATTGACCCTAACATTACCACCCATAACATAGTCACCAACTATGATGCCAAGATCGTTAAATAGAAACTTCAATGCATGCATCCTTGCATAGCCCTTCTCATCAAAGAAGAGCTTCAATGCTTCCTATTTGTCAATTTCATTCAACCTATTGATTATCCCCAATGGGTCTTGAATGTCATACCTATCACCAAAGCCATAGGGGGACTACACATTTATGTTGACTTTCATGACCTCAACCTTGATGGACCCAAAGATGACTTTCATCTACCAAACATCAACTAGCTAGTTGATCTTACAACTAAACACAAGATGTTATCTCTCATGGATGGATTCTCAAGTTACAATAATATCCTAATTACCCCCAAATATTGACAAAAAACTATGTTCACCACCCCATGGGGGACCTTCTACTATAGAATCATGCCTTTTGGACAAAAGAATGCTGGTGCAACCTACCAACATGCCATGACTTACATTTTCCATGACCTTATCCATAAGATTATAAAGGACTATGTGGATGACCTTCTTGGAAAACCTAATATCTAAAAAGACCTTTTAGTTGTTCTCAAGATTATCTTTGAGTGCCTTATCTATTACTATGTTCACCTCAACCCTAAGAAGTGCATTTTTGGGGTCTTTTTAAGAAAGCTTCTTGGTTTTATTATCTCCCTTTGGGGAATATAAGTTAACCTAGAAAAAATCAAAGCCATCATTGACATGCTTCCTTTAATCAACCTCAAGAAACTCTATAGTTTGTAGGGGAAGCTCAAATCCATCCATTGCTTTATCTCCTAAATTTTAGACTGATGCCAACCCTTCCACCATGTTATGAAGAAGGATGTATCTATCAAGTGGAATAGTGGCTACCAAAAGTCCTTTGATTCACTCAAAAATTACCTTTTATCTCCACCTATCCTCACCCCTCCCAAGGATGAATAACCTTTTTACCTTTATATTTCCACCACTGACCACTCCCTAGGGGTAATGATTGCTCATCAAGATGAAAAACATAGAGAGTAAGTTGTTTAATACATCAGTTGCATGCTTGTAGAGTATGAGACTTGGTACACCCACACCAAGAAGCTTTGCTTATCTCTAGTCTTCATAGCCACCAAAATTTGCCACTAACTTCTCAACCATAAAACCTATGCCATAACCAATATCAACCCACTCAAGTATATGCACTCCAAGCCATGCCAAAACTAATGTATGTCCAAATGGATCATGATTTTAGCAAATTTTGACCCTGAGTTCCTTCAAAAAAATCAATTAAGGGGTAAGTCATCACCTAACAATTGGCTAAAGCACCATTAGAAGACAATCAACCTCCTCCTCTTGAGTTCCCTAATGAGTCCATCATGGCCCTCTCTCAAGAAAATGTAAACTATTAAGTCACCATGTTCTTTGATAGATCAAAATTTCAACATGGTTAAGGAGATGGTATCATCTTTATTACCTTTAATGGTGAATCTCTTCTTTGTCCTTCAAGCTTGATTTTGAATGTACCAATAATATGACCAAGTACAAAGCCTTAGTGATAGGCCTTCAGACTGCCTTAACCTTGGGAGTTAAAATAATCAACATCTTTGGTGACTCCCAACTTGTGGTCAATAAAATCAATGACTCTTACCAATGTAAGAATGATGTTTTGCAATAGTAAAAATAACTAGTTGATGAACTCTTAAAATCATTTGAACACTATTTCATCTAGTCAACCCCATGATCTACCAATAAGTTTTTTGATACCATGGCTTCCCTCACCTCTCAGATCTCATCTGCACCCTCTAACTCCAAGATATCTATCATTTTCCATAGACTTACCAAACCTTCTTATGTCAAACCAGATTCTCCCACCATTTTTAATGTGCAAGAGACCTAACCTGACCTTTGGTATCAGTAGACCTTCAACTATCTCAACCTTACCATCATTCCTTCTGGGATTTATAGGAATGCTCAAAGAGTGTTTATCCAAAGTACCTCATGTTATACCATTATGTAGGGAATTATTTATAAGCACAACTTTGATGGTCTCCTCCTTCGTTGCCTATGCAGTCATGAAGCCTCTCATGCTATCAAGGAAATACATGATGGAATATGTGGGGGATACTTTAGTGGCCTCATTATATCTAAATGCATCCTTCACCTTGGCTATTATTGGCCTACCCTTAACCAATAATATTTTGATTATGTGAAAAAGTGTGTTAAGTGTTAACAAAATGCCAATTTGCATCACACACCTAGCCATGGTCTTTTCATTTCTATCAATTTTTGGCCCTTCTCACAATGGGGTATAGACCTCATTAGTTAAATTAAACCTAATTATTTGTAGTGACACCATTCTATCATCACTATGATCAAGTATTTTACCAAATGGGTAGAATCTATTCTTCTAATCTCGACCAAAATGGAGAAGATTGTTGACTTTATCAACCATCACATCATCTATTATTTTGATGTTCCTTATAAGATTATCATCAACAATGGTAAATATTTTAATAATAAATAAGTCTAGGGTCTTTGTGATGTATTCAAGATTAAGTTAAGTTTCTCCTCACCCTATCGCCCTTAAGTAAATGAACAAACAAAAGCCTCTAACAAAACTCTTAAAAACATGCTCACTAAAATGGTCAATAATTTTGGTCAAGATTGGCATTTTCACATCCCTTTCACCTTTTGGGCATATCATACTAGCATTAAAACCCCTTCGAGTTCTACCCTATTTTTTCTTATATTTAGGGTGGAGGCCATCTTGCCTCTCAAAGTCCAAATGCCTTTTATTTTCATATATTTTCAAGATCTCATTACTGAAGATGATTATCATTAGGACCACTTAGCCCAGCTTGAGCTACTTGATGAGCGTCACTTAGAATCCCTTACCCATCTTCATGTATATCAAGAGAGCATTAAACATGCTTATAATAAACACCTTAGAGTGTGAGAATTTAGTGTTAGAGACTTCATCCTAATAGAAAATCAACATGTCACCAAAATGAAGAAAAGCAAGCAGGGAAAGTTTACTTTCAATTAGCTTGGACCCTATATCATTACCCACAAGTATGGATCAATAGCTTACTAGTTGTACTCTCTTGAGGAAAACCCAGAACCTGAGCCCCTCAATGCTTTACATTTGTGTCTATTCTTTTGTTAAGAAGGATCAAGTTTGACTTTTATTTTAAATTAAGATTATCCCTTGATTTCAACCGCATTCATCTCCCTATTTTAGGGGAAACTAATTAAAACTAAATCATGTGATTATCCATCATATTCATAGCCTAATATTGAACAATGGGTACCATGGCTCTACCCATGGCATGATTCTTATGGAACTTTCCACCCCTTTCCCAAGATAGATTCTCATGATCGTTTTCACCTAAATCTCTTTACACCTACTCAGAATTCTTGTGATTTTAGTTTTTCCTTCATAAAGGTGAACCCTTAAGCCTATATAAACAAGTCTATGTCGAGAAAAATCAAACAAAACAAAAAAAAAAAGAAAAATCCCTTCCAATAGCAATCATGGGTCATTCCTAACATATGTAGACTGCTCCCTTGAAGGATAACTATTAAAAACATATTTAAAATTGTTCAACATAAGGTGGACTACTCCCTTGAAGGACAACTATCAAAATCCTTAAACAAATCACACAAACTTAGACCACTCCCTCGAAGGATGGTTGAGTAAAGAATTTATCAAAGCAAGCAATTTTTTGGAAGCTTCCTGCATCGATCAGCTTCCCTGACTCTCCTAAGCAAATAAGCAAAAGACCCATTATCAAATAAAAAGTGAAAACACAGTAATTTTGAGGGGCACAATCAGATCTCATAAGCAAACTAAATATTGAAATCTAAAATCGTCTCTCATGAGTAGACCTCCTGCATCGATCAGTCTACACTTTGTATGACATAGACTTGTTTATACTGAATCTTTGGAAAGCTACAGAAGAGGCATGCTAGTCTCACAAGAAGGTTCCATTTTTAATCCATCTCCCCTTTATACATTATAATCAAGGGATTTTGATCTCACTTGACATTATGTGGTCAAGACACCTTTTTAACCAACTAACGAATGCTAATGTGAAGCATTTGAAAGGCTTATGTTCATTAAGCCAATCCAACTTTAGTTTTGTTTTAGTCCTTGTCAAAGAGAAGCATCATGCCCCATTCCTATCCTATCATGACTAGTTTCTATTTTCATTACGACATTTATCTCTTGATTATATTCTTTGTTCTCCCATCTAGTGTTGTTAATTAACTTACCTCATGTGTTTTACCTTAAAACAAATTAACAACAAACATGTGCACATGTGTCATAAGTAAACACATGACCATACTCATAACCATAACAAGCATAATAACATCATAACATTCATGAGAAATAAAACAATCAACCATTTTAATCACATGTCTAAATCCAAATACTGAAGCATATACTCATTAAAATTTAGCATGCCATAAGCATCACCATACACATACCTGGCATAAAGCATACCCATAAATAAAAGCCATCACATGCCTAACTAGGTAAGTATACATCAGTGTCTAGCATCCATAACATAAGCATAATACATAATCAATAGAATCATCACATCATAATCATTAACATCAAAACAAATCATAGACCATAAGCATAAAAAATAAATAAAGATCATATATATAAACTTGTGAGTCAAATAACATCATACTGTATACAATAAATATACATGTCTCTCTCTCAAAATGTTCCTATCACCATATTGACTCGTAGATCAAAATCAAAATGATATACAACAATATATAACAATATCCAAACTATGTCATGGCTATGCCCCTGGGGCACCACTATCTCTTGGATCATCATTACCTCTTGACACCTATCCTGAGGTACCTAATTGTCTAGCTATAGATACAACCCACTAACTAGTTGTCACTACACCTATACCACCTACTAGCCTAGATCTATACTCACCCCATCGAGGCTCCATTAGATAATGAGTGAAGACTATAGCCTCATAGTATCGTAACTCCTAGATGGTGGCTATGTAACTTTATATATCAATGGTCTCTACTAGACTTAATGGTGCTACTGCTAATCCTCTGGCCTATCTCAGATCATCTTAATCCTAGGTGAATTAGACTAATTTATCTCTAATTTAGTCTCTCTCACCTATCACGGTGGCTATCTTACCCTAAAATGTATCCACTTTCCCCTAGAATGCTACCACCTATGCCTTTATTGTGGATAACATCACTCATGTCTATACATCAGGGCTAACCCCTTATACCTATGACATCTCACCCCCTCTCTCAACTAAGTCCACATCCATAGGCCTCTTACTACCATCACCATCATCAAAATATATATTTACATATAAATCTTGGTACCATGAAGGATACCCATAAAGAAAACTTGCATCATCAATTGCTAGCCTTATTGGTAGATCCTCATGGTCTAAAAATGACTATACTAGTTATGGGTCTAGAAGAATGATCTCAACATCCTCCTACCTATTCCTAAAAAATGGACTTTAAATGCCATATACTATGCCAAATTACCTTCATAACTTATCAAATGGGATGAGCTCTACCTCCCCATCCCTCTTGTCAAGGATCCATCTATAACTCTATAAGGAGAATGTCTGCCTCCTGTAGCCAAGCCATACTAGAAGCTAAACATATGGTCTCTAGGTAATATCTCCAGTCACTAACACATCTAGATCACCCATAAACCAATCTACATCATGTGTGTCTCCTCCTACACCTAAAGTAATAAATTTAGCTCTCCACCTCATGTAGTTGACTAGGAACTCAAGCTATGCATATCCCATCCATGGTGATCCCATCAACCTTAGCACTCAAATGTGCTCATAGGCCCAATAGTGTATAACAAGACCAAAATGATGTTGTACCTCTTATGGGCCTTGAATACCCATAGTTACTTGTATATCTACACCAAGAGAATAGGTACCCAACTAAATATAGTCTACCTCAGTAACAACTCAACCAACACCTGTAGTAATAAGTATGGGAACCTCCCACTGCTTGAATCAAGAAGGAAAAAACATGAAATAACAATCATCAACATAATCATGAGTCTCCTCTTACTTGGTACCCTCTCATACATGTTATAGTTGAAGCCCCTAACATGCCATATGACCTGATCACAGTCATCACCATATAATAGTTTAAGGTGATCCTCACACTCCTCCCACTCTATGTGGTAGATCAGATCACCCTATAGGGGTAACCATGTAATCTTATGCATGTCCTTTGGTAGGATAATGATCTCACCAGTCAGTAGTAATAAGGTGTTCGTATTCAGATCCTAATCTCTTAATGAGTATTACAATCATGGACACATCACATGGCACATGTTGGTAGTGTTATATTGATCTTAGCCTGACCTCCTTTATATAGGACCAATAAATTGGGTTCATCCCTTGGTGGATCTCTATGAAGATATGTGGCACTTGATCATGCATTTGTATCTACTCTCAGGCTTGTAAGTATTTATTTGAAAACACAACTTAGTTCCTAAAAAACTAAAATCTATTACCTCACACTCACTACTGGTTATTACATACGAACATTACCCCAACACTTTAATCAAACATTTCAAATAGATCTAACATCCTATATACCCATTTTAACTTCTAAAATTTAAACAAAATCTATTAAAAACTATTATACACATACCTTTGTTCAACATTTTTTCAAACCTAGTTACCATTCGGTCAACTATCAATGGTCACTATGAATATTGATAATTGAGTGACACTCTATCGATGGTTTTCAACCATCGATGGTTAAGGTGACCATCGATAGTCACTATGTGTAACCATCGGTAGAAAACCCTAAACCTCTACCCTACCATGAAATCCACCTAAACACTTTAAATCTACCAAATCCTTACCCTCACCTTGATCTCTACCCCACCCCCAACCTACCTACCCTCCCAATTTAATTTTACCCATCAAATTCATCAAAAAAAACCAAACAAACCCTAACTAAGGCATACCCATTCAAACCCAAACAATCAAACAACCACCCTTAAAACCTAGTGTGATTAAAAAATCAAGCTATCCTATCAATTTAAGGGTACCACCTATGACATTCATTGACCATAATCAAAACTAATTTTAACCACCAAACTTTTAGGATTTTTACCCTGGCCATTGATGGTTAGGGTGACCATCGATGGTCATACTTTAACCCATGACTATCAACAGTTAGGGTCTTCAGTTTTTATGAAGTCATCTCTTCAATCAAAAATTTTTAGTGCACAACTCATCAACAAACCACCCATAGAGACCACATTCTCCCCTAATCACCTTGACACCTCACTATTGAACCATTTTAGCCCAACCTACTATTAATTTTATGGAAAATTTTGCCTGGTCCTTTAAATACAGTGACAAAATTTCCATGTTGATCAATTTTTGACCTTGTGCCACCTCGTACATACTAAACCCACTTGTGTTTTCTCAGGATCACTTTTTACCTTAAATACCTATGACATCTAACCTATATGTGTTCTCCTTGAGAACACTTCCTACCTTGGATACCCACTAAAATATAGACATCACTTAGGAGACTTGTGTTTATGAGTGTACCCAACCACCATGCCTAAATGTGGTCACATAGTCCACTTGTTAATTATCCTTCTAGTATTTACCAATTATAGTAACCTAATCAATGTGCAATCTTAGCTATCACACTTTTTGTCACACTTTGTGTGCTTGTTTGTGCTTTAGTGCCCAACCTATCACCCATCTTCATGACATCCACCTTCATCATCACCTTCATCCACCTTATCAAACCTACAACCAATTTTTTTTACCTCATCGACTCCTAGTTTGAGGGAGAACACCTCTTCTCATACTTGGGGCAACCAAACCTTCGATCAACAATTCATTTTTTTTACATATTTTTGATTCAAAAATATATAATAAAAAGGGGGAAAATATAGACATCAAAAATTTGCACACTAAAATTCCAAATGTCAAATCACCACTGGACCACCTTAGGACCCCCTTAGGACCAATTTGACCCTTTAACCCCTAACCAAGCCTAACCAAGGTCAGTTTGACCAACTAACTTAACCTACCTTTTTAGCCACTTTATACCTTGGCCCTCAACCATCAATAGTCACCCTGACCATTGATGGTTAGGGTCCACCATCCTCAACAACTACATGTAAACACTCACCTTGCTCTCTTAAAAATAACTCATCTAAATCCATGTACAAACCATTGCATGTACGAGTTAAATTATAAATCTTAGTTAATGTCTTCTTGCACCTTTCCTTTCTTGCCTATAAGAAGAGAGGAGCAGGGAGGTGAAGATCATCTAAAATTATTGGTAAGAGCTTGTGCATCTAGAGTTTATTTTTTTACAAGTTAATCATCATTAGTAATCCAACCATCATGTCAGAGAACCAACTTAACACTACCACTATACCAAATCAATGAGTATTGTTACTTTATCAGAATCATGTTAGAATCTACCAATAAGCTAACCACCTCAATCAATCACTAGATTAACCTCATGCCAAGATAAGTACTTATTTTATAATATTCATTTACTTTATTTCTATTTTGAAATCATCTCAACACTAACCCATCTCTTGGAATCTAAATTTGTGATCCCATCAATTTGATATTTGTTACCTATAACCAACACACAATAATCATTGATGGTTATCTCAACTACCGATGGTTTATCCAATCATTGATGGTCACCTTAACCACTGATGATCACCTTAACTATTGACGGTCATCTCTACTACTGACAATCACTATGGAAAAAAATAAAAAGTTGATTTCACCCTCTTACCCTCAACCAAATCTAATTTTTTGTGTCCCTACCTATTCATAGACCCCTACCTAATTTTTGAATCACACTTAATCCATTTAGCACTAGTGTTGACTTGCTCATTGCTATATTAGTCAATTTTAGTCTATTTATTTAGCAAACATTTCTAGTGTTAAATTTAAGTACATTTTGATTATTGATGAAAGTATTTTATCATTATATTTATAAACTTAATTATTTAAAATGTGTGGATTGATAGCCCCCAAAGAATATCTTACTTTTAGGCAATCCACTCAACTATCTATCCAGCCAACCATTTGATTTAGTGTTGTCTTACTTATAGGTCATCCTCCCAAGCCAAAGAGGAGTTCTTCATAATCATTTGATACAATGTGCACACAATAAAATAGGTTTGAAATTCACTTCTTAAAATATAGGCTAACATTCATTGAAATATAAGCTAAAATTCGCTGAAATATAAGTTAAAATTCACTAAAATAGTTTGAACCTCCTTCAACTGTATGTGAATGAAGTTAATGATTAATTGAGCCCAATGAATATATTATTTATTCTGTTGGATTGCCTAGATATACTAGTACATCCAATCTTGGTAGTTATTTGCATTTAGGCTTCCTGTAACTCTATGTAAGAGTATAATGATGTCCCCTACCTCATATTTGAATTTTATCATGGATAGGGTCTTAGGTAATGTTGAGAATTAATCTTTAGGGATATTCAACCACTATTTTTTTATAATCTATGAATATATTGAGGTGTTGTCCTAGTATAATTTCTTGGAGGAGTCAGGATTAATACACACACACACACACACACACACACACACACACACACACACACACACACACACACACACACACACACACACACACACACACACACACACACACACACACACACACACACACACACACACACACACACACACACAACTTTCAAACTCTAAGATTAAAAACATAGTATCAATGAAATATGGATCTAGTCTCAAAAAATTTCCCCCTTATCTTTCACTACCTCTCTTTTATCTACATCATAATGGTTGGCCATAGTTATCACAAGCTCAAGGATTTGCACTGAGAATGGAAAGGCTGTAGCTTGAGGTAAACCATTATTAGATATGCTATGAATCTAATCATTTTTGAATTCTACATTGATCCTAGTCCAGAAGTTAGTTAGGTTTGTGCGGCCTTGGTTAGTGTTAGTTATCTCATTGATGTTAGAATCCAAGATGGAACGGACACTAGGTACTTTTGATTTGAACTTCATCTCCTTCCAGACATATACACTAGGAAAATATGTAAGGGAAACCAACTATAGAGATGGTCAGGTTTTGGGTTTATAATTCATAGGTAATTTTCCCACTTTTAACTTGATGAGTTTTGTTATGCTTCTTCAGGGGTTCTGCTTTGAAGGGAATGTGGTATGTAATAGTAGCAGTAAAACTCGATATAGAGTCATCAGGGTTTTAATTTACAATTTCAATTATAAATTTTGACTAATTCTCCATTGGGGTTTCTAGGTGTAATTCACAATTGAAAAATCCAACCAAAGATCCAATGAGAATACAATTTGTGTTTACAATTTAGGTCTCTAGCAGGGACTCAGGGTAAGAAAACAAGAGGGATATTTACCTATATTTGAGCAAGGATTTTAGGTGTTTTTGGGTATCAAAATCTCCAATGGAGGTTTAGGTTAGAAAAATAATCTTTTAGAAAAAACCCTAAGGTAATTACAATAAGCACCTAGACAAATTTTAACATGTGAATGCAAAAATTGAGAATTACGGGTAATAAGGTCAAACAAAGATGATGCATTTAATAATTTTAGATAAAAAACCCTAAGTATGACAAGAAATCCTAAGCTTTGCAAAAAAAAATAATGGTGGCTAATAAAATCTAGAGTAGACTAAAAGAAAATGGATGTGACCTAGGAGAATGCTAGATATGCACATGTAGGTTTTTGCAAGTGATGGATCTAGTGTCCAATCATTAGCAATGATGCTCTATTCGTGGCATTGCTTAGAAATGGAGGTGACTGGCTTTAGTCATGGAATCACTTGGCTTGGAGGTGAATGATATCTATTTTATAATATTTAATAGTGATGTAAAAAACCTAAAATATATTCCAAAATCTATAATGAATGCCAAGCACACTAATTAATGGTGGTTAATGGGTTAACAGGCAAAAATATAGACTAATGGAGTCACCTTGAAAGTTTTTAACATGTAATATTTTTTGGAATTTTCCATTTCCTACTTGCTTTGGTAGTCAAAAATATAGGAAACCTCTACATATTTGTAAATTTGTGATATGCTTTTCATTATCCACATTCTCCTTGCTGCTGAGGAGTTTTGGAGGTGGATATGCATTAGGAAGTGGGGAGTAGAATTTGGATTACACTTTGCAACTTTAAAAAGTTACAAAGTGTAATGGTAATTTTGATTCCTACTTAAGTCTAAATGAAAAGTGGAAAATGGAGTTTTCATCACACTTTTCAACTTTTCAAAGTTGTAAAGTGTAATGCAAATTCCAGTTTTTGCTTGGGACTCGGTAGGTAGGAAAGTGGACGTTTAAGTACACTTTACAACTTTATAAAGTTGAAAGGTGCACAAAAAACTCTAATTTTTTCTTGTGTCTTGAAAAAGAGTACTTAGGCCATTTTGAATCTTTTGTGAATTTTTTTAATAGGTATCCTCTAAGGCACAAGGTATTTTGATATTTTTGGCACAAAAATATCAACAGGCAGTATGAGAAAGCTTATGAAATACTACGCTTTTTGTCCATTTCTTGGTTCACCCACCTACAAAAGATTTTAGAAGCCTAAATTTGACATGAAGAAAGTTCATGGGGTCCTAAAAGTGTATCAAAAACTTATTTGTATTTTTATACATGTGGAAGAAGTATGAAGCACAATCTCAATTTTTAGGCCTAAAGACCTAATTGAGGCCTATTTGGAGAGATAAATAAGGTGAATAAGTGTAATTACATTCAATTATAGGTCATAAAATTTGTCACATTATTTTACAAATATAATGGGTTAAAACTATGCTTAATTTACCAAGATCATCTATATATTCTTCTACACAAGGAGCTTTATGTGTTTTGAGGTCTGTAAGGAATTGAAGACAAATGTAAGCTTTAGGTGCAAAATTAAGTCTTTGAGAATGTTTAAGGTGCTTAAAGGGATTGATTCAGGTTTGATAAGATTGAGAGATTGCACTCATGAATAAAAAATCAAAATTTGAGACTTTCAAGCAAGGAGAGGCGTAGTGAAATCAAATGGGATTCAAAACACCTAATAAGGTGTAATCATCATTGTAATGTCAGTATAAGGAGATAATAAAAATGATGCAAGGTGTCAAGAAAAAGTTCAAAGATCAGTTAAATATGACTTGATGATTAAGAAGGCCACCTATAATTTTCCAAGCTAAGAAGGAAGTTTGAAGAAGAAGAAAGAGGTGTCAAGCAAATGAATGAAATTCCTACACCATTTAGAGGAAGAAGCATCCTCAAGAGAGAAACAAATGTCCTTTGATACCTTATGAAACTATTTTTCAACCTCTTTCTTAATGGTAACTCTTGATTGACACATGTCATGGCTCACTTCTATGCCCCTTTTCTCTCTCCTTCTCTCATTCTCTATAAATGCATCCTTGTATGGATTTGAAAAATATCCTCCACCTTGGTATGGTGAATCACTACCCATTTGTATGCCTTTTATCAATGAGAAATTACTGGTTTTACCTCTTTTTATGATTGTACTTAGTGTGTGTGCATGAATAATTGATCTTTTCAAGTGATTTGACTAGTCTTCCTTAGCATGTTATATTTTTATAACACTTATATGCAATTTTAAAGCTTCTTTTATAAGTCATGTGAATTTTTAAGTGAAGTGTGAGGATTGAGTGAGTTGTCTACTCATTAATGTCATTATATGACCTCTTGATTAGTCCTCCTAGCCTAAACATCCATCTCAACCTACACATTGAAGTGATTATATGAGATATTGTCATATACCCACACTAAATTTAATATAAAAATATCATATCTGAAATTATCTTTGCATTGGGAGCAATGTTTGTATGAGATATACCCTTTCTACTCTAGTTAATGAACCCATATTTTAGCATTTTTTGAGAACTACCATAATAAATTTAATACAACACATATAACACCTTTTATTTATTTAAAATAAGACCAAAAACATCAAAAATTACTGAAATATACTCCCCACAATAGTTCTAAAATTAAATACAAAGTTTGGGCAAAATCCTTGCTAGATCTGCATGCATGCACTACAAATACTGCTCAAAACACAACATAAATTCATAATAATTGTAGGCTAATTACCAAAACTATAAAATACTTAAATAACATAAAGTTAAACTCTTCAAATAACTAATATCTATTTTAACACACCCCAAAAATATAAAAATACCTCTCCAACCCTACTCACACCAACAACCTATATAAAACTCAAAAAACTAGCTGAATATACACTTTGAAGCTCTATTACAATTCCTATGTAGAATTGTATCTCTATATCATAGGGGTTTCATAATATAATCCTTGGTATCCCTATATTTTCATCCAAATACCACCTTCATCAAAGAGTTTTCATTCTAGGATGATCTAAAGAACACTGCATGCACACTGTTCCATAAGAGGAAACTGTTAGTTTGGTAAAATATCCTACCAGAATGAAAATATGGTGTATTAATACCCAAGATCCACATGAGGGGTGAAAAAATTATAGTCACTTGCTTTGGGGAAATGTGACATGAGTTAGAAAAATCAAATAGTCTATATCTTTATCCACTTGCTTAATATTTGCTTAGTTCCAACTTTTTCCTAGTTTTACTTCTATTTATGAACTTGCCCAAATGTGACCCACTAAAATTTAGGATAATAAAAAAATAATTTAGAAAGTTTCCTTGAAACCTCATCATTATCCTCTCTTAGATAACCATTCCCAAATTTGGTAAGTTTCCTTAGAAACTCACCATTCCCATTACTACCAGCTAAAGATAGTCAATGACAACCTATCATAGAATATTTCTAATTTCACTCTTGGGATTTAAAATTACACCTCATTAAACCCCATGTTCCACTTGTGAAATAAAATAATAATATTTAATATTTAATTTCTCTAAAAAATAATCAATCCTTAATTTACGAGATAAAAATTAAAATATTAAATAAAATATTTTACCTTACTAAATATATTAGTCCATGGAAGAATAGGAATGGATTAATATCTTACCGACTTAATTTTATATAAAGGGGACATGATGGAGATTCAAATTAGGAGTAGTGTATGTTAAGGTTAGTCTCTTGATTTACATGTGCACATGTAACTGGTTGGTAGTGATCAACTTATTTGGTGTATCACCCCCTTAGTTTGTTTTCATGTTATCCTTCTCCCTTTTTCTTTGTAAATTATTTAGTATTAGAGCCTAATTGATACATCAAAGGGAGTTATCCCTAAAATCTAGAGGTTTGATCCATCTAAAGGTAACCCATAACCTAGGATCAAACCCATTGCATGGCTCAAATTGAGAGGGTTATTTACACCCTCTCAAGGGTAAAGATTGAGAGATAATAGTCAATTCACATTATAATGTCTAAGCTAATATGTAATTACATATGCCTTTATCCATGCTTAAATATTTTGAAATTTACTTGATATGATATGTACTTGACATCTTTTGCTAACACATTTGATCCATGGGCTACTATGATATGTTTATGTTGGTTTATTATGTTTTAATGTATGCACTTTCTTGAGTGTCTTGCCTTGCTATTGTCTTGTTCATTGAGAATTTGAATATGATCCACTTTATGTCCTCCATGCCTTTGTTTTTCTATTTGACATTTGAATATGTCATTACTTGTTGTATGGACATTTAAATATGTCATTCTTGCTTTTGTGGACATTTGAATAAGTCTTGTACATTTGATTTTGTGACATTTGAACATGACCCTTATTTACAGTCTTCTTGGACCATTATCTTTTGTTTTGATTTTGAGTGCCCCTATGTGTGTGCTTGATTTTGTATTGAGCTTGTACTTTTACTATCTATACATTGCCATGATCTTTATCATGCATCTTAGACCTTGGTGTGATCACATTCTATATGCTTCAATGATACATTTAATTAGACATGTTATCCTATATGTTACATGGTTAATTCATAGTTATATGCTTATCTTATCCTTTTGAGGTGAGGTAACTACCAATTTATATCTTCCCTCACCTCAAAGGGTGAGGGGGATGCATATCAGTGGGGTAATGTCATAAAGGCATGGATTCCACAAATTTTTAGTTTTATATTTAGTAGGGGCATGTCATTGAGGCATGGATTCCACACATTCATAGTTTTAGATTCAGTGGGGGCATGTCATATAGGCATGGATTCCACATGTTCACAGTCTCAAATTCAGTGGGGGCATGTTTTGGAAACATGTTCTCCACACTTACTCGGTATTCAACATCTCCAAATTATAGTGGGGGCATGTTTTGGAAACATATCCTCTACATTAACAATTATATCAGTTTTTAGTATTAGATTATAGTGGGGACATGATTTGAAAGCATGTTCTCCACACTCACATAGTTTTAAATTGTCCAAGTTACACAATTATATGATTCAAATACACATTTATGATAGAATTCTATACATTGGTACCATTGTTATACATAGTTTCAACATGAGATATATCTAAGGTGCATATTATATGTAATGCATGCCTAATATTAAAAAATTAAATTAATTTCAGATTCATAACATTTTCAAGGATCATCATCACCCACTAGGTTATTCCTTTATGGACTATAACAATCCAATCTACTATAGTAGTTGGTTTGGTTTTTGGTATGATTGAGGTGATTAAATCACTCAATATTATCAATTTTATAGGTTGGACTTGACTGTATTATCCAACCTCACCAATTTTATAGTGTAAGTTGACTTGATTCACTCACACTCACTAAGTTATAATTATGATTGGATTGCACAGTTGATATAGTCTCAAATGCTAGGTGGCAATCCACCTTTTCTCTAAGGTTGGGGACATGGGACTTCCTATCTCTCTCTAAATTTTTATATATATGCACTTTCTAGATTTATATTTGTCCTGATCTCAATTTTAATGATTCATAATGATACATCTTTCAAATGAAATTTCTAAAAGTCAATACAGTTGCATTGATACACAAGTATACCCTTAAACCTTGTTCTATTTTAATTTAAATCATTTTAATGCTTTTTATTTCAGATTATATTCACTAATTATATACTGTAACATGTTCTTGGTTGCAGGTCAGTCACCAATAAAGCACTCAATTTGGACTCAAATAAAGGCAATGTGTGTTATACACACCCATATATGTATTACTTTCCTTTAAACTATAAATTTTATTACTAGATTAAATGGGGGGAATGTATATGATATTTATGAAATATATATCACCTTAGTCTTGTACACTTAGAAAACTTAGACCTTAGTTGTTATTATCAGTTCTAGAACTTTCCCACTTCTATAAGTCTCATATATGCTCTCTCTTATGCTCTTTAGCCTATCTCTTAACTTGATCAGTATTATGCTGATGACCTAGGCCTTATATCTTGCTTAGTAACTTAAAACTTGATTCTCTTATGCCTTTACAAGTTTTGAGCCTGTACCTATTTTCCTTCTCCTTGGACACTTGCATCCTAGGTAGATACCTACGTTGACATGGGTGTCTTATTTTTATGCATGTGTCTAGTGCCCTAAATTCATATAATTTATAAATGAAATGTATCCTAATGGTTGGCATACATATTATTATGCAATATATTATCCAAAGGGATTGGTATAAATATAATTTCAACCCTCTTTGAAGGGATTTGTATAAATATAAGATCAAACCTCATTCATTCCTCACCTAGCATAGACCAAACATTCATATAAAAGGGTATTGAATTGAGTAAAAGGCTTCCATATTTTTTCCTATCTCCATATCATTCATAGGGACATCCCATATACAAATCTAAAGTAATGAAGGAGCAATCCAAGAGATATATTTTTGAAGTTACAAGCTAGGTCACTATTGTACTTGTTTATCACATATTATTTGATTCACACATAATCCAACACATATGGGATAACTACATAAGTCTGAGGCCCTCTTCAAAGTATTGGATATGTATGAAATTCTCATTGATATAGGTGTATTTAGGGTATCTTGACACCATGTGCCCACTAAACCATTTTTACCATACCCATTATAAAGATGAAGAACTAGGGTTTTGATCATTTGACAAGGAGAGAAGTCCACAACCCATATTTGATTGCACCAGAGTGAGGGAGATGATGAAACCATAAGCATCTATATGGTCACATCCTAATTCAATAATTATTATATACTTGACACTTATGTTTGATACAAACACTAACATCGATGTAACTATCCCAGGCTATCATAAGTGTTTGCAACTATAGAGGCACTTAATCCAAAATTTGGTGATTGTTATATAATATTCTTCTACTCTAATTCCTACCTATTCTAAATATTGATTTGCATTAGCATAATAACCAATTAAATATCTTGTTTTCATTATCATTGCAATATCTAGCATAGATTTACTCTCCATTTTTACCATATATCAACATAATAAATTTAGTATATGTTCTATCTAAGTTTTATAATTAATTGGCTTGTTATAAATATGTTTATCACCCTTGTTCTTATTCATTTATATATTCTTAACTTTATCTACCCATAGTAGGATTCTTATCCAATTTAGGGTTAAACAGTGTGATATGTTTATGTTGGTTGTTTATGCTTTTATTTATGCACTTTTTTAAGTGTTTCGCCTTCTTATTATCTTAATTGTTTGATAATTTGAATATGCTCCATTGTTTTCAACCCTTGTGCCTTTATTTTCCTCTTTGACATTTGAATATGTCATTACTTATTGTATGTTGACATTTGAATATGTCATTTCTTGCTTTATGGATATTTGACTAAGTCATGTTCCTTCGATTATGCAACATTTAAACATTCCTCTTATTTGTGATATCCTTGGATATTTATCTCTTGATTTGGTTTTTAAGAGATCTTGGGTGTGTGCTTGATTACTTGTTAATCTTGTATTGTTATCATTTAGATGTTTTCATGATCTGCATCATGCATCTTAGTATTTAGTGTGATCACATTCTTAGTGCTTTAATGATATATTTGCATAGACATGTTTCCTCAATATGTTTCATGATAAATTCATAGTTTACATGGTTATCATATCCTTTTAAGGTAAGGTAACTACAAGTTTCTACTTCCCCTCACCTCAAAATGGGGGAGAATCAATGGGGGCATGCCATAGGGTCATGATTTTCACATTGATTTAGTTTAAAATTTAGTGGGGGCATGTTCTAGAAATATGTTCTTCACACTTATTCAGTATGCAACATACCCATATTACAATGGGAGCATGTTTTGGTCAAAATTTTATAATTTAAAGCATAATCAAGGCATGATGTTTAGAAAAATTAGAGATGTTGTTCAAGATCACCCTTTACATCATAAAATGTGAACTTGGGTGCAATAAAATCAGTTGGAAAAGGGTGAGAATATACCTTAGGTGCAAGAGGATTATGTAATACATCTTGTGAATCAATAGCATGAGGAAACTTTAAAGAATTTTATTCAATATTGGTAACCTTGTCTTCCAAAGCTTTTATAACTTGGAGAAGAGATTGAATAGTAGACCCATTGGAATTAATATTGGATACTTGAAAAGTCACCAAAGGGAATGTGAAAATTATTTGAGTTCATATAGGCATTGAAATTGGTATTTGAATTGAAGCATTCACTAGCCCCATGGTATATGTCGTAATAGTTATTTGGTCCTCAAGGAAAAATGGGTTGAAAACATAATTTGTGTCCCCACTAAATGTAGGAATTAATGGTGTGCTCACGAGGAGGGATAACTCATCTATACCTTTTGATTTTATAGCTTCCAATATAATATTGAGGATATTATCAAATTCTTTAAGATTTTGATGGGTACACTCTAGAAACATTGCATTAACTTCTACTTGCTCTTGATCTATTTATTTATGTTCATTGTTCTCATTTGATTCATTGTTTTCATGATCATATTCATCTTCTATGGTAATATCTTCAATATTTTGTTCATTTTCATCATTGACACTCATTATGCATAAAATTTGATAATCCATTGGCTTGAGACATATTAGGTGTATAAGAGGATGCTCAAAATGTTTAATAGGCACACCACTTAATTTTTCTAGGTTGTATACAAATTAATAAAAATAAGATATGCAAAATTATAGTAATATAAAACCCTATTAGGATAGAAACCCTAGGGCAAGCTAGGATTTGCATAAAGAGACATAGAGGTTAGGTTCACCAAATGTTCAACACTTTTTAAGTCTTAGATTTTTAAGGGTTACGGGCTTATAATAGCCTAATAAAATGGATGAATAAAAATATTCCAAAGTAGGCCAACTAAATTAATTCAGATAACATAATTTAATGAATCTAACAAATCACCAAATATATAAAGTACAATGCCAACTGATATTATGATAATTGTAACATAAAGAAGAGTTAATTAGCTTGTTTATATATGTGCAAGGTATATATGATATGTATAGGTGTAGAAATAGGCAAATTGATACTCAGGATCACATCGTTAGATTATGAAAATATTATTTTTAGAGGCCTAGACACTATCATCGACCTGTGGACATGCTCATTGACACTTATGTTTATGGCTCCATGATTTTATCTAGTAAAGGATATTCATTGTATTTAAAAGTGACCACCTATGCATATTAGGATTTTTTGTTTCCTTTTTATTGATATATTTGGATCACATTTACATTATTTGTATGAATATATAGCTCAAATCCTAATTCTTTACCTTAGGTCATGTCACCTTGCTAAAAATGGGTTAGTGGGATCATAAAGTTAAGGTGACCTCAAAGATTGATTTATCAATGAGTGATACTTACATAGCCAATACTTAAAAGGGACATAAAAATATGTAGTTATCTCCTAAGTTTGGGATTGTGTGTGCATAAGGGTGTAATATGTTATATACAAAGACATGATGTGATATAACTTGTAACATGACAAATACTACTCATGTGATGTTATTTGAATGATCCAAATTTATAATATGACTCCTCTTATGACTAATGTATAAATAGGAAAGAATATGGTATTATAACTCAGTTGCGTAATTGATTTAATGAGCTTAAATAGGTGCTTGTTTGGTATTTACTAGATGGGTAATGAGTAGAATTTGATTTGTATTTATAACACACATTTTGAAAATATCTCACATAAGGGTTTGATAAGACAAATAGGCTAACCCATATGCTTCAAAATATTTTCAATTTATATGAATTTAAGGTACAAATAATAGATAAGGAATCTACACAATAGTGTTGACATTAGTGTCCCTATTCAGATGGTAGTGTCTAGTAGGATAAAAAAGTATTGAGGGTCTATAACTAACAATGAAGTATCTAAATCATATTTTAAGATTGATGTAGTTTATAGGTGATTAGGTCATTATAATGATAGGTTCAAACCATAAGATAAGTATTTAAGCACAATGAGATGGTGAATGTGAGCCTTTCAACAACATGAAGGTCTAGAACTGAAGGGTAGAGCCTTGATTGGTATTCATCGAGTGTAGAATATTAAGATGTTATATATAATCATATTTTTTTATTTATATCCTTATACATATGTATAATGATTTTCATTATGAAGATCATGGTTACAACAAATGGAAGCCATGATAGATTCTAATCAACAAGGCATGACATTTTCACATGAAAGACAAATAATACATAGACCACATGATGGCAATAATGATTATGATATAGATGGAGAAGAAGAGTATGTTATGTACTTAAAATTTTATAATAAATTCAATCATAATGAGGATGATTTATTAGATACTATTAATTAAATAATTTCAAAAATGTTCAAATACTTCTAAAAATAAAAAATTTGTTTGTACATAACTTCTAGATTGCCCATCATATTATACTATTTGCTTACACATGTAATTGGTTGATCAATTATTTTAAGCCTTTGGATCTTGTTGACTTGTTTTCATCTTAGATATTCTATTTAAATTTTAAAATATAAATAATTCAAAATAGTGATCAAAATTTTCCATAGCATGCTATTTATCTCTCTATTTGGAAATTTTGCACTGACAAAAATCCTTTTTCATAAAGGAAAAAATTGACTAGTACATGACATAACTAACTGCCATTACTATACCATTTGGTCGATCCTATCATGCAACAATTTTTTCCCTGAGATTAAAATTTTAGTACATTGAGCCTTTATACTTCTATTTTTTTAGACTGTTCATCCATTTTTAGTATGCAAATCATTATCTTTAACACAATTATTTTTATTTCATGGCTATATTGTTCATACATGTGACATCTTCCAACAAGTGTACATTTGATGAAATGAGTATGTATAATCAGTCCTATGCATGGATTTTTTAGTATCCTAAAAAATTATCAAAGTTACAATTCACATATAATAGGGGCATCTTGATCTCACATGGCTATACAATATTTTCTAGTAAACATATCACCTTGACACTAATTGTAAACTCTTTAGATATTTCTAACCTCTTATACTTTTGACACATTTATTTACACTAATTTATAATTTTTTTTCTTTCAATATTTCAAAAATACATAAAAAATCATATATAAAAACTATTCAAAATATTATAAAAAATCTAAAATCAGGACTTGAGCATGATTACCAATCTAGTTTACATGTTTGCAATATGTTATTTATCTCTTGATTAATAAATAACATATTATTTTATATCTCACATGCATTTCATGAGGATTAATTAGTGTTGTGTAGGACTTCCAAATTTTTATAAGGAATAAGATGTTGGACTTTCCTATACCTAATAGCCTTGCTAAGTTGGGGGCATCTTATTCACAAGTGAAAATATGCACAATTATCTTATTCACAGGTGACAATATGCACAGTTGTTATCATTCTATAAATACTCTATTTTTGAGATTTATATTATTTATAAATGTCTTGCTATCATCTATACATCACATCATGTACATGGATGTGTTATTTTCTAGGGTATGATCACATTACATACGCATGGGTTAGACTACCTTTCTAATTCTATATTCCATTGATGTTGTTATGTATAGATAGTAGATTACATCTTGTTTGCCTATTATGTGTGGCCCTTGGCTCTCATGTGCATTATTTGAACATATTTATAATATCTTGTTTTTGTGTGTGTAATATATGAACATGTCCTTTATTATTGGCCCTTAACCCTATGTTGTGTGTGACATTTGAACATATCCCTTGCATGTGGCCCTTGACCTTGTATGTGTAAAATTTATATTACACAACATTTGAACATGTCATTTGTTATTATCCCTTGGCCATATGTTTTGTGTGAATTTTAAGCAAGTACCTTTTGTGTGTCCCTTGGTCTTATATGTTTAAAATCTCTATTTTGAAAAATTTGAATATGTCCGTTGTATGTAGCCCTTGGCCTTTTTTTTTGACATTGCTATCATTTTACTTATTGTGTATGTTCTTGTTGAGATTGTTGAGTTTGATAAGTGCCATGATCCATATTATGAACTAATAAAATAATATAATAATTGTATATTTTAATTATATGATATTTATTGATGCATTCTATAGGCCTTATCTCATGAGTTACATTAAAAAAATAAAATCCTACTATGCTAACACAATTTTTACATATGCTACATTTTTTAATGATGACATATTTACTATTAATGTTTCAAGTTAGCTTTTATTATGAGATGAGTGAATTTCATGGTTAATTCACTCAACTAAAAATGAGGGAATTTTAGTGGGCTTCTCATGCATGAGATAAGCCTTTTTAAGAGAAAAAAATAGCTTTGGCATAGGTACAGTTTTAAAAGTTGTAAAATGTTTCAAAATTTAGTTATTGACACAAATCATGGGGGCATATTCCATTCATATTCACTCATATTTCAAGATGAAAGTACAAATTTACATAATTTCAAAGTCTCAAACAAAATTTACAATGAGCATCTACATATAATTTCAAATTCTAAAGTTATAATGTGGGCATGATACATATTCATGTCACACTTTTTAAAATTATATGTTGCTAGTCATAAACATGGTAGGAGAATGGGAGTACTCCATTATATTTTGATAATTCATTTAGGAACAAAGTTATAATTTAATCTACAATCCATTTTTATTGGTTGATTCAATTTAGGTGCATAATGCATAACTTGGAGATTACTACATACTCCAACATTATTTGTGCGAATCCATTTTGGACTTCAACCCATTTCACATCTTTGGGTTATAAATACCAACAAAGTTAAATTGAGGTTTTAATGTCGCTCAATGGGTGTTATTTTTGTTCTATGAGTGAAAATTTAATTTGGAGTTTGATCACCCCCATATATTCTCCAATGGTTTATCTAAGGGACCATATTCTCCAAGTGTTTCATGAGGGGAACTAATTTAAAAATGCTTCATAGAAGTATCATATCCAAACAAAGTAATAAAAGTAGCATAGGTTTCACACATATAAATTGTGTATTCCTCTCTTGCTCTTTATTTTTAAATTCAAGCATTTTCAAATTTCAAGATTCAAGTAATTTTCAAATTAAAGATTTTTTAGATTTTAGTTTTAAAAAAAATTAACTACCTCATGTTTTTTGTAAAGTTTTCCAAAGAATATGGTTCCTTGAAATATTTAAGTAATAGCTCAAACATAAAGTGTCTTACACACTAAGGTATGACTTTCCTTTAATCTATAAATTTCATTTCTAGACTAAAAGGGGCAAATGTAGTAACTTAAATTTGGTCATGAGTACTTGATCAAGTCAATTTACCCCCTTTTTATCTTTATTTAACTCACATAATTTATTAATACCTATTTTTACACTTCACCCTATCCCAAGCACATGTGAGGACCTATTTTTATTTCAAACCATCATTTTTCACATATAACAATGATCTAATTACTAAAAATTCTATTAAGCACCTGTATGGACAAATGGAAATCCAAAAATTATCACCTATCCCTAGGGGAAAGCAATGCCCAATAGGGAAAATATTGAGAGGCATTCTTGTACCTATGAGACATTGCTATCTTTCTCCCACAAAGAGTCAAAATTTAAATTTGACCCCTCACTTAAGTCATCTTCCATGTTTTTAGGCTTCCTAATGTGGGGTTGCCCATTTTGAATTGTTATAAAGACACACTCAAGTCATTTATTACTTTACTTAGTAATTTCAATACACAAGCTTATTTATGCAAGTGCATATTGATGAAAAGTTCCATACTCTTCCTAATTCATATTCAAAACATTTTAAGTAGTCCTAAGCCAAGTCACAAGCCTATTTTATGCAACCCTAACAAAACACATTTAATTATAGATACATTCATATAATCAAAGGAAAACAATTGCACGAAGTGCTTTAAGTGAGAAAACTACATTGAGATTGATTTCTGTCCTTGGAGTATTATAGATGTATGCAATGTTTAGTCATTATGGGGGTGATTGGGGTCAACTCAACTCAACTACACTCCACATTTTTTTATTTTTAGGTCTTTCAAGTATTGCAAGCTCTATTAAGGTTTCTACCTTTCAAAATCTATTTATAGGTCTTATGTTATTAGAGTAGGTTATTTACCTTATCTCATATTCACTTAGGTGATTTATTTTTCCATTTATTTAGTTATTCCCACCCACTTATGTGTGGATATTTTATTTATATTATTTTAGATATTATGAGATATTACATATTTATCTCTTAGATATTATGGGGATATTTTTTAGTTGTTTCTATCCTTTCAGTATAGTTATCTTTTAGTCCTAGGTTTGATCTCTTATCTTGATCTCTTAGTTATAATTAATCACTTATCTTGATCTCTTAGTTATGATTGATCACTTGAATTGATCTCTTAGTTAGGATTGATATTCCTTTCTTATATATGAGGCTCATTCATTGTATTTGACAAGCTTTAGAGATATAATATATGATATTGTTACTTTTATTTTACATATCTATCTGTAAGTCTATGCTATTAAATTACTTTTAAATTATTGTTTTTATGAATGTGATGTTCTACTAATACTATAGATCTTTGTGACTTTGAATAATTTTATTTTTATACCTTTCATGATACCAAGGCTTAAGGTGTTATAGATATTCATTTGTAATTTCATTGCAAGGGCAAATTTTTTTTCTATATATCCAATTTTTTGTGTTTGATATGATGTTTGATAGGAATATATTTTTATTCTTCTTTACAAGTTTTGGATCATGGTGTTTATAGAAATGATCTAGAAGGAAGGAAGAAGATGATGATTGTTATGCAATTTTGCATTTGGTTCTATATTTATTGCAATGTGGGCATGTTACATTTGACATTCTACATTTTCTATGCATTGGCTACACTGTTTCTACATTTTCCTATGTTGTGAGCATGTTTATTTTTTAGATATATGCACAACACATTGACGACATCTAGACGAGTGTCAAATTTAGGAAAATAAACAATAGTAGGCTGATGTGTAAGAGTGTCAATTTTAGAATAACAGTTAGGAGCACTATTAATCTCAAATTTTCTGCTTTTATGGATGATGTAGTATCCACATCAATCAAATCAATAAAAAGAGTGGAACACTCATCCTCATACTTAGCCCCCTGGTTATATGGTGTGGTCACATAGAGGGGGCTTAATTTCTGATTCCTACTAGTGGGTGACTAATTCCATCCCTTGTATTTTTTTTAAATCTCTCAAAGAATATTTTTTTCCAAGAATTTAAATATTTTTTGGTGCAGATATTTATTTTTGACCCATTTATGATGGGAAAACTTTTAAAAACTATATCTTTTGATCAGTAACTTGAAATTGAGTTTTTTTTTAAAGTGTATGTATTTTATACTTGATATATTAGTATCATTTATTTTTTAAAAGGCACTAAAGTATAAAGTGCCAAATTTTGGTGGGGGGGTTCAATACAAAATCTTTTGAGGGGTTGTCTTGGTGCTAGTTTGTGCACCCTTTTTGCATTATTTTGGTCTTTGGTGATTTTTTAGAATGGATTCTTCTTCAACATTAGATCAGTGTGAGCCATTAACAACACATAATTATCACACATGGAGATCAAGAATAGAAATAATCATTAAACATAAAGTATTATGGCCTTAATGACTGAAACACAAACAATGTTCACTAAATAATATGATAAATTTTAGCACCAATGCAAATTTGATGAGTGTATGGGTTTGATAGAAACTTATGTAAGTGATAGTATTTTATTTCATTTGAAAAGATGTAACTCTCATTTCAAAATATGGGTAAAATTGAAGGGTTTATTTGGTAAGGTGGATCACACGAGAGCCATGCAACTTGAAGTAGAGATCACTTCTCTCAATCCTAAAGATTTTCCATTTATTGTAGACTATCTTACTAAGTTCAAGAACTTGTTGACATAATTTAAGGGGAGTGGAAGAGATAAAAAAGATGAAGAGTGTGTTTACCTAATTTTTTCCATGTTGAAATGTACATTCAAAATCTTTGCTTCTACCTTTTTATTTAGCATGGATGCCTTATGTGCCACATTTAAAATTATTGATTTAGAATTATGTTGAGAAAGACTTATTAGGAAAGAATCCAAATTGTCTAACCTTGAGTCTTCCACTTTTCAAAAGTCCTTATTATCATCTCATCCTAAAAGCAAGGGAAAATCACAAGGTAAACCCAAAACCACTCCTTATCCATCTTAAAGTGTCACTGAACCCAAAGATAATAACTTTAAACCAAGGAGTCTTCTAAATCCAAGAATAAGTCTATCCTTTCATGCTCTTTTTTTGAGGGGATTGGTTATTTAAAAACTAGGTGTTGGAAGAGAATACAAGACTTAGAGGATGTTGTCATAAAACACGAGATCTCTATCTCCACTTCACCTCCTTCTAATGAGCATGGAAAAAAACTTGATGTTGTTGGGATATCTCAGTCACCTGTTATAGATAATTGGGCTATAGATAATGGTGCTTCTCACCACATGACTTATTCTAAGGAGTCTTTTGTATCTCTTATTTTGAGTTAAACTTACAAAATTGAGGTTAGAGATTCTTAATTTATTTTTGTTAAAGGAAAAGGTGACATAAAACTTTCAAGTGGTCACATCAATGATGAACTATATGTTTCTGGCATCACTTTACATTTGCTTTATGTTTATCAAATTTGTCATTCTAGTCAGGGCAAGAATATGACTTTCACACCACAAGGGGATGCAATTCAAATTTTTTTGGAGCCTCATTCATTTTTTACACAAGGTTATATTGATCATAGTTCTATATTATATCACTTTGAGAGTTTTGATGACACTTCTTCTATGGGGACCTGCTTTGTTTCTCATGCTGATTTTGAGAGTAAGCTTTGACATGAGAGATTTGGACATCTTAATTATAGATATTTGAAGGAGATAAAAACTCATGGTGTGTTTGATGGCATTACTAGATTTTTTTATCTTGATGGATTTTTACATGGCGGTGCATTAGGGAAACAACACAAATATTCATTTCCTAAGGGTGTGTCCAAGAGAGCTTTTTCACCACTTGAGCTTGTGCATAGAGACTTGATGGTTTTTTCTACTCTTTATTTCAATGGATCTAAGTATGAACTTACATTTATTAACATTTTATTGAGGCATACTTGGATTTATTTTCTCAAGTATAAGACTTAAGTTTTTTTACACTTCAAATTCTTCAAGTCTTTGGTCGAGAATCAATCTTCTAGTTGCATAAAGAAGTTTTACACTAATAATGGGGAGAAGTACTTCAATAAATAGTTTTTTGAGTTTTTGGCAACACATGACATTATTCACCAACATTTTGTTCTTTATACTTAATAAAATGTCTTAGCTGAAATAAAAATTGAAATTCGAATGAGATAGCTAACTGTGTGATGCATTCTCAAGATTTACCTCCTATATACTAGGAAGAAGCAATTAATTATGCAAACTATATTCATAATTGCACACCACACATAAAAATTGAGCATTTGACTCTAGAGGAGGCTTGTTTTGGAACCAATCCTAACATATTATTATTTTGAGTTTTTGGGAGCCATGATTGGGATTTTGTATCAAAGAAGAAAAGAAAAGCCATGGATAAGAAGAGTAAACACTTTATCTTTGTAGGGTATTGTGACATGAGAGTTTATTTAATTTTGGATCCTAATACTCATGATGTTATTTTTTAGACACATGTTTAGTTTGATGATCATTTATCTTCTCATGATTCTTCATCTTCTTCCATGTCTTATTCTTCTTTGCTCCCATCCATTTATGATTCTTCACTTCATCTTGAAAATTCCTTCTTTAAGGAGCCAATTCAGGCGGCCACTGAAGAGGTTATGGATGTATAATTAGATGTGAATCTTATTCCCACTATTCTTAAGTGGGATCATACTACATTTTTTGAGATAACAACATTCATACATAATATTCCACCCACTAGGCATCATCATGCACATTCTATAGGTTTTGGAATTTTGTGTCAAGCATTTTCTGGGGATCCATAGTCTTTTTCATAGGCTCATGGGATAAAAGAGTGGTATGATGTAATGACAAATGAGTATTATTATTTGATGAAGAATCATACTTGGGATTTGGTCTCTCTTCGTAAGGGAAGATAGTTGGTTATATGCAAGTGGATATATCATATGAAATATGTAGTTAATGGGTCCATTGACAAGTATAAGGCATGTCCTATAACAAAGGGTTTCTAACAAGTCTAAGGTATTGATTACTCTAATAATTTTACCCCAATTACCAAGATGGATTCTATACACCTTATACTTTCTCTTGTTACATGACATAGTTGGTCAGTGTACCAAATGGATGTAAAGAGTGCCTTCTTACATGAATATTTGCAGGAGGAAATCTACATGGAGTAACTTGCTGGGTTTGTTCATGATTATTGTCTTGTTTTTTAATTATGAAGGTCTCTCTATGGTCTCAAATAGGCTACTCTAACTTGGTATGAGAAGATGGATTTTTTTCTTCTATCTACTGGCTTTATTCATTGTCACTAAAATCATACCATATATATCCATCATATTGAAGAGGATAGTATTATACTAGTTTTGTATGTTGACATTATACTTATTAAAATAAACTCTTCTTCTTAGATTCAAGCTATTCAATAGGAAATTTTAGCACAGTTTAATATAACATATCTTGATATTTTCCACTTTTTCCTTGGTTTCCAGATTTCTCATCCAGATTCAAGGATTTATTTGAGTCATTAGAAGTATACCCTTGATCTTATTAAAAATTTTATCATGGTTGATTACAATACAAGTACCTATTCTTTCCAGTCTTGGATCAATCTTACTTCCACCTACACTACTCCTTTTTATGATCCTATGTTGTATAGGCAATTGGTTAAAAGTCTCATGTACTTGACTCATACTCACCCCAATATTTATTTTGTAGTTGGGATTGTATCTTGGTTTATCACATGCTCCTCATGATAGTCAATGAAAGGCTGCTAAAAGTATTTTATCATATCTCTAGGGAACTTCTCACTTTGGATTACACTACATCATAAGTTCTACTCAGTTGGTTAGATATACTAATTCAACTTGGGCAAGTTCTATTGATGATAGGTGTTCTACTTATACATACATTTTTGTCTTAGTTCTTCTCCAATTACTTGGGATTATAAGAACTAACAAGATATTGAACTTTCATCTATAGAGGTAGAGTAAAAGGTAGCAGTCACAATGATTTAGTAGGTTCTTTGGCTTCATCAGTTATGGAAAAAGTTTGACTTCATGTAGGATTCACCTACTATACTTTAAATTTATTACAACTATATTGAGCACCAACAGATTGATCATATTGAGATTTAAATTCACTTCATTCATAATCACATTCAGGATGAAATTATTTGCTTGGAGTACATTCCATCTCAACAACAGGTTGATGACATATTTATGAAGCCTTTTGCATCACATTGCTACCTTGAGTTGCATGACATGCTTGGGGTTTTTTAAGTTGTCCTTGGGATTGTTTGTGAGGAAATATTATTTATTCATTTCATAATGGATATATTGTACATGAGTACCTGATCAAGCATTGTTATCAGGACTCATATTATGGATATGCCACTTTATTTTTGGCCCATGGCTTTATTTTATGGGGGTTGTTAGAGTAAGTTATTTACCTTATCTCATGTTCACCTAGGTGCTTTATTTTTCCATTTATTTAGTCATTACCACCCACTTATGTGTGTATATTTTATTTATCTTATTTTATATATTATGAGATATTAAATATTTATCTCGTAGATATTATGGAGATATTTTATAGTTGTTTCTATCTTTTAAGGATAATTATATTTTAGTCCTAGGTTTGATATCTTATCTTGATCTCTTAGTTATGATTGATCACTTACCTTGATCGCTTAGTTATGACTGATCACTTAGTTTGATATATTAGTTAGGATTGATCTTCCTTGCCTATATATGCAAGTTTCATTCATTGTATTTGAAAAGTTTTGGAGATATAATATATGATATTACTATTCCTTTATTTTGCATATATATATCTATAAATCTATGTTGTCAAATTACTTTTAGATTATTATTTTTATGAATGTGATGTTATACTAACACCATAGATATTTTTGGATTGGAACAATCTAAATTTTGTTCCTTTCACACACACACTTTTGAAGGTTAAATTAGTGCATACATACCTAAATCTAACTATCACAAGTGATCATCCTATAATTTCTAGTTTTATACAAAAAGGATAAAATCTTCCAATATGATCAATAGTGGAAGACATTTATGTCCTTATCTGGCATTCCCATCCTTTCAAACTATTAGATCCAACTTATAGGAATCTTTAGTTATGATCATTGTTATCTTATTTTTTCTCTTTAACAATCAACACAATCAACCATTAAATACTAAGTTCATCTTTCATTTACATAGTTAACTTATTTATAATCATTTTTACCTTGCCATATGTAGTTATTTACTTTCATTATACTTATTGAAAGTGCATTTACAACACTTTGAGTTATTCTATTTAGTATTAGGGTTAATTCATTTATTAATCCAAATTTTGTTAAAACATCTTCTCCATTATAAGACAACTAGGGTACTATGTAGTACCATAATACAATCATGAAAGATAAAAAGTGAACAACATAATATTAAAGATATTTAAAATTGTTATAGCCAAGAATATAATTATTCAAACTATAAATTCTATAATTTCCTTGAGGACTGACCAAGTTGAGCCCAACCATTGATGGGTTTATTAAAATGCATACCTATTGAAACCATTGACTTGGGTGTGGGAGGACACTTAGAGCATAAAATAAGTAATAGAGTTGGAAGAGAAAGAGAGTTATTGATATGCACCTAAGGATATGATATATTATGATATGCACCAAGGGATATAATATATTAACTTATATGGGTTGATGAAGATGCTTACATGTGGCACATATCCCCTTAGTTAGTTATATGGGTCTAATATATTAGGCTTAATGAGTAATTTGTGGAATTAGTGCATTGTCTAATGGTTGGCCTACATTGGGATTAAGAGGTTACCCATACTTTATTATTTAATTAGAGGTCTATATAAAAGAGGTGAATATCATTGTAAATCAATCAAGTGTTGAGTCTTTTTGGTAGAAAGATATTGGAGGTTGTCCCCTCAAAGTGATATTGTGGAGTTATTCCTTCCTAAAGGAGTATTGTATGGTGTTACCCTACCTTAAGGTTATTATTTTATTTCTACATATATTGAATATTTTGGAATCTTGGCCCACCTATATCTATTGTTTTGTGTTGATCTACATTATATTTTACATATTTTCAATTATTATAAGTGTGGATCTTAACAAGTGGTATCAAAGCTTCGAATTGGGAAATATATGTGGGGTAAAAAACTAAATTTTTGAAATCATTAATATATTATAATCAGTTATGAATTTTTATACTATAGTTGAATAATATTTTAATAAATTCATAATAAAAAATTTGAGGTTTTATGATCAGTTTTGAGGGAGTTATTAATATTTTAGGGTTTGTAATAAATTTGTCATATTTTCTAAAACATAAAGAAGTGTTATATGAATTTTTTACTAATATTTTATTAGTATACAGGATATATATAGTATAAATTTCATAATTTTTTGAATCATTTTGAGTGATTTATGGAAATTTTATGATTTTTCAAAAATTCACTCTGTAGGCCAATATATTTCAAACTTTTCCTCCAAAATTTCATTGAAGTCGCATTATTATACATGGAAGATAAAATAAATACTTTAGACTAATTTTATTAGTTTTACATGAGTTAGGGTTTTCCCCTTAACCCTAATTTTTTTAGTCATGGATCAAATGGATTATAAATAATTTGAATAATTGATGGAGAGTTTTAAAAAAATGCAAATATATTTTGGATAAGTATTCTATGACAAAAAATGGGCATGTGGGGAAATAAGAGACTAATTATGATAACCAAGAAAAGAGTGCATATGAAGAAGAATATGATGATGAAAAAGAGGATGAATGTAATTATGATGAGGAGGGAGCTATAGAGGATTTAGGAGGAAAGGTTGAGGATCATAACATGGAAAAAGAGGAAGAAAATAATTTTCATGATGGAAATGAGGAAGGTCATGTAGGGGATTATGAAGAAGAAGAAATAAAGCATAATAATGATGATGAAGAGGCTAAAAAGGGAACAAAAGGAGAGGTAGATGATCTTGAATAGGAGGAAGAAGGATTGGATGATAAGGGTTTAAATAATTTGGCTCCAAATAAATCAGAGTCAATTTTTTAGTTTCATGGATGAATTCAAAAGAATAAGGTTATTGTGTCCATAAACCCTAACAAAAAGTATAACTTCATCAACATGGATACGTCCCAACATATATAAGTTCAAGAAATGAATATCAAGGAGGCTCAAGTAGATGGTAAGACTATTCTAGTTTTTAAATATTTGAAGATCACTATGGACAAATATGTTTTGCATTCATATTTTTATGATTTGTATATAGATGGTGTGGATATGGTTCTTGGATATAAATGGTTAGAAACTTAGGAACAATCAATATTAATGTTCAAAATAAGTTCATGAAGTTTTTGTATAGGAAAACTAAGGTCACTTTACATAATATCATAGTTGGAAAGACAAATAAAAATCAAGGTAAAGCACGAGGATGATATTTAGGCAAGTGAAGAAGAGCATGAGGAATATTTAGATGAAAACATAGATGAAAAAATAGTCCAAGTAGAGTAAAACACTTATCTAATTAAGAGGCAAGGGAACCACCAAATGAAATGGTGGAATAGGTAAAATAAAAAGTTGATAAGGTCAAAATATCAAAAAAAAATTGTGGTATATCGATACCCACATCATCATGTGAGGAAAAAATCATGGAGCCATGTGAGGGAGTGTCATAAAACCAATCACTTTGGCTATATAAAAAACCAAAGTACCAATCACTATGGATATGTATGTAAGCCAAAGAAGAACTAATATGGGAAGGTATGGAATTAGATTATCACAATGACTTATGAAACATGGAATCAATGGGGAAATCACTATGACTATGCATGGAAGCATAACTACTATGGTCATGAATAGAATCAAAGTTGCACAGCTAAATATGGTCAATATAATCAAATGAGGAATAATTATACATGGAAACCAAGGTGGTACAATTATGATCATGAATGGAATCAATGTAAGACATTGGAATTTTGAAATAAGGTTAGAGAGCTATCACCTACCAAGATCATATATAGATGGTTAGATGATCGAGATTGTAGAAAAGTGTGCAATGATTTAAAGCACACTCATTATTTAATTTTTTCTTATATTTTATGGATGAAACATGTCAAGGAGGGAAGGAATTATATTCACCTAATGATATGATATATTAATGTATATGGGTTGATGGAGATGTCTACATGTGGTAGACATCCCCCTTAGTTAGTTATATGGATGCAGTATATTAGGACAAATGAGTAACTTGTGGAATTAGTGCATTGGGTAATGGTTGGCCTATATTAGGATTAAGAGGTTACCCATCCTTGGTTATTTAAGTATAAGTCTATATAAATGAGGTGAATATCATTATAAATCAATCAAGTGTTGAGTCTTTAATCTGGTAGAAGGATATTGGAGGTTGTCCCATCGAAGTGATATTGTGGAGTTATTCCTTCCTAAAGGAGTATCGTATGATGTTTCCCTACCTTAAGGGTATTATTATATTTTTGAATATATTAAATATTTGGGCATCTTGGACCACCTATATCTATTGAGTTGTGTTGATCTACATTATATTTTACATATTTCCAATTATTATAAGTGTGGATATTAATAGTTATTAGATCCTTATTTATGCCTTGATGCTATAACTTATTAGTACGCCAAATGGGCTTACTAACCTTTCCATTAGAGATTTATAAGATAATTATAATGGTTTTACACAACCATTATTTCTTTTCATGCATAAAAAATATCAATAGCAATTTCCAAATTTGACCTAGTAGTCTTAACATTGCCGATAGGGCTTACCATTCTAGGCATTTTATTATACCTAGCTTAAGCATTCAACTTGCATTATTACTGTTTTTTATTTAATTATTAACTTATCACCCTACTTACTGGCCTTACTCATGTAACTCAAGTCTTAATGAGGACTTTTCAAGTTGTGTACAACCAATATAATAAACACTAGGGATACCCACCAACATAAACAATAATTTAATCACACAGAGATACCTTTCTTACCCTAAAAGACCATTAATATTATTATTTTTCTATTTTTAATTAACTAGTAAAATATTTGTATCACTCATAGATGGAAATATCTCCCTATGGAATTATAAAACTCTACCCTTACATGGTTTATATAATACAATACATGCAATTTAGGAAAACAAAAACTTCTCCATTCCATAAAACTATTCACTTTTATACTCAGTAAGATAATATGAATGCAATAATCTACAACTAATATAAATAATTTTTTGCACTTTATTATTTTAAGTAAGAAAACAATAAATGGCCTACCTCAAATAAGGTGAAGCCAATGACTTCTCACTCAAATTCCTAGTTTGTTTTATTTCTATTCCTGTCATGATCTCTCAAACTATTATAGTCTCCATGAATAATTTATGTATCCTTAAACCTAGTACTCTCCATATTATATTGTGACTAGGGTTTCTAGAACCCTAAAAACTAGTAAAATTTCCCCTTGTGATAGACAAGCACTCAGTGAAATCAATAAATATGAAAAATAGTTGCAACTAAATCATCTTTAGAAAAAGGAAAGATATACTAACAAAAACTCATCATGGTTATCCAAGCTTTAATATTCTGAAGTTAGAGGTAGAAAATCTTCCAAAAATCTCTCAACTTGTTGAAATTATTATCCCATTATGGCCTCTAAATTCTTACAATATTGATTGACCACACAAACAAATGCCATGAAACCTCTTAGGGTTTCCAATCAAAATGAAATGTTTATTGCTTTACTCACTATGCCCTAACTACACGATATGCCACTTAGTGGCTTTAATAAATTTTATGAAATGAACTAATGTCCCCCCAAATGAATTTTGATTAATGTTATAACCATTTGTTAATAATAAATTCAACTTGATTGGAATTTGATCACACCATTACTAATTTTTGATATAAATAAAACCTAAATAAACTACTTATAATGTAAACCATTTCTAAGATATCTAATTGAGGTGCTTTTAAGAAATTTTTTGTTTGTAGTATATTAGAGTAGAGTCATACCATTGAGGTGACCTCTAAAATCAAAAATTACATACAACTATTCAAATTTATAACAATGTCACTTGGGAGACTTAAGACAATAATTTTGTAACGCCAAGGTAGGATTGTTCATTACTTGTAATGAATTATCTATAGGAAACTCAGTTTGTACAAGACACAAAAGAAGGCATATGGATATTATTATATTATTTATATCTTTTCTTTGAATTATATTTTCAATTTCTCTCTATTTCTTCCATCCTTGTACTTTACCAAAATTATTCCAAGTGTCCCTTCACATCCAAGCCTAGATTTGATGAACAATCATAACACCTACAAAACAACAAATGAAAACTCAACAACACCTGCTATAAAAATGGTAATCATATAATAATGAAATCTTGTAATTAAATATTCAATTGAATCAATGAAACTAAGTATAATATAAGATCATACAAAGATCACAACATAACTTTATGAAATTTAAAATTAGAAACAATAAACATATAATTAAGCAAAAATAAATAATTAATAACTAAATCTAAAGTACCATGTATCTATTTAAAACACTCCTATGTATCATAGCCTAGTCCAAATAATAGAGTAAAATTGATCACTAATTATTTTTATGATTTTTTGGTTCCCTTAGGCACAAAACACACAAAGAAATTAAATTCTCAAAATAAGGATATGATAATGTTGTAATCAAGGGAAAATAAGTTTTCCACTCAATCAATCTTGTAGAAAGGGTCTAAGTGTTACCTCTCATAATATGTAAACTAAATATGGAGCTTAGATATTTTCATGTAATTCACAATTTCAAAAAAATAAGTCACATGGCCATTAAGTTGGCTACAACTATATACTATATTGATTTTTCAAATGTTAGTGCACATCTATATTTGTTTTCCAAAAAATTGTTTCATATGTTGAGTTATGAAAAAGTCATGAATAATAAAAACATATAACCAATCTATATTTTTGGATCCTAAATATCTAAAAAGGTTAGAGGGTGCGTACTTAGTGTTTTTTTATATTATTATATGGGATAACCATATAGGAGTTTGAGTATTCTTGATTCTCAAGGATGAAAGATTTTATGGGAAATTGAAATGGGTAGTTAGATTCTGTTATGAACATAAGTGTTGAATATTCTAATACTTAACCATATTTGTAACTTGTGATAATCCTAAATATCTAAAAAGGTTAGAGGGTGCGTACTTAGTGTTTTTTTAATGTTTTTATTGTGAGAACCATAGAGGAGTTTGAGTATTATTGATTTTTGAGAATGAAAGCTTTTATGGGAAATTGAAATGGGTCGTTAGATTCTATTAAGAACATAAGTGTTGAATATTCTAATAGTTAACCATCTTTGTAACTTGTGATATACATATCACAAATTACAAAGATGGTTAACTATTAGAATATTCAACACTTATGTTCATAACAGAATCTAACGACCCATTTCAATTTCCCATAAAATCTTTCATCCTCGAGAATCAAGAATTATATATATATATATATATATATATATATATGGGTCATCATACTCTACTACCAACATAAGCGTTAAATAGTATAATGCTTGGCCAAATCACATTTAACTATAATGCTTCTAAGCAACTCCAAGTGTCGACCATTAAATATCTTCATTAAATTAAATGTAGAATAGAATTTTAATCAAAATTAAATAGAGAAGGCACATGCAAATGAATTTAAGATAGGAAACAACCTATTATTACTTATCTAATTATATTGAGAATAACACCAAATATCGACAACTCATTATTGATGGAAAGGTGCACTTCTCCTCAATAGTAACTAGACAAATAGATATAGGAAAGTAAAAATAACTCAAAAAAATAAACAAAATAAAACAAGGTTGAAGGCAATGATAACACAATGCATCATTGTCAAATTATTCTATAAAGTTGTATAGAATGTATCATTAGCTAGAAAGGTGTCAATTATATGGTAAGTCTCCTTGTGAAGTTTCATAATGTTATATTCCCCCCTTCATTTCATATTTTCGCTTTTTGTCCAAATAAATATACCAAAGAGTGCTAACTAGTGTTCCTTGTGTACTTCTCAAAAATTTATATAAATAAAGAACTCTTCTAAGTTATCTTAGTGGTCCTACCTAGTTATGGTAAAGATAGACACGTCTAGAATATGACATGATGAAAGATAGAGAAAAACATGAGGGTAAATTTGAGCATAATTTTTAACCACTAAAAAACATAAAAAAATCATATTTTTAAGAAATTCATATAAATACACTAATAATTTTATAAATGTTTTAGAGAATACACACATTACTATGGAATCTTGATGATAACAAAGTGATTAGCTTCTTCTAAAATAATTGAAATAAACATGCATACTCTATTTTAATGACACAAAGATTTCCAGTTGTTTTTATACCCAATAAAAAAATTGAATGATGAAATTGAGGGAAAATCATTTTTTCACTCATTAATCTTGTAGAAAGGTTCTGAGTCCTAATTCTCATAATCTGTAAACTAAAGATATAGTTGTAGTGGAATGCTACAAAATCTACTAATGAAACTTTGATGTCCTCACATGGAATCATAATCACCTATGTGTTTTTTTAATTTTAGGATTAATTTGACCCTAATATGCATATAGTTACTAAATAAATAAGATTTATTAATATTTATAATTACTAAATAGACATGCATGCAACTAACTAAATATAGTAACTGAATATTTTTAGAAAACACTAGAAAAGTGATGTACTTAACTTATTTTGGGTCTACATAGGTATGTGGAGAATTAAAATCATCAATAAAAATCTAAAAGTGGCTTGTGAATGTTTGAATATAGAAACAAAGAGACTATGTATGCTTGAACAAGTCTGTTCTCCCAAGACACTTTTGCATTATGACCCTATCTAATGTACTATATAGCAGTCTACTATATTTTTATTTATGTGTGACTTTGTTGCCCACTATGTCGATGTTTATTGATTATGATTGAATTTTATGATGTCTACAAATATGCATGAATATCTTTGTTTACCTTATCTTTGCTTCAAACCCTAGTTGTGCACTATAATATAATTGTAAATAGGTATAAAGGGTGAAATGAAAGGTTTAAACTAACCTTAGTCACCCACTATGACCAAGTGTTGCCTACATATCCAATAATCTGAAGAGGGGAGCCAAAATACATGTGGTTATCCCACCTAGTTGAGTGTGTGAAATCCTATGTAACACTAGTATATTATGCAATCTTGTGTATGAATTTAAACACTTGACAACATGTGACTTGATCTTACAAATGGTATTCAAACTTAGCTCAGGGATTTTCTTATTTGATGGGTGATTTTTAGTGATAGTTTAATATATGCCAAATAAGTGTAAGATAGAGGCTAGATTGACAGATAAGAAATAGATAAATAAATTCTTAATATTGATTTCATTATATAGAAAAATATTTGGTTGATTTATTTTGAATCGACATATGAAACATGCAAGATGACCCATACGATCAATTTAACTTTTAGAAACTAATCGTTAAATGGTATAGGGACAAGTCTACCCTAACTGGACAAGTCCACAACAACGGACCTATCTAAATAACATGGACTTATCGAAAAACATGAAAGTTAAATTAAGGCTAGGAAATAACTTGAGAATGATGTTGACTTATTTACACAAAAACTAGGAAGATATTGTGTAATAGTAACAATAATTTGTAAGGTTTAGGGCCATATATGAGATAATGGCTACAAGTAATGGTGAATAAGAGTCATGTATGTGAGTACAAGTCAAGTAGGTTAAGGCTTGGTAAAATTACACATTATCAAGTGTCTAATACCAAATATGAGTGTCTACACCCCCCATTTATTATAGTAATGAATTGATATAGTAAATAGATAGAAGGTGATACTTGAGGATAACCACAATAGATGTTTCCCAAGTATGACTGTGTGTTGTGCCTTGATCCATGAAAACCTAAAATGAAACATGTAGAAATCAATATTTAATTATGATGTAAAATAAAAAATAGTAACATTGAACACATGTGAAATGAAATGTAATTGAATGAATACTCATGTGTGCATGCGAGCCAAATTTGTCTTCTAGAGACAATGGAGAATATAGTGATCATTCCCCATTGGAGATGCCTTAGTAAGAACATGGGTTGAGATGAATATTCCCCAACCCTCAATTGATATGTAGAAGTGCCTATAAGTTATGTTATGCATAACTTCATCCCCACACAACTCCAATAAATCTAAGTAAATGCAATCCATTATGGGTTCTAATAAATATGAGAAATGTTTGAGAGTATATGTAAAGTTTTTGAATCATCCATTACAGATAGATTATATGATTCAACATCAATAATGTTTGAGTATAGTTTATTTTTGAAGTAAATATGAGTAATATTGAATAGAGAATGACATGATTTTCCATCATATTTGGTAATTTGAGTAACCCAAATCATATAATTAGTGTCAATATACCATGATATATATAAAATGTGAATATATGCCACACATATTCCACCACTATAATAACCCGTGTAATCTAAGTCATATAATATGTGTAAAATCTCATAGCATCTATGAAATTTTTGACATATGGGTTGAGTCAAAGCTATCTTAATATGAGTAAAACCTATAATAATGTGTGTAAACCTGTATCATTCTAAAATAATCTATGCCCAAAAATATGATTTTTTTTGTATCTATGAAGGCTTAATATCTAAGACAAGCCATTAAGTATGCTCCCCTTTTGAGATGAGGAAGGAATCCTACTAATTAATTATCTCAAAATATAGTAGTTAAATGAACTATGTTATATATAAAATATGTAATAAATGTAAAGCATATAATAACATGTGGACAATGTGTCATCATAGTAAAAAATAAATCATTTGAGTATGTATGAGACATGTATCATAAGCATAAAAGTGTCATGTTAAGACATATATCAATGAGGAGCATAATGAATAGAAACATGGAAATGAACATACATAAACTAAGTAATAACTATGTGGAAAAGTGCATGATATTAATAATGGCAATACAAATAAGGAGAGTGCATGATATACATCATGACCCAAATAAGCTCTATAATATAAACAAGCTCAGTAGACAATCCTATATTTATCCACACATAATAAATAGAGTCAAAGATTCACACGTAATGGATAATCAAATTTCACAAAAGCCTAAGGGCAACACACAATAGATAAGAAAATGTCACACAAAGCTCAGGGCCACATGTAATGGAAAATATAATGTCACACATAATGGAAAATATGATGTCACATAGACAAATGAATATATAATGTCTAAAAATCAAATTTAAACACAATGGGAAATAAAATGTCACACAATAAATAGATTCAAATAAAGAACAAGTAACAACAATAAGCATGCATATAAAAAGTAAGGCTAATCTACATAATCATTGTATGTCACCATCACATATAGAAAAATACAATATCTAATGAAATGACACTCTAAATAGTATGAGTTAGAGAAAGTCATGTAAAACGAGTGTAAATTAATGTACTATGATCGATGGACATATTCATAAAATGATAAAACCTATGTAAAGTAACTATATGCCTCCATTAGGAACATGCCCCTAATGTAGGAAGGTAGCTCCTAGATGTATGAAAGTCTTGCATCTACGTGGTCATGCCCTAGATGACTTGTATGTCTTGTTGAATTTTTAATTCACCTCTAGATAGTGTGAGACTCACCAATGTCCTATTAAGGGGTTATGCACCCATGAGGACCTGAGTGCTTCAAAAAAAAGTGTACAAGCACCTTCCTATCTATGCCTAAGCATAAGATACAAACATAGGTCTGTACAATAACACAATAATGAGTCATGCCTACCTAAAGATACTAACATGCATTTTAGAATGCAAGATTCTATGATGCACAAGGCCAAGAGGTACATAAGTTTAGATGTAGAATCCTCAATATCTAAATGTTTAAGTAAAGGTAGAGTACAAGAAGTAACTATGAATCATGAAGAGTGTGTCTGGAGTCTTTAATCTTTGTATGTGCCCTTAGTTAAAGTATACCTCATAATTAACTAATGAAGTTTCATGCCCACATGTAGGATCTTACTTCAACACCCCTCTATTATATAGGAATAGTGCCCACATGTCCTCCCATAGAGATACACCTGAGACCAATCATGAAGTGCCATGTGCCAAGTGGTAACATGATATAAAGAAGGTCATTAGAGGTAGTTGAGAGGAAATAAAGGCATTATTATAATGATTAAATACATAAGTAGCTACTAGATATTAGGACTTGAGTACACACCACCCTTTGACCTTATTAGATAAATCTTCCATTCCCTTATGCACATGTGTATCTAAAGATGATCCTATCACCAAATCTAGGTCCAATCATTAAAAAAACTTTAAGAAGAATGGTCACAATACTAAAAAAGGATTTAAGGCTACATCTACCACCCCAACTGGCACATTTGTTGTAAAATAGGCTTGTTCACTATAAAATCATAGTTCTTCACTTGTAAAAGGGTAGATACACTTCCAACAACCTTACACTACTAAAATTTGCCCTCCATGAGAACTTGTATTAGCTAAATCTTGTAGACTAATAAGAATTAAGTTCACCTCTTCTTGTTATTTTGATGATCTATGTGCTATTTGCATTTGTTGATCCTTGACTATGGGTAATGTTTACCCCTCTCACCATTGTATATTCCCAACACCTCCTCATTAAACTTGGAACTCACTTGCAAGTTATATTATATGCATACTTAGGTCTATGTTGATACTATCTGTAGACCATTTGTCATCCCTCTTAGTGTTGCACTGTATTCTTGTGCTTCCATGCAAAATACTGATGCACTTGGAGTATCCTTGGTAGAAGTTGTGTGATATTGTCTTGTCTTTGAAGGTTTATATTATGTTTACGGTAATAGGAGTGCTCACTCTATTTTGGATGCATCACCTCTTTATGCTTTAACATTTTTTACCTTTTCCTTGGAGATCTTAGGTTTATATTAGCGGTAGATTACCTTTATACTCTTTAGTCCTATGCATTGGTCTTAAACTAGGTGCATTTAGAATAGAAGGAATCTGACTTACTCTAAAGGCTCTTCCTTAGGAGTGCAAGGGTCCCATGCCTTGGGGACATTCCCATCATTATGATGAGACAACCAATTCTTGCATACATAGTTGAGTGATAATACTTGTATGCCCAGTGCCATAGAATCTTGTACCTCACATGAGGCCTCCATGCTAAGTGCCCCACTATAAAGCTTCCCTATGTCATGAAGCATCCATGGGTGTAAATTTTAAATGACAATAGTTTCTAGCACACCTAGTGGGACCAGTTGAAGAAAATATAAATAATTAGTGCCATATTTGGCTAAAAAGTGTAACAAACACTCAATAAGACCACTTAATGACTCTAAACATCTTTGGTCTATAAATATCAACCCTTGTCTATATGCCCAGAAGAATAAAATCATCTATAAAAGGCATTGATTTCCATTTCACTGAGCTTCCAGTGACATATATTATAAGGGTTAGAGCATCCTTATCCCCTATCAGAAGGAGTGGTACAATATAGATCCCTTAGGGTGTAGTTCACCCTTCCATTTGGAATATTCTTCTTTCTTAGAAGAAGCCTATTCCCTATCTTCTTCATGGTTGTACCAAAGAATCAAGTGTTTATGCCTTGAAATGGAGGTAGTCCATTGGTTCTCACACAATATGATGATATTATGGTTGTGGCCCTCAAAAGCTTTTCCTATTTTATATGTGAGAACTTAACTTCTCCATTAGAGTACATTAAAGATATCATATTTTCTTGATTTACCATGTCAATGAAGATAATTTCATTGTCAAACTATTTGCATCCTCATTCAAAGGAAAATCCCTCCAATGGTACCAAGGCTTGAGACCAAAATCCATTCAAAACTGGGATGAACTTAGAGAAGAGTTATGTAAATTTTTTGAAGACTAAAGTGATCACTTATCCCTGATAGAACAGATCATGACCATAAAATAAGCATCACATAAATGATGGTCAACTTCAACTTTAGATTCTAGAGAGTTTGAGATAGAATCCCACCCTTGCGTAAGCCATCTTCCAACACTACATTCTTAGATTTATTAAAGGATCTTAATAGAGATATAGTAATGATTATTTATTCCATGAGAGGTTTAATCCTCCCTAACACCTATGAAGTGGTGGTGCACATAAAGAATTATTTGATCCAAGTGAGAAAGATTGTGCCTAGACCCCCTATGCCTATATTCATAGACATGCTTCCTAGTCAAGTAGTTTTACTACCTATGCTATCACATATCCATACTATAATAATACCACCTACTCCATCTACCACTTCTTCTAATGAATTGCATGAAGTGAAGATGCTATTGCAAAGCTTTGGGAATGAGCTAGTTTCCCTCAAAAGGTAGAAAGCATAATATCACAGATCTCACCAACCTTTCACTCAATAATACCAATAAAAAAAACCTCCTTACCAAGGTAGTGTGCAAAACCAAAACTAGCTTATGTTAGGTTGTGGAGCTAAAAGCTTCACTGATGCAGACATGGAAGAGGTTGCAAAAGAGTTGCAGAGTGTCACAGACACCGGCGTCGGTCAGGCCAATCAACGACGGTAGGTAGGAGACAGGAAGCAACCGACGTCAGTGACCCCCAGGCAGACAGGGACCAACATCGATCGCCTATGTGGTTTGACTGCGAGTATATTATAGGTAGTCAGTTGACGAACCAAGTGTTTGCATGATGAGAGCTAATTTTATATTGAGAGCTGTGGATCTAATTATTGTAATTAGATGTCTAATTATTGTTTGGATGAGATCTATATAATAGACTCATGGTTGTATTGGAAACTAGTGCTAGGGAGTAAGAGATCAAATAGCTCCTTCAGAGAGAGGTAGAGCAATGGTGCATTCCTCCTAGTGCCACAGTACCAAGTGTGGGTGCTGGATTGGAGAATCAGCAGGGTTCTTCATGTATGTATGATCCTGGTCATCAGGTGAGCATGGCCTTTATAAGAGATCTACATGGTAAGTAAGATCATTGATCTGCAGGTGTATGTGTGTGCAAGGTCAAGGTTCACAGGTGTGTAGAACCAGGTTGATTTGTAGGTGTGCAAGATCAGATAGGATAGCAACACAACAGGGAGTAGAATCAGGCAGGATCTACTTGGATTACAGGTGTGTACTCAGATAGAGCAAAGAGGAAGGCAAGTTAGTCCCTTCCATAAGTATGGTCTGTTGAATTACAGGTTGTTACAGATTCAGGGGAGATCTACTTGAAGTATGTTTGTGTACTTGTGGAGTGCGTGGAGCACTTGTGGTGTGCGTGGAGCACTGGAGGTGAACACCAACTCTGTGTTTGAGTTATGTGTTGGGACCTAAGAGAGAGAGCTTTGAGGAGAGAATTATTGTTCACTTGAGGTGTGGGAAGCCTCTGAAGAGGTGGTGGAGAAGAAGTGGCATCTTCTTTATTGTATTCTTTTCTGTATGAGTATTAATACAAGTTGTGTATTGTCTCTCATATTCTGTGTTATTTCTGAATTCTAGTTACTTGTGATTCTAGTTAATTTCCGCATATTAAGTTGCTTGGTTTGGTAATCAATTGTATGCTTTCGGTGTTTCATATTCCTGACAAGTGGTATCAGAGCCAAGGTTGTAGGAAGTAGGTTTTGTGTTTGGTTATAGGTCACTCTCAGGGGTTTCTGATTGAGTGGGAGTAGAGCAATGGCAGATGAAAGTAAGCTAAGAATGGAGGAGTTGAAAAGCATAGATGGTCACTTACGGTCCCATGGAAAGAAAGAGCAAGTAAAAGAATATTGTTGGTGTGTGGAAGATCAGCATGAAGAACTGAAGAAGCAGATGTAGCAGGTGTTGTTGCACAGGATGCTCTGGGAGGTTTCTTGGATAAAGTTGAATCTTGGATAAAAGATTCGGTTGCCTCTTTCCATGCAGCCCCAAGTAGAGGAGCTGGTGAGCCTTGCCAAAGAATTGGCAAAGGGGAAGTGAAGCTAAAATTGCAGGTGGCCAACACACAGGTGTTGATGAAGGTCATGCAGGTCCCAGGTTTGGAGATATGGCTAATTTCTTTAGAAAGATTGGGTGATGAGAGATGCACAAGAACTCTCACAGCAGATGCACTTAAATTAGCTGGTGGTAAGAAAATAGGTACTCTTTATCTACTTGTTTATATTACTGATTCTTCTTCTGTTGCAGAGATGTGGCTTCGTAGGCTTGGTCACATGATCAGGAAGGAGATGCATGTTCTTAAGCAGAAGACAGATATATTTGACAGGCTTAAGAACTGGAAAGCCTTGGTGTTCTTGGAGGAGATGGCAGATAGAAACCAGTGGATGGTGCTGGATACTTCTGAGCAGAGCAGTTTAGACATGGGTTTTGATTCAAAGGAGACCGCAGGTAAAAAGTCATCACTCATAGGCAAACACAGGTACCGATGTCAGTCAGGAGGAACTGGCATCAAACAGACAGGTACCAATGTTGGTCATGTGCAGATCGAAGCCGATGATGTCGGGCAGGGTAAGACCGACGTTGCTCAGGAGGACCGATGTCGGCAGTAGGTAAGACCGATGTCAGTTAGGAGGACCGACATCAGCAATAGGGACATTGATGTCGGTAGGGTCGGTAGTCAGGGATAGATGCATGGGAACCGACATCGATCGGATGCAGACTGTGAAGTGACCGAGGTCAGTCACTGTAATGGATTTTGGGTGGACAGCACACTGTCAAGGAGTCTCAAACGCCCATACGGAGGACTGAAGACATAAGTAAGCCCTCAAATTTGTTGTTCCTCTTCTTTATACTCGTTGCTAATTGTAGAGCAGGAAGGATCCAGGAAACAGTGGGAGCATGGCATGGAGATATTGCAGAACCAAATAGGAGTTTTGGTAGGGTTGCCAGTCGGTGCAAAAGCACAGAGACGAATGGATTCCTTAGTTGAAGAATAGAGTGAATGGACACATGAGATGGAAGACCAGGCATATGGTCTTGAGGGAGCTGTAGGACAGTGGGATAGGACTGACAGGTGGTACCAGGTGGATGACAAAGCAGGGCTTTAGTCAATGTCAGTATAACCATTGTGTTTGTCTTACTAGGAGGATGATTGTCACAACATTATCCTATTGTTGTATGTGGAGGATGAACTTGGTACAGGTTCAGACATACAGGGTTTTGCTGAGCTAAGGGTAAGGTTAGTTCAGTGGCATGTCATGAGGAGTTTAGAGCAGTGAAATTCTTTGACATGGGAGACATGGAGATCACAGGTTGATTTTGTCTCCAGTGGGAGCTGATGTGAATCAGGTGTTGGCGAGGTTCAAGATGCAGAGCCAGAGCACACTAAGGGCTGGACAGGTACAGTGTTCGAAATCACATGAGGTCTGGTATAGACCTGAGTATTCCCATGCAGTGGGAGCTGTCAGAGAGTTAGGAGCCAATTCGGGGAAGTGGGTTCTCAGGTATTTGAGAGGGACCAGTAGCAGGGATTCATGCTATGCAGGGTCAGGACTTCACTACATGGGTTTTTAGGTTCGGATGTGGCAGGGTACTTAGATGATAGGAGGTACACCATGGGATGTGTGGTGGGTTGTCTTCAGGATTGAGCTTGAAGAGGGATACAAACCAAGAAATAGATTAGATGGAGTACAGGTACAGGTATAGTGTAGCTATTTATCTCCAAGTGGGAGATTGTTAGGTTGTGGAGCTAAAAGCTTCACTGATACAGACATGGAGGAGGTTGCAGAAGAGTTGCAGAGTGTCACAGACACTGGCGTCGGTCAGGCCAACTGACGACGGTAGGTAGGAGACGAGAAGCAACTGACGTCAATCAGAAATCAGCCAGTGTTGGTGACCCCCAGGCAGATAGGGACCGACGTTGGTCACCTATGTGGTTCAACTGTGAGTATATTATGGGCAGTCAGTTGATGAACCAAGTGTTTGCATGATAAGAGCTAATTTTAGACTAAGAGCTGCGGATCTAATTATTTTAATTAGATGTCTAATTATTGTTTGGATGAGATCTATATAATAGACTCATGGTTGTATTGGAAACTAGTGCTAGGGAGTAAGAGAGCAAACAACTCCTTCAAAGAGAGCTAGATCAATGGTGTGTTCCTCCTAGTGCCACAGTACCAGGTGTGGGTCCTAGATTGGAGAATCAGTAGGGTTCTTCATGTATGTATGATCTTGGTCATCAGGTGAGCATGGCCTTTATAGGAGATCTACATGGTAAGTAAGATCGTTGATCTGCAGGTGTATGTGTGTGCAAGGTCAAGGTTCACAGGTGTGTAGAACCAGGTTGATTTGTAGGTGTGCAAGATTAGATAAGACAGCAACACAACAGGGAGCAGAATCAGGCAAGATCTACTTGGAGTATAGGTGTGTACTCAGATAGAGCAAAGAGGAAGGCAAGGCAGTCCCTTCCATAAGTATGGTCTGTTGAATTGCAGGTTGTTGTAGGTTCATGGGAGATCTACTTGAAGTATGTTTGTGTACTTGTGGAGTGCGTGGAGCACTTGTGGTGTGCGTGGAGCACTGGAGGTGAACACCAACTCTGTGTTTGAGTTGTGTGTTGGGACCTAAGAGAGAGAGCTTTGAGGAGAGAATTACTGTTCACTTGAGGTGTGGGAAGCCTCTGAAGAGGTGGTGGAGAAGAAGTGGCATCTTCTTTATTGTATTCTTTTCTGTATGAGTATTAATACAAGTTGTGTATTGTCTCTCATATTCTGTGTTATTTTTGAATTCTAGTTACTTGTGATTTTGGTTAATTTCTGCATATTAAGTTGCTTGGTTTGTTAATCAATTGTATGCTTCCAGTGTTTCATATTCTTGACAGCTTACCTATAGTAGAATGCCTTATACATATAAAGTTGATGTTACTAGTACCTTTAAAGCCCTTGTTTCAATATAGAACAATCCAGTGCAAGATTCTGAGTGGTGATTTCCATGTAATCAACTACATAATCAAGCTATGTGTGCAAATGAGATTTTAAACCAAGTGCTCATGGTACAAGGTTTGACCCCACAAGAACAAATGAATAGTATATCTATGCATGAGGAAAGAATCCAAGTGCCAACATAACCATAAGATGGGTATGATTTTATCAATTGGCAAGAAGAGGACTTTAACTATGTAAATTAAGGTACCACACCGAATAAAAGAAACACCCCAGTTTCTTTTAAAAATAGATTCAATATAATAGATACATAGGAGGTTGTACCAACTGTAGTACCCTTATCTTTAGCACCCCAAGTTACTCATGTAGGTGTGCAAGCTAAGACAACTGTGTAACCTTTGTGCTCAAAAGAAGTCACTTAGAAAGAAGGGCCACCTCAATTTAGTACGCCAACACCAAAGGAAACTATTCCCTCAAAGACAAAATTAAAAGGGTCTCAAATCCCCTTCAACATAGTAGAGTATATGAAGATGATAAACCTCAATGTAACTATGTGGGATGCACTTCTTATTCTATCTCAATAAAACCTACTTTAAGATGCACTAAAAGGCTTTCAAGAATGTCAATCCCTTCAACTACCACCTACTTCTTCTACAAGTCTATGTCATCCTAGAGTAGAATTAAAAGTGCACAATAGAAATAAGCCACCCTAATCTAAATCTCTCTAATCATTGACCAATATTTGGTACATAATTACATGATCAACTTCGACACAAGAAGTTTAGTAATCCCAAAGAAAATTATGAATACACTTGGAATTGTGTATTTCCCTATGGTAAAAGGAGTGGTCCATATTGATGGAATGATAGTCAAATCTGTAAGGATCATCAAAGATTTGAATCTCACACTACATGCATGTCTAAGCCTCTCCATTATGTAAGACATCATAGTTATTTACTTACCTCCTTGCTTTTCCATCTACCTCTCTCAAGACTTTACAATAAAAATGGGTGGGTATTTATCTTCATATTGGTCACATATGTTGCTGAGAACTAGATATGGGACCAAAGTGACCATTAGGGTGGAGCTAATCTTCAAAAGTCATGCTGGGCCATACTCTCCCAACCTAGTTGAGTAAAACTATGTGATGTTCTATTAGGAGGATCATATCCTCCATGAGGCTATAACACCACTTGATGAAAACCTAGACAATTTGCTGGATGAATGGGTGCATTAGAATTTTGAGTGTGATCCATATGATAACATGGAGACTAGGCTAGGCACATATTGCATCATGGAGGAAAATCCCACACTACCAGAGCTCACGAAGGCACACAAAAACCTTGATGATATATGGCAATTATACTATGATGGTTCCCAAAGTAAGAATGGCATAGGAGCTGGTGTCATGTTGGTCTCCCCCTAAAAGGACAAATACTTCCATGCCTTTAGATTGAAGTTTGCTTGCATGAACAATGATACTGAGTATGAGGTGTTGATCTTAAACTTTAAGCTTGTGTATAAGAAAGTAATCAAGGCATTACAAGCATTGGGATATAGTGAACTAGTTGTTAACTAGGTTAAATCATAGAGCATGACTAAGAATGGCTTGATAAAATCTTATAAACATAGAGTGTGGGATATGATAAAAAAACTTTGATATGTTCAATGTCATTTCTATATTGAGGGAATAGAATGTTGATGTAGATTGGCTTGTGACTATAGGCTCACAATATGACATCCCACATAACATGATGAAAAAATATGAATAACTCATCAAACTCATGGTTAGATTAATAGTTCCTAATAATGTAGAGAATTGGAAAGTGTTTGAAAATGACAAGTAGATCATTAACTTCCTATAGGATGAGGTAGAGTTTTGCATCATGAATTAGGTTTGTAAGCCTAACATGAGGATCAAGTCATCCAATTAAAAGGGAACAAGCTACCAAAAGGGATGGTCACCCTAGAAATCATCTTCAATATCGATGAATAATTTAAAGGAGAAAGTTATAACATGATAGACAAGGAGGATATCTCTATGCTCATAGTCATTTTAGAGGGTAAAGATCTTAAATCACATAAAATATGCTTTACCCCAAATATTGAGAGCTTTATCCAACTCAATAGGTGGTATGATGACATCTTTGCATGGAGATATAAGGAACTTAGAAGCTTTGAACTAGGATTAGTGCAACACAAAATTGAGCTCCATCATAATGTGCAACCCATGCACCAAAATCAAAGCCCTTTCAATCCAAAGCTAGAGCCATTGATGCACAAAGAACTCTCCAAACTCATTGAGGCCAGTATAATACTTCCAATCAAACGTTCCTCACGGGTCACCAACTTGGTACCAATTTGTGGGGAGATATATATTTGTGTGGATTTTAGGGACTTGAATAAGGATTCCCTCAAAGACCACTACCCTCTCTCACCAATGGAACAAATCTTGAAAATGGTCATAGGTGTAGAAATATTTTCACTATTGGATGGTTACTCAAGCTATAACCAAATCCTTGCATAGGAGTGCAACCATTAAAAAATTATGTTCACCACTAAGTGTGGAACCTTTACATACCAGTGCATGCCGTTCAGTTTGATAAATGTAGGCATGAACTTTCAAAGAGCCATGGATATGGAATTTAAGGAAATCATTAATAAGGTCATCTTGGTTTACCTTGATGACATATTTATTTTTTCTAAGTGTGTAATGGACCATTTAGATCATCTAGAATAGGTCTTTTAGAAATGCCATGAGTTTAGAATATCTCTAAACCCTAGCAAATGCATCTTCATATTACATAAAGGTGCCCTCCTTGGGAACATTGTCTTGAAAGAAGGACTTGTGATTGATCCATAATAAATCAAAGTGATCTCATATCTCCCCCTTATAATCCAAAAAAATAATCTCCAAAGCTTCCTAGGGAGAATCAACTTTTTAATAAGGTTCATGCTCAGTTTTTCCATCCTAACGAAGCTCCTTATTGTAATTCTAAAAAAGAATGTTGCATTTAGCTAGACATGTGAAGGAATTTTTTTTTTGAATCCATCAAACATGCCATTGCTTAGTCCCCCACTTTGAACAACCTAGTTTACAATAAGGATTTTATCCTTTATAAATTTGGTAGAGTCAAAGGCATCTCGACCATCTTGATACAACAAAATAAAGATCAATTGGAGAAACCAATTGCCTTCTTCAACCAGGCACTAAAGGATTATGAATTATGTTACAACTTTATAAAGAAACACACCCTCAAAGTTGTGAGAGTACTTAAGAAATTTAGATATATTCTCTCTAATAACAAGATTTAACTCATGGTCACACACACAAACATCAAAGAGTTCCTTCTCAATAAGCAAAATGAGAAAAGTGTTGGATGGATCATGAAGGTGATGGAATATGATGTGAAAATTTAGGTCACCAAGTGTTTCACATAAATTTTTCTTTATTTTTTAAGAAGAAAGTTATAAAAATTAAAAGAAGGGTGAGGTTATTAGAACCTAGATTTGGTTTATGTTTCGTGATCCAGATAGTTGTAGATACTCCTCTTTGTCTAGGGAAGAATGACTATTAAGTAAGAAAACACTAAATAAATGGTTGATTAGTTAGATAGTAAGGTGGATTTCCTATCATGATAGATACAAGAAGCACAAGCTTACTTTGAGGCTATCAATCCACTCTTTAAAACAATTAAGTTATGAAAATGAAATATAAATTACTTGCATAAATAATAGAAGATATTAAAATCAAATATAAGAAGTGCTTAAAAGAGATGAATTTTACTAATTATAGTAATAAAAAATTGGATATTAATTCTAAATAAATTAGACATGGTTCAGAAAACAAGGTGATGTTCTACAATCAAGCAAAAAGTCAAAAAGTGGGATTTAGTTAGGGTTTGATAGGACAAATAAGCTTGCTATTGGAAATGACACATAGTGACCATCGATGATTGGGTAAGACCATCAGTGGTTAGGTGACCATCAGTGATTAGGTGACCATCAATGGTTAGGTGACTATCAATAGTTAAGGGATACCATCGGTGGTTAGGTGACCATCGATGACTATTAGTGGGTAAGGGAAAACCATCAATAGTTAGGTGACCATCAGTGATTACTGTTTGATTTGGCTTAGGTAAAAAAAGTTTATTTGGGAAGGTTGGAGAGAAGTTATAGAGAGAAATGAATGGACTAATTACTAAAAATAGATACTTATCTTTGTTATTGGTCTGAAGAACATAAGGGTGAGTGGCTAAAAACATATAGATTCTAAAGCAATTCTGATAGAGTGACGATGGCTTGGCTATTGATTGATAAGCAACATAAATTTTTATTTCTACCTTGGTCATTAGAAGCTAGAATAATACATACATAAGGAGCTTTGACACATAAGACTCTGATGATTACCTCCTCCTCCTCTCTTTATAAAGGAAAAAGGGAGTGGTGAAATAAGAGGTTAAACAAACTATAGACACATGGATCAAATAGCTAAAAATAAAAAATCAAGTTGTAGTTGAGTGGTAGTTAACCCTTGAGGTGGTTAAAGGTTAACCATTGATGGTCAACGTGAACCCTTGATGGTTAGGGTTCAACCATTAGTGGTCAAGAGGAAACACATAAAAATGCTCACGATTAGTTATTTTGACTATGTTTGGCAGTTAAAAGGTTATGAAGTGGTCCCAAGGGGATTCAAGGGTGGTTTGAGTGTCAGTGCAACATCTATAACCATCATGTATAGTTTTTTAGTGTCTACATTTCCCCCTTTTTTAATGTAGTTTGCATCAACAAGCTTCAAAAATAAAAAATAGAAGGTTAGGTTGAAGGTTTGGCTACCCCAAGTATGAGAGGAGGTGTTCCCCCTCAAGCCAATAATTGATGAGGTAAAACATAATCGAGTGTGGGTTTGACAAGTAGATAAGTGGGTGATAACATTAGTTGGATTGAGTATCGAGGCACAAACACATGCATAAAATGTGATATCACATATCGTGCATAGACTAGACTACTATAGTTGAGTTAGTTGGGTAGAAATAAGGTTGGTACTAGAAGGACAAGTGACAAGTAGTCCAAGTGATCATATTTAGGCATAGTGGTTAGGTTGTACTCATAAAATGTAAGTCTCCTAGGCAAGGTTAGTGTATTCATAGGTATCCAAGGTAGGAAGTGCTCTTGGGAAGACACAATTGGGTCAATGCACAAAAGTAGAATGAGTTTAAGTTATTCAAGATGGCAATGTAGTTGCAATGGTTAAAGTGACCAAGGCAAGGTCATTAAAAAATATGCAAAATTTGGGCCAAAATGACCAATTTTGTGGTTGATGTGGTTGGTTTTATTGGTAGGTAATCTCCATGGGTATGTAGTTAGTAATGGTAAGGGTGTAAGTGTGTAAAAACACTTTAATCATGGGTTGAATTGATAAGTTTTAGGGTGGGTAGAAAATGATAAGGAGGTCAACCATTGATGGTTACGGTTGATTGTCGGTGATCACCTAATGACCATCAGTCGGTGGATTCTAGTCATAAAAGGGTGAGGTTAAAAGTTCACTGAGGGTTTGTTTATGTCCTGACTTTAACATTGTAACCCATAATGCTTTGGAGTTACACTGGGTGAATAGAAATGGTGGTTGTTGACCTATGAGTAAGTGATTGTTGGGTGAGTGGTTGCATTGACCAAGTGTTGAGCCAAATGAGGTGGAGGTTTGATTAATGAGGATGTAATGAGGAGGGAGAGCATGGGGACAAATGGTGATGGTTCCCAGGGTGATTCCATGATGACAATCGAGGAATGAGGTAGGGGGTGCATTTAAGTTTGTTAGTGTAGATTTTATTGAATTTGTTGAATTTACCTATGGGTGGGTTTTCCCTAGGTTTAAGGATAGGGTTAGGAATTGGGGGTTTTGGGTTATTAATCTAAAATTTTTAGAGGGTAGGATAAAGGTAAGATAGGTGAGGTAGGGGAGGTGTGTGAAGTAGTTTAGGGTGGTTTGTTGTGTTTTTGAGTGTTTGGTTTTAAGGTTTTAGAGGGTATGGGTTGGGTAGCTTTGTTAATGGTCACAACACAATGACCATTAATAGTCTCTATCAGTTGTCATTGATCATTATTGACCATCGATGGTTGATAGGTGACCATCAATAGGTCACTTTGTGGACCATTGATGGTTGGTCTACTAACTATCAATTATTGATGATTGATTTGTGATGGTTCTAAAAGGAACCATCACTAGTTGATAATTAACCATCAATAGTTGATAAATGGGGTAAAGTTAAAGTTTGTTTGAATGTAAGAGTTTAGGTTAGTGGGTAAGGGTGTTGGTTAAAGGAATGATATGTTTGGTGGTGGGTTTAGGGGAGGGTTTGGTAGGTGAATAGATGAAGTATATAATTTTATGGTTAGGTTAAGACAAGATTTAGGTAGGTATAGGTAGAATTAATAGGCAAAAGCAAGCCAAATTAGGTAAACTAAGGCATTAACATCAAACCTTGCAAGAGAGGGAGTAGTTGCGTATGAGAGATCAAGTATTGCAGTTGCTAGATGAGGTCCATCAAGCTATAATAGACCAAGAGTGGGATCACTTATCATTAGTGGGCTTGGGTGATATCAGGTATTATTAGAATGTGCGTCAAGATACAATTATGTTACTAACACTCATCAATAGATGGGATTTGAAAACTAACACATTCTTGATTCATACTAGAGAGATGATGATCCTTCTAGAGGACATTCACTAGATCATGTGGCTACCACTATGAGGTTTGTTGATAGAGCACATTGATGGTGAGGAGTGAAACTAACTCATGGGTGTGTTTATGGGGATGATGTAGTACATGTTAGGTGGCATGTTAGAGGCCTAAAATATGCACCCTTGTATCATATAGATAGGGGAAAAAGATAGGTGATCAATATGATGATGATGGTGATGACTTGTTATGCATTACCTGACTTGAGTAGTGGTAGATTTCTTTTTGTGCTATTAGGTGTTTTGGTAGGCATGATGATGGATTGGATAATGTATGCTTGGGAACATATCCTATTAGTGTAGATATATCAAGAGCTCTATTGATACAGGGTGCACAAGGGGTATGGTATCAGTGTTGGGTTTGTGTTACATTACTGGGCTTATGAGCACATCAGAGTCCTTCAACTAGGTAGGATGCCATGGCATGGATTTGTCTAGATGGACTTTAGGGTGGGGTTTATGTGATGGAGGTATGATTATGCACTCACAATATTAGGAGGGACATGTGATTTGGATTTATACAGGGACCAAGTGGATATATTGGTGGTGGGTAACATGATTTAGTGATCGTATATCTGATTTCCTATATGGGCTGATCATATGAGGTACATTTTATCACTATAGAGTTACAGGTGGATCGATGGGAGGTGAGATCTAGAGTTAGAGTTGATTACTTTTGATAGGGTGAGGAAATATTTTAGCCTCATTCAAGATATCCCACGGGAGTTCCCAAGGTATTAGAGGGAGGATGCAAAGTTCCCATTGCCTACCCCAGAGCTAGTTCATGATTTTATCCATTGTAAGGAGCTACTATTGAGAGTGGATGTAGATGGCATAGGTGTTACTGATGATTACCCTACATGGTTTTAGGCACATTATGATGTAACCTTTTTTGGAGGAGATGATATACAAGCTGGTCATCAGGATATGGATGTGGATATAAAGGGGGTGGAGATCAGATGGATGGGGGTGGTTCAGATAGATAGGTACTAATTGCTGAAAGGGATAAAGCATGAGTGAAACTAGACATAACAAAGGCATCTTTATCACCCATGACCCAAGAGAGGGATGAATCATAGGGTTGGGTGGCCACTCTTACTAGAGAGGGATGAGGTTAGGGCTCAGCTAGCCACTATTATACAAGAGAGGGATTATCTTAGGCAAACAAGAGGGTGATTACTATCACCTACAGGACCACCAAAGACTATCTCCATGGTGAGATACATAGTGATAGTGGATGAGTTATGGTATTATGAGGCCTTAGTTTTTACATGTCTTCTAGATGAGCCTAGATGGGGTGAGTAAAGAGTAGGGATCACCAAAGGTGTGAACATTATGACACTAGGTTAGTGGGATGCATCTATAGGTGGATAGGCAGGTTCAAGAGGTGGGTAGGCTCATGAAGGCAGTCATGCTTCAGGGTCTTAGACTATTATGAGACATTGTATTTAATGTATTATATGATTTTGATACCATCATGTGATCTAATGTAGTGAGATGTATATATCCATTGAGAGACATGTACATTATTGTATATATGATCATTATTTTAAGTATGAGCTCATGATATATAGATGTGATCATGGTTTATGGTTTGTGTTGATGGTTATGGATGTGATGTTCTTTAGGTGATGATGTGATGTTATGATGATTTTGATGTTATGTTTATTTGTACTCACCTAGCTAGTCATGTGATGATGTTGCTATTTAATTTATGCTCATGATGATGTTGTTTATGATATGATGATTATTGTGATGTGGTTATGGTTTAATGGTGACTATGTTTATGATGTATGCTCATGATGATGTTGATATTTTATGGATGTAATTTATGATATTATGATGATTATGATGTTATATTTTGTTAGACATGGATATGATGTTTGGGATTAATGTCAGGGATATGGATGACTATGTTCATCTTATGGTTATGATGTTTGTGATTATTGTCACGGTTATAGATGATTATGTCCATGTTGTAATTATGGTTATGATGTTATGATGTTGATATGATAATGTTTATATTTTGAATTAATGAGCCTATGCCTCCTTATCTAGATTAGACATGTGATGGATAACATATGTGAATGACTCATTCATTTAAATTTTGGTAGATATGATGTGATTGATCACTAGATGATGTTTAATATATGAGATGGTTAATTCATTAAAATGTTCTTATGATTTAAAAACACTTAAAAAAATAAGGTAAGAAGGCAATCACTAAATAAAACACATTTACAATTAAATGTTTTTAATGTATTGCATTTGTTTAGATCAAGGTAAATTAATATTAAAACACAAAGAGTAAGTTGGATAATGAAACTAAATATGAGAAAAGATAAGACAATCAAAAGACAAATGTATTAATGAATGCATTCAATGAGTAGGAATGAGATAAATAAGAAGATGACATGATTCTTCTTCATTGGCAAGGACCAAGACAAACTTAAGGTAGATCAATTTATGAACATAAACCCTTTGAATGCTTCACATTAGCATTCATGAGTTGGTTAAAAAGTTTCTTGACCACCCAGTGTCAAGTAAGCTCTAGAATCCCTTATTTATAGAGGGTATAAAGGAGAGGTGGATGATGAGGGAACCTTCTTGTGAGACTAGCATGCCTCTTTTTTAGGTTATCAAAGAGCTAATATAAATAAGTCCATGTCATATAAGGTGTAGACTGATCGATGTGAGAAGTTTACTTATGAAAGCCGATTGTGGTTTCCAAAATTATTTTCTCTTTTTTCTGATTTTGATAATGGGTCTTTTGATTAGGAAGATGATTGATGCAAGAAACTTCCCATGAATTTCTATGCTTGGACAAAGGCTTTACTCAGTTATCCTTCAAGGGAGTGGTCCAAGTTTGTGAGATTTGTTCAAGGATTTTGATAGCTATCCTTCAAGGGAGAAATCTACCTTATATTGAGCAATTTTGACTAGGTTGGCATCTATCCTTCGAGGGAGCAGTCTGTGAATTATTGGAATGACCCATAGAATATATGATTATTTGCTTGTGTTACAGTTTTTTTTATTTTTTTGATTGATTTTGCTTTTTTTATTGACATGGATTTGTTTATAGAGGCTTGAAAGGTTCAACTTTATGAAGGTGGAATTAGAGGACAAGAAGGTTGATGATGGGTAAAAGAGTTTTAAGTGACAATGGTCATGGGAATACATCTAATAAAGGGATGGAAAGTACCATGCCATGGGTAGAGCCATGGTACCCATGTTCAAAATTAGGCAAAAACTATAACAAATAATCACATGATTCAACTTTAATCAGTTATCCATAAAATAAGGGGATGCATGTGAGTAAAAATAAAGGATGAGCTTAAGTTATAAAAAAGGTGAGTTCAATCCTATTTAACAAAAGAAAAGATGAAGATGTGAAGTATTGAGGGGCTCAGGTTCTAATTTCCCTTCAAGAGAGGAAAACTAGAAGTTCCTGATCCATACTTGTGCATTACGATATAAGGTCCAAACCAATTGAAAGTAAACTTGCCTTGTTTTCTTTTCTCCATATTGGTGACATGTTGATTTTCCTTTAGGACAAGGTATTCGATATTAAATTCTTACACTTTGAGGTGTTTTTATAAGTGTTCTTCATTCACTCTTGATAGACATGAAGATGGGTAAGTGTGGCTAAATGACATTCATTAAGTAACTCAAGTTGGGCTAAACGTTCTTGAAGATAATCAATCTAAAAAATGAGATCTTGTAAGGATATGCAAAGAGAGGAAATTTTGACTTCAAGAGGCAAGACAACCTCGACACTAAACATAAGAAAGAAAGGGGTAGCACCCATAAGGGTTCAAATGTTAGTACGATATGCCCTTAAGGTGAAGGGGATATGTAAATGCCAATCTTGACCAAATGCATTAACCATTATAGTTAACATGTTGTTGAGATTTTTGTTAGAAGCTTCATATTATCCATTTTATTGTGGATGATAAGGTGATGAGAAGCTTAATTTAATACTAAATGCATCACAAATACCTTATACTTGTTTGTTTTTGAAATATTTTCCATTATCAGTGATAATTTTATGAGGAACACTAAAATGATAGATAATGTTATGGTTGAGAAAATAGACAATATTTTCAACTTTGGTTAAGATGAGAGGGATAGCCTCTACCAATTTGGTGAAATATTATGTTGCAATGATGATATAATGATGTCATTATGAAGAATGGGGGTTAATCTCACTAATAAGATCTAGACCCCATTATGAGAAGGGCTAGTGATCCTTGGATACTTGGAGACTATGGATAGGTACATGATGTAAATTGGCATGTTATTAACATTTAACACATTTTTCACATAATCATAGAAATATTGGTTAAGGGTGGTCCAATAATATCCAAGACAAAAGATTCATTTAGTGACATATAGACTACTAATGTGTCTTACACAAATCCCATCATGTCTTTCCTTGATAACATGAGAGAATTCATGACTAGGTAGAAAAAAAAAGAGGAGATCATAAAAACCACATTTATAATTTGTTATAACATGAGGTGATCTGAATAAATTCTCTTCGAACATTCCTAAAAAGGTTGGAAGGGATGATGAAAAGGTTGAAATAGTCAAAGGTCTGATAATACCAGAGGTCGGGTTGGGTCTCCTCCACATTGAAGATGGTAGGAGATTCTAATTTGACATAATAAGGCTCAATAATTTGATGGAAAATTATATATATCTTAGATTTAGAGGGTGTAGATGGGATCTAGGAAGTGAGATAAGCCATCGTATCGACAAAATTATTCATAGATCATGAAATGGTTTGGATACGATAGTGTTCAAATGATGCTAAGAGTACATCATCTAATTGTTTGTACTATTGAAAAACATCATTATTACATTTATAAGAACCATTTATTTAATTAAACACAAGTTAAGAGTCACCAAAAATGTTGATCATTTTGACTACCAAGGCTAATGCAATTTGGAGACCTATTACTAGGGCTTCATATTCAACCATATTGTTGGTATATTCAAAATCTAGCTTGAAGGATAAAGGAAGAGGTTAAGCATGAAGGGGGATAAGGATGATGATGGATCCCCCACCACATTGACACTTTTATCCATAAAATAACATGGTCACTTGATAGGTGAAGTCTACTTGAGAGAGGGTTACGATGGACTCATCTAGAAACTTAAGAGGAAGAGGTTGGTTGTCTGTTAATGGTGCTTTGGCAATTTGGTCAACAACAAATTTCCATTTAATTGAATTATAATAGAGAAAATCAAGGTAAAAATTAGATAAAATCATGATCCATTTGGCCATACATTAATTTTAGTATGGCTTGGAGTGCAAATACTTGAGTGGGTCAATATTGTGTATGACATAGGTCTTATGGTTGAGAAGGTAATGGTTAAGTTTGATGGCCACAAAGACTAGGGTGAGGTAAATATTTTTGGTATGGGTGTATTGAGTCTCATAATCTATAAGTGTACCCCTTATGTAGTATATGACTTGCTCTTTATGCTATTAATCTTAAAGAGTCAACATACCTGTAAGGAGTGGTCGGTGGTAGAAATATAAAGGTAAAAAGGTTGATCTTCCTTGGGAGGAATGAGGATGGGTGGAGACAAAAGGTACTCTTTAAGTGAATCAAAAGTCTTTTGATAGATGTTATTCCACTTAAAAGATACATCCTTCTTCAAAATGTGGTGGAAAGATTGACATTGATCAGAGAGTTGATAGATAAAGTGATGGATGGATTAGATCTTCCCTTGCAAGTTACAGAGTTGCTTGAGGTGGGTGGGAGGAGACATGCCAAGGATTGATTTTATTTTGGTGGGATCAACTTCAATTCCTTGAAGGGAGATGAAAAATACAAGGAGATTTTTTGATAAGACCCTAAAAATACACTTCTTGGGGTTAAGGCAAACATGGTAATGGATGATTCATTCAAAGATAATCTTAAGAATGACCAAATGATATTTAAAAAATTTAGATTTCCCAAGAAGGTCATCGATATAGTCTTCTACAAATTTATGACTAAGGTCATAGAAGATGTAGGTCATAGTACATTGGTAGGTTTCACCAATGTTCTTCAATCTAAAAGGCATGGCCCTATAGAAAAAAGTTATCCATGGGGTGATAAAGGCAATTTTGTGTTGGTCTTCAAGGGAAATTAATATTTGATTGCAACCCAAGATCTCATCCATAAGAGAATATCTCATGGATGGTTATAAGATCAATAAGCTGGTCAATGTTTGGCTAAGGAAAGTCATCCTTTAGGAAAGCAAGGTTAAGGTCATGAAAGTTTACACAAATGAGAATTCCCCTTGTGGCTTTGGTGATAGGTACAATGTTTGAGACCCATTGGGATAATCAATGAGTTGGATGAAATTGATGGATAAGAGACATTGAAGCTATTCTTTGATGAGAAGGGCTATGCGAGGTTACATTCATCAAATTTTTTTCCTAATCAATTTTGAATCATGGTTGTGACTATTTTATGGGTAGTGATGGAGGGGTTGATTCCTAAAATTTCATTATAAGACCAAGTAAACACTATGTTATGGTCTTACAAGAAGGAGGGGAAGTCTCAAAGCTCCTTAAAATTTAACAATTGGCTGATTTTGATAATCCACAAGTTATCTGGAGTACCCAAGTTGATATCCATGATGGATTCATTCAACATGGTCTATGTCTTAGGAGGAAGAGATTTGTGGATAGAATAATATTCTACACCTAGATATGCAAGAATAAAATCATCATCCTGTCACTGAACAATATTAATGGTAAGAGAGTCATCTACCATCTCAGGCTAAGTTAGAGGAATGGTTCTAATCACCCCATCCTTTTGATAAGTCAGGGGTCTAATGATAATCATGATGATGAAAAAGAGTTATGGGGGATGATGTTAGAATCCTAAATTGTCAATGGTGGAGTGGATGATGAGGATGGGACTTATTCATCAATGATGGTAATGGGAGGTGGGTTGGTTTAGTTTTAGGTGGTGTGAAATCAAGACCATGATTCTCATGAGGTTTTTGGGTCTTAATTGGAAGAAACTCATGTGACCCATGTTCATACCAACCTAGACCAAATCCCTTCCAAGCACACCTATAAAGATATGTCTTGGCAAAATTTGTTTTATCTAGATAGAAGAAACTGGAGGTGAATGGTCAAGGTGAAAAAGAGGTGGTGAAAGTGTCAAGGGGTTTATCAAGTCCCCCATATATGAAATTGGTTTGACAAATTAAGGGCCCAAAAACAATAATGGATCTAATATTAAGGTCATAACTAGGTTATTGGTCAATATTCCCATACTCTTAGGGTGTAGGAAAAGTGTCTAGTGTCAAAAGGTGATACTACCCCAATAAAAGACATTAGAAGGTTGATTCCAAAGGGTCTATTGTGGGGATTTGGGTGGAATGGATGGATAAATTGGTAGAATATTTGTTGGTAAAAGGAGATGGGGCTTTGTATTTTGTTGATGAAGGAAGGAGAATGCCATTGGGTTGGTACGCCATATTGCATGATGTAAAAGGACTTGGGTTAGCTTGTATAGTAATAACTTGACCTTCGTGTTCAAATTTAATGCATCAGTGCAGGGTGGATGTCACACAACCCATGGAATAAATATAAGGGTATCCTAGTAAAACATTGTACTATAACTCACCTTATATTACATGGAAGAGCTTAGGAAGCATGTGGGGTCCTAGGCAAATGTGAAGGAAAATAGTTCTTAAAGTTATGTCCATGGTATATCAGAGCACCACTAAGGTTTTTGACATAATGTTCTCGAGTAATTTGTGTTGGTTGTATCCATGGGAGGAGATAATGTTGATGTTATCTCCCCCATCAATCATAACCCTCTTGATATAGGTTTGGTTGATGTACTCAATAATGAAGAGGGGAGGATATAGATCCTCTAGATGGATGGAGGGTATTTTTGAATCCTTAAAGGTAACAAGGTTGGAAAGTTGAAGAGCCTTGAAAAAATATACCAAAGGTTGTGGGTCTTTTAGTTGAAAATATATGGATTACAAAGCCTCTATCATCATTTAGCAGTGGTGGGGTGAGTTATAGATTAGTTCATACAAACTCATCTTCACTGGTGTTTGGATTAAGAGGGACCCAAGATGGATATCTTGGGTTTCAGAGAAGGTAAGGGTGCTTGGTGTTGGTTGGGTGAGTGGGTGGTGGAAGAGGGATATGTCCATGGAATGGACACCTTCACCTTTCCCTTATCCTTTTATTGAGCCTATGATTGTGTGACCACATAGATGGTATGGATTTGGGAAAGAGTCGGGCTAAAGGATTGCTTTGGTTCTTCTTCACTCTAAGGTGAGAGTGGGGGAATAGGTAAGTATTGGTTGATGGCTCTTGGTTCTTAGATTAGTGGTGAGATAATAGGAGTCTCATTTTTCAATAAGTCATCCTCATGATACAATTGATAGATTAATACTTGGAGATCCTTATAGTTCTCTTTATCATGCCCAGGTGTTCTATGGTATGAGCATACTAATTTATCATTATACTAGGATGGTTTATGACTATGTGGGTCAAATAGTTTAATATGTGTAAAGGTTAATTAATATGTTTACAATAACCTTTGTATGATGGTTGAGTAAGACTTGGGTAAAGGTGGAAAGGATGTTAGAGTTCTGGTTTTGATTGTGGGAATGGAAGATTTCTTAGGAGTAGGCATAGAAGTGGGAGTTTAGGGAGGTGAGTATTCTTTGTGGTTGATGGTTTGGAGGTAGAAAATTTAGAAGTAATATGCTTGGTATTGTAATATTTAGAGGTTGAGTTTGTGAAGAGGATATGTAGGGGCATAGCTAGAAGAGGAGGTTGGGTTTGGGTTGTCTTTGGGAGACATGTTTTATTAACCAAAGGATGAGGTCCTAGGACAAAATAAGGATGTGGTCCCAAAATGGAAGGCAAGGTAGAAATAGGTGGTAAGGCTTTGGTTTTTGGGATCTTAGATGGTTCCTCTTTCTTGGTTGGCTTGAATTTTGGTGGGTTAGGTGGTGTTAAATCCACCTTTAGTATAGGGTGAGTAAGGTTCTAAGTAGGGAGCATGCCAAGGTTTTTGATGGGTTTGGTTGTGATGGGGGAAGCTACTTGGGTTATTTTAGGTGGAGTTGGTTTGGTCAGTTCAACTACAACTTGAGGGGTAGAGGTTTTTAAAGGTTTGGTTGGGGTCATGGTGGGTTTAATAGTGGAAACAAAAGGTTGGGATGACATTGGCATGGTTGGAGGCTCTTTCTTGGTTGGGTAAGAAAGCCTAAGATGGTGCCAAAATGTGGCACAATCTATATTAGGTTGGGATAAGTACTCCTAGTTTTGAACCAATATAGATAAGGGCTTATAGATGAGTTTGATCCCTTTGATATTGATATCAAAGGAAAAAACCCATGGATGAAGAGAGAGGAGTGGTTACTTCATCCTTTTATTCAATCAAAGGGTCCAAGGTTTGGGAAGATGAGTCCCCTAGGAGAGGTAGGTAGAGTGATATATTCTTTAGGAATGCTTTCCCAAGGAAGAGTATATTATTGTATGATGGAAGAGAAGGATATCATGGTAATGGATTCCTCTTTTGGTATGTCTTTTGAAAGAGAGGTGGGTAGCTCTAATACATCGATGAGTGGAGAAAGAAGAATAGTTGTTTTCTTGGTCTCATTTTTTGAAGGAATAGAAGGTGACTCCACTACTTAAATAAGTCGAGGGGAAGGAAAGGTGGGTTGGGAAATGGTTTCCTTAGTAATGAGTTCATTAAGAACTATGTTAATGGTATGGAATTCATGGTTGTCAGAGGATTTCACACTATTGTTTTCATTATTCATAGAAGGGGAATGGTTGGGGAATGGATATAGAAAGATGTCAAGTGATTGATTTGGGGGTGCATTGGGGTTATCTAATACAAGTTCCTCCTTATTGATGAGATTTTGGATAATGTTATATAAGGGATTTCACCTACTAACATCATGTTCAAAAACATAGTGGAAGACACACAATTCATTCTCCTTATACCAATTAAGTACAGGATGAGAGGAATTGAATTGTTATGGAGGTTTGATTGATAGAAGCTGTATGATATTTGATTTAAAAAACTTCTCCAAAATTGAATCATATGACTCCCCTAGTGGAGTAAATTGCTTTTTATTATTGTGTTTTGGGCTTCTAGTGTTCTGATTGGAGGAACTGAAAGAGTTAGGTTGGTTATCAATGGGTGGAGGAGCGGTTTCAAGGACAACCACATTCATGGTTCCATTATTTTTGGTGTTAGTGTTGGTTTGATTGTTAGGTTTGGAGGAGGGGCCTAATTTGATTTAAATTTGGAGTTCTTGTTTATCAATTTTAACTTCCCCTTATCAATGGCTCTATTTTCTAACTTTTGTGCCATGGTGAAAGCCTCATCAAAGGTCTTGAAAGTTTGAACCTGCAAAGTGGAGGAAATGTGTTTGGCATAAGCTAGAGAAAAGAGTTCAACTAGCTTGAGTTGGGGAAAAGAGAAAGAGATTTGATTTATCAAGCTTCTCCAATGAGCTATGAAGTCAGCTATGGACTCATCATCAAATTGTTGGATGGAGTAAATATCAATGATGGAAACCTTTTTAGATATGTTTATGGAAAAGTGGTCTAAGAAAGTTTGAGCCAATTGGACAAAAGAAAAGAGGGAATGCTTTGTAATAACACTCTACTAATCTAGTATTGGACCTAATAGGGACATGGGAAAGGTAAAGAGAAGGATAACATCTGAAGGAATGAGCAAGAGATAAACAAGATCCACAGGATCAATCCAGGAGAAAGAACCCACAACAAATAACCTGTAAATATTTCTAGAGAATAAAATAAATTTGTCACACCTAAAAAATAGGTGATAATCCAAAAAATTCTCTATGTTCTCTCATTAATCTCTCATTTATTTCTCATATAATGTAAATTATTTATAATATAAATAGTTTGTTTCATGTTAACAAACTATTTGTAATGATTACAAAATAGAGAAAACAAACTATTTGTTTTCTCATACTACGAACAAATATATTGTTGAGAGATTCTCAACAATAAAATAAATTAACTGAGGTAAATAAAATTAACCCTCAGTAATAAATAACTTACCCTATTAACCCTAGGTAAGCTTAAATATGCATTATTCCAACACCCTCCCTTAAGCGAAACATAGGGAGAATGACAAGCAAAGATGGGTCCCAGCTACTAGGCCTGATAAGGTACCCATGTAGAAACCAATCAAAATATATGAAAAATAAAGGAAGGAAAGACTTCATGGGAAATCCCCCCCCCAAGGACAACTTCCTTCACCCCAAGCATCACTCATAATTGAAGATAATGAGGAGAATCCAAAGGTTTAGTGAAGATGTCGGTAATTTGTTCAGCTATAGGCACAAACTTCAAAGAAAGAACTCCATCCTGAATAAGATGTCAAATGAAGTGCATGTGAATCTCAATGTGTTTTGTCCACTGATGCTCAATAGGATTGCATGAAATAGAAATCAAACTTTGGTTATCACACCAAAGAGTAGTAGGACCCTACTGTGTGAAGCCAAACTCTCCAAGCAACTGTTGAAGCCAAAGTATCTCCTGACTAGATTTGAAAGCACCTCGATACTCAGCCTTAGTAGAGGACAATGCAATAGCAGTCCACTTTTTGCATGCCCAAGCAACTGGACCTAAACCAAGTGTGAAAGCAAATCCACAAGTGGACTTACGAGTGTCAACATCACCAGCCTAATCAGAGTCAGTGTATCCAACAAGCTGTGTATAACTCTGTGGTGTGTAATGTATACCAAAGTGAGTGGTGCCCCGAATGTAGTGAAAAATATGCTTGGCTGCTTGCCAATGACTCTCATGAGGCTCATGTGAGAATTGAGAGACAAGGTTCACAACAAATGTGATGTCAGGATGGGTATGAGTCAGGTATAAAAGACTACCTACAAGTTTCCTATACAAAGTGGAATCAACAAGAGGAGTCGTACAAGTGGCAGACAACACAATACCTGATTGATATGGAGTGGGTGCAGGCTTATAATCAGCCATGCCAAATTGATGAAGAAGATTTGTCGCATACTTCTACTATCCAATAGAGATGCCCTTAGAAGACTGAAAAACTTGAAGACCAAGAAAACAATTTAGAAGTCCCAGATCTATCATATCAAACCTATCTACCAACTTATCCTTGATGTCATGTATCAAGGAATCTAAATTGCCAGTGAGGATGAGATCATCAACATACAAAACCAAAATGACAAGATCCTCACCATCCTTCAGGATGTATACATTTTGATCTGACTCACAATGAATAAAACTAGAACTCAAAAGAAAACTATCCATCTTCTCTTACCAAGCTAGAAGAGCTTGTTTGAGGCCATAAAGAGAACGATGAAGTCTACAAACCAATGATGAGTCCTACACAAATCTTGGAGGCTGCTCCATATAGATCTCCTCATGGAGATCACCATGCAAGAAAGCACTCTTCACATCCATCTGAAAAACTGACCAAGAATGTGAAGCAGCAAGAGAGAGTACAAGCCGAATAGAATCCATCTTAGCTACAGGGGAAAAGGTCTCAAAGTAATTAACCCCTTCAACCTGTGAAAAACCCTTAGCTACTAATCTAGCTTTGTACTTATCTACTAATCCATCTGTAGCATATTTGGTCCTATAGACCCATTTACATTTTACAAGTTTTCTTCCCTTAGGAAGAGGGACAAGATCCCAAGTATCATTCTTCATCAATGAAGAATACTCATCATACATAGCAACATCCCACTCAGGTATACCAATAGCCTCAGAAAACAATACTGGATCATCTGTACAAGCTTGTCCCAAAAGAGCAACACCAGATGTCTATGAGCGAGTGCGATGAGAATTAGATGGACCACCAACAAAAGAACCAGCTGCCTATAGAGTACTCTTTGCCCACTTGGGCAAAGGTGGTGAAGAAGATGGTTGTGGTGGCTAAACAAGTTCAACATCATCATCATCAACACTAGAAAACAAATCCTCACTATCCTCGGTAGAAGGAGGGGGAGAAGAAGAACTAGATGTACACTCCTGTGGAGTGGGTAGCTCATCAACCTGAACATCCCGTCGAAACAACACATCATGTGTGATAGGATCAAAAATATGGTAGGCTTTTACATCTTCACAATAACCAACAAAAATGAGTGGTTGGATTTTCTTCTCCAATGCTTTACGTTTTTCATCAGGAGTGAATGCCCATGCTTGACTCCCAAAGATGCAAAAATTTGAAATATCAGGCTTGATCCCAAACCAAGCTTCTTCTGGTGTCATATTTTGCATAGCTTTATGAGGCATATAGTTTTGAATGTAGTTTGAACAATTTACAACTTCAGCCTAATATTGTGGACCCAAAATTTTAGAGTGAATCATACAATTAGCCATCTCTTTCAATGTTTGATTCTTCCTCTTTGCTACACCATTTTGTTGAGGAGTGTGTGGTACAGTGAACTGGTGTTGTATCCCATGCTCAATACAAAAATCATAGAAAGCATTACTGTCATATTCCCCCCCATTGTCAGTGCGTATCTTCTTAAGAGGAAGAGATGATTGTTTTTCAACAAAGGCTTTGAAGGCCTTAAAATTCTCAAAAACTTCACTTTTCAACTTGAGAAAATATACCCAATTTTTACGAGTGAAATCATCAATGAATGTGAGTGCATATTTAGCCCTTGAAAAAGAATGAGTTGGAAAAGTCATCAAATCACTATGAACCAACACTAAGGGTGCATTTGCACATGTGGCCTTACCAATTGGAAATGGATCTTGGTGTTGTTTACCAACTAAACAACCAGGACACACCCCATCAATACATGAGACCTTAGGAAGGCCTTTTACAAGATGTTTTATACTCATTTGTTGCATATATCCATAACTCAAATGTCCTAATATCTCATGCCACAATTTTCTGAGATTATTACCATGTGTTATAAGTGAAGAACTAGAAGACATAAAAGACTCAAACTTATCAAAAGTATAGAGTCTTGCAGTATGGTCTGTTGTACCTGTAGCAACTATCTCACTAGGATCATTACATTCTCTTATTACAACATCATGTGAAGTAAAATCCACAGTTTTACCAGTACCAAAATTACATATTTGATATACAGAGAGAAGATTAGAATAGATTTGGGGTATAAGTAATACATTGTTAAAACATCCATCTTGTTTATCAACAGTACCAGATCCCAAAACTTCAATCTGTGAGGAGTTACCCATAACAATATGTGATGTACTACAATCTATAAGAGAAGACAATAGATCCTTAGAATGTGTGAGATGGTGAGAAGCACCTGAGTCAAAAATCCACTGATCATGACATGAAGATATAGCCTTGGCTGAAAGTGTTTTCCCTTTTCCTGCAAAAGTAGAAGGAGATGGAGATGAAATGGAAATTTTGTGTTGTCTGACCGCTGCCTCTAATGCTTCCATCTTCTTAAAACATCTACTTTCATCATGATTAGGACCACCACAAAAATTACATGGACCAAATGTTTTCTTCTTTTGCTTAAAGGACTTTTTGGTCTTAGTAGATTTAGAATGATGAGGTGTTTGGGTGGTGGACTCTGGAGGGTTATTTGAAGGTGCTTGCTTTTTAGACTTAGGTGAAGGTTTTCCTTTAGAATAATTAGCATCTAGAGGATGACTAGGACCAGGTAGAGCATCTAAGGCCATTAATTTTGTTTGTTCCCTAGTCAATCTTTCACAAAAAACTTTAAAGGAAGGCCATTTGAATTCATCACCTAATGTATCCATCATAGTATAAAAAGCAGAGGAAAAAACACTATATGGTCCTTTCAACTTTGAAAAAATCATGAAAATGCACTCTTGATCACTTTTATCCTTGTCACCAGCTTTCAACTGTGACCTTATAAATTTGAATTTTGCCAAGAATTCATCTATTAAAGGGAAATCTGATGGAGAGAGAGTACTCAATTCTGCATCTAATTGAAAAATTTTAAACTCATTAACTTTGCCAAATAGGTTTTTAAATTTTTCCCATACCTCTTTTGGCATTGTAGCATTTGCAATGTGAAATTGAATATTATCCGAGACATTGAGGCAAATCAATCCAAGAGCCTCATCCTGCTTACAACCATATGCATATTTGTCTTTTTTAGTGGTGAATGCTGCAGGTGTTGTTTCAAAAAAAATTCTCCATAAGTCCTTTGATTGAAGGAGTTGTTGCATTTTTGGCTTCCAAACATGGTAATTTTTAGAATTTAGAGGTTCAAACAATCGATATTCCATTCCCGAGGAAGATGATGAAGTTGACAAGAACAATCTAGACATTCATTTTTCCACAAAAAACACCCCTCCTGTTGTTTTTAACATCTCCCGACGAACAAATATTTAGCCTTAGCTTATACAAAATTTTAAAAAATGGCTTTATGCAAAAAAAAATTGTAGGGGGATTTGACCCCAAGACTTCCTCCCTACAAATTTTTAACAAAATATCTCTAGCCGCTTTAGTAAAGTCAAATTTGAACTTTAAAAGCTAGAGACTTGCATTTAAACCACTAAAAATTTAAAAAAATTAGTTAAAAAAGGAAAAAAATGACTCACACATGTGAGATAATAGCTGAATAATCTTTGGCTTATCAGAAATAAACTCTTTTCCAGCAAGGCATGGAGGTCAGGAAAAATTCTGAGAAATTTTGTAAACACGACCAAGGAAATACACCTCTCAACAACTGCAGAATGACTCCACTAGATCTTACCAAAGGACTATATAGCCTGGTCCAAATCCATCCTTCTCATCATGAAATGAAATATTTGGAAGTCTTCTATCACATGAAATTTTCATATTTTTATTTTATATATAATAAGGCATTCAAAAAAGAGAAATCCGTATGGCTATACAGCAGACAAAAAAATAGTTTTTAAATTCCTGTTGTTGGCTTCCAAAACATTGTACGGCCTGATCCAAATTCATCAAAAATTTTATATGGATAGAAATATATAATATTAATATTTCATTAATAGGTCTCATATTCCAAAAAATTCAACCGTACGATCTGCCACATCAGAAAAATGGACAAGTACTGCAGTCTGCCAACAGGAACCAGTTAGCAAGTTTTTGTATGAAAGAGGTATACATCCTGATCCAAATGATAAAATTCAAATTGAAATGTATTCTTAACTTGATTTCCTATGCCCCTATGAAAAAAAAATTGATTTTGGAAATCTTTATGGTCATTTAATGAGCATAAAGTACAGAATTTTTTGAAACAAATTTGTAAATAAGAACCAGAATTTGAGAGAATTAAAAATATATATAACAAATCAATAAAATAATGTTTTTGAATGTGTTAAAAGATGAAAAAATTCATGGAAGATGATATTCATCTGGAACTCCAAGCTCTGATACCATGAAGGAATGAGCAGGAGATAAACAGGATCCACAGGATAAATCCAGGAGAAAGAACCCACAACAAATAACCTGCAAATATTTCCAGAGAATAAAATAAATTTATCACACCTAAAAAATAGGTGATAATCCACAAAATTATTTGTGTTCTCTCATTAATCTCTCGTTTATCTCTCATATAATGTAAAGTATTTGTAATACAAATAGTTTGTTTCCTGTTAACAAACTATTTGTAATGATTACAAAATAGAGAAAACAAACTATTTGTTTTCTCATACTACAAACAAATATATTGTTGAGAGATTCTCAACAATAAAATAAGTTAACTGAGGTAAATAAAATTAACCCTCAGTAATAAAGAACTTACCCTGTTAACCCTAGGTAAGCTTAAATATGCATTATTCCAACAACATCATCATAGGTAATCAAATAACAAGAAGTCTTAAATGCTCTTAGATGTTGTTGAGGGTCTTCCTTGATTTTAAATTTTATAAGATCCCATTGAGGAGGATAAGGTTGAATGGGGATGGATGGATGAATTGGTTCATTAAAAATTTGGTCATAAGATAAGAGGTAATGGTCACTAGAAATATATGATTTTAAAGTAGTCATCTTGTCCATTAACATTTTGACAAGATCCATTTGTGGTTGTGCACCCCCATAGTTATAGGGAAAATTATGTTGGGTTTGGGTATGTGTGGTATAAGGATAGCTAGTGGAAGGTTGGGATGTTGTCACACATTGGTATGTGGACATGGGTGGTTGAGATGATGCCACATATGAATATGTGGAGATAGGTGGTTGGGTGGAGGGTAGAGGTACATACCCTTGTGGGTTAGGGATGTATTTTGGGTTTTGTACAATGGTCACCTATTGAGGGATTAACATTGGTTGGGTAGGAGGTATGGTTGGGTTGATAGGTAGAGGATAGGTGGTAACTTTAGTACTGATGGGTGGAAGGGTAGAAGGTATGGGGACCACTAAGATCTAGAATGGATTGGAGGTATGTGGGTTTTAAATAAGAGAAAGGGTGGTAACACTAATAGAGGGTACTCCCACAGTAAGCAGAGTATTAGTGCCCACAGGTTGAGTTACTCCCATACTAGAAGGGTTTTTGGTTAGGGTAAAAGGTGTTTATGTGTTAGTTGGGTGGGTGGGTTAGTTTTAGATGGTGGTATTAGTGGGATTATTGGTAGAAGAGGATGCTTGGGTGACCAAGAGTTGGGTGGAAATGGTGGCAATAGAAGTTTTTCACATAAGGTGGGATGGCATGCCATAGGGTGGGTTAATAGGTAGAATTGAATCAGGGGTATGATGGGATATGGTGTTAAGGTAATGTTGGAGGGCTATGGGGTTATTATCCAAAAATGTGGGAAAATACATATCAGCTTGGGCAATCATTCGAGGGATATTAGGACTTTTAAAAGGATGGGGAGAACTCTCTACATCTAAGATATACTCCATGGATGATGAGTGGGAAGAGGAATATGGATGATTAGGAGGTGGATCCTAATTTGCTTGGTTTATTAGTTGTTACCTAGTTAAAACCATGCAAATAAGGAAATGAAACATGCACTAAAGCATGTTAATTCTTAAGGTTCCTTTTAGTCTCTCTTGTGTCTTATGCCTTAATTTTCAAGAAGTTATAAAGACCAACTTGTGATTATAGAGGGGGTAATAGAATAAGATATCTAAATATGGTTTCAGGTAGTTAAAGGCTTTCAAGACCTATACTAAAACTTGGTATGTGGTTTGATATTGGGGCATACCCCCTCACTTCACACACTATATTGATAAGGGTGTTGGTGCTTAACCAAGATATATCAAGTTGCTAGAGATTATACTCAGTAAGTTTACTAAGTTGGTTCTCCCTTTGGTGGTGAAATCCAAGTAGGATAGCCATGAAAGGTGACCGTTCGGTGATGAAATCCCAATTAGACATTATGTCAATGTTTTTATGCTTGATTAGGTGTAAGTGGTTTGGTCTTGTGTGTGTGATAAGAGTGAAGCTATGATTAATTCACTTGATTAATTAAGCTATGTGAGCTATAATAATCAAGAAAACAATGTATGCAGTTGATTTTAAGCCCAAAATGAAATTTTGATTTCATTGTATAAGTAGAAGACAAGAAGAAGTACCTAGATGCAACTATAAACCCAAGAAAAGACTCAAGGATCCTACTGGGCATGCCAAAATATTTCATGTAAATTTTACTTTATTTTCTAAGAAGAAAGTTGTAAAACTTAAAAGAAGGGTGAGTTTAGTAGAACCTGGATTTGGTTTGCGCTCCATGATCTAGATAGTTTTAGATACTCCTCATTATCTGAAAAGGAATGACTTGTAGGTAAAAAAGCACTAAATAAATGGTTGATTAGTTACATAGTATGGTGGATTTCCTAGCATGATAGATATAAGAAGCCCAAGCTTCCTTGTTCTTTAAAACAATAAAGTTATAAAAATGAAAGATAAATTACTTGCATAAATAACAGAAGATACTGAAATCAAATATAAGAAATGCTTGAAAGAGATGAATTTAAATAATTTTATAAATAAAAGATTGTTTATTAATTTTGAATAAATTAGGCACAGTTTAGAAAATATGGTGATGTTTTATGATTAGGTAGAAAGTCAAAAAGTGGGATTTGGTTAGGGTCTGATAGGCCAAATAAGCTTGCTATTGGAATTGACACATAGTGACCATCAGTGGTTGGGTAAGACCATCAGTGGTTAGGCAACCATTGAAGGTTAAGGGAATACCATTGGAATTTAGGTGGTCATTAGTGGTTAGGTGATTATCAATGGTTAAGGGTAGACTACTAGTTTTTAGGTTAGCATCAACGGTTACTTTTAGATTTGGCTTGGGTAAAATAAGTTTATCTCAGAAGGCTGGAGAGAATTTATAGAGAGAAATGAAGGGACTAATTATTGAAAACAAATACTATCTTTGTTTTTGTTCTAAAGAACATTGGGGTGAGTGGTTGAAAACTTTTTGTAAATTTTGAAGCAATTTTGATAGAGTGATGATGGTTTAGATGTTGATTTATGAGCAACAACACTTTTGATTGCTATCTTGGTCATTAGAAGCTATAAGAATACTTACATAAGGAGCTATAATGCACAAGACTTTGATCATTACCTCCTCATATTCTTATCTTTATATAAAAAAAAGGGAGTGGTGAAACAAGAGGTTAAACACGAGGTTGAACAAGCTATCTAATTTTATCTTTAACATGCATTGATCATGCACACAAATCAAAAAACTAAAAATAAAAAAGCAAGTTGTAGTTAACCCTTGAGGTGGTTAAAGGTTAACCATCGATGGTCGAGGCTAACCATCAGTGGTTAGGGGTTGACCATCAACGGTCAAGAGGGTAAAGATAAAAATGCTTATGGTTAGTCATTTTGACTAGGTTTGGTGGTTAAAAGGTTGTGAAGTGGTCTCAAGGGGGTCCAAGGGTGGTTATAGGGTCAATACAACATTTAGAACCATTTTGTATGGTTTTCTAATGTCTACACCAAGATGGTCTAAGGAAATGGACTCTATGAGTAGATGGCCGAGGTGGTAAAATTAGAGGATGAGATAGTCTTAGTGTCATATGAAGGAAAACATGAAAATGAAGAAGTTGTGGCCAATCAGGTACAAGATAATGTGTAATTTCGTAGCCTTGATAAAGCTAAGTGTAGACATTTTAGACTACAGTCTATCCCATATATGCTTATAGAAGGTGCACTTTTTTTAAATGATCTCAATGGAGTCATCCTAAGGTGCATAGATACAGAGCAAGTGAGCATATTCTTTAAGAATTCCATGATGGTCTTATGGGAGGCCACTATTTACTCAAGATCACTATCATGAAGATCATGTGAGCTGGCTATTATTGGCCAAATCTATTTAAAGACATGCATGCATATGTGTAAAATTAAAAGAAATACACCTTATTCATAGGCAAGTAAAGGCTAGCAGCCTTACCATTGCACCCAGTTCAAGTTGATCAACATTTTGAAAAATGGGGCCTAAATTTCATAGGCATGATTAACCCACCATCCAACAATGGACACTCACAATCACTGACTATTTCAAAAGGTGGACAAAAGTGATTGTACTCAAGGTGGAAAATGAGACATATATCCTCAATTTCTACGAAGGCATTGTAATGAGATTTGGTGTCCCCACCACCATTATTTTTGATAATTTTTTAGCCTTCCTTGGAACTATAATCAACCAATAGGCCATCAAGCACAAAATCTATTTGAGTGCCTCATCAAATTATTACCCATAAGGTAATAGTCTAGTCGAGTCCATAAATAAGAACTTGATTCACATCATAAAGAGAACTCTGGAGGATAACTAGTGAGCTTGGAATACTAAGCTCAGAATTGCCCTTTAAGATAATTTAATCATGCCCAAGGAAGTGTTGGAAAATTCACCTTTCATGCTAATATATGAAAGGGAAGCCAGATTACCAACATCCCTCAAGGTTAGCTTCATTGGAGCTCATGCATTAGTTAGAAATACTTGAGAATGATCCCCTCATGGTAAGGTTAGCTTAGCTAGTGGAGCTCAAGGAAAATAGAATGCAAGATACACACAACATAAAATTCTAATAGGTGTAAACCAAGAGTGTATTTGACAAAAGGGCCAGTGATGGGAGTTTCCAAGAGGGAGACCTAGTTCTCAAATGGGATGCAAATAGAGTGAAAGCTAGAAGGCATACTAAATTTGACTTAATATGGAGTGCTCCATATTGTAGACATCTAATTCCTAACACCATTTGTGTTGAAATTATCAATCTTAATCGAAATGCACTCAAATACCTCATTTAGGTCAAAATCACTAAAATGTGATAAATAGTTCAGACTTATCATTTACAAGTGCCAATTTAGGCCAACATATCCCTAAATAGGGTAATTCATTTTATGTGATTCCTAACTTTGATCAATTTATTTCGATTCAAAATGATGATTTTAAATTTTTGTGCTTTGAATCACTCTTTTCTTCTAATTCATTAGTACACATCATGTACATTTGTTATTGTGTTGGTAACATCATAAATTGGAATGCGGTTCTAACCATCTAACCTCACCTTTCAATTTGTCTCGAGTCAAATTATGACCCAGTAATATGACTTTCTGACCATTTTATTTAATTGAGGGCCAATTTCCAAAGAATTGCACAAATATTGATTAATATTATTTAAGTTTAATTAATTCAAATCAAGAGCTTAAGTGGATTTTACATGGAGGTTATTGAATATTTCTTTTTGGAAATTGATTCCTATTTACTGCATCACCTAAATGACATCATCTATGGGGTGGCATCCAAAATCCATAATTACAACAAATATCAATACTATGGCCTCCCATGCCTCTTTAATGCCTCCCATGCCTCATTAATGCCCCTTCTTCCCAAATTATGATGAGGATATTATAGATTTAATTACAAATATTAGATTAATTCATGGCCACACATCTCAATCTTGAGATGGGCAGTCATGGTTAATCCTGATCAATTCCAAAAATCTATAAATAAAAGGCCTCACACTACCATTTTTAAGCTTAAATTGTGTAAAATTATAATGCTAAAATCCCTCCACAAGTCATTTGCATTTGATTTTTGTGTTATTTTCATTTAGATTAGCTTTATTGATAGATAAGTTAGATAGTTTCTATCATGAGCCTAGGTTTTTATTTTTGTGTTTTTGAGACATTGGAGGAGCTATGACACCATTATTGATGAAGACAAGAATTATTGATCAAGGGGAGACCATGATTTTAAGTAATGGAGTCATTTGGGAAAGTAATAGGTTATTGTTTTCTTTCAATTATATCTTGTTATTATTAGCAAATCCCACATGAATATGTTGGCTTAATTTGTTTAGATATTTATGCATTTCTCTTTGATTTATTAGACTAATGCTTGACTAATCATTTTTCATAATCCAACTCTACACATATACTATAATCAGTTGCAAGCAATCCAACAAATTCTAACCTACTAGAATGAATGGAGAGGAGCTACCAATCCCAGTTAATGGGATTCATCTTAAGCACTATCTCTATTGATATTTATATAGTTGTAAATAAGTAGAGTAGGTGCTTTTCATTTCCCTAAGCACTTTGTGCACCTTATTTTAGATTAGTTTCAATTCCTCCAAGCAGTTGTGCATAGTGTTTTCTTATCTTAGGTCTTTTCCTCTAAGCACCTTTGGCATAGTTCTTATTTTGTTAGGTGAAGTCTTGATTCGTTTGAAAGGTTAGAGGTGCATAGTTGGTGCATTCACAAGTAAAGGGACCAGAAGTCCCAAAGACTTTATACCCAATGGATTGATAAAGGATACTGGGTTCCCACTTAGTAGGCAAGTGGCCTATGGAGGTTACAAAAAGTGTTGACTTTTCAAGTCACCCCCTAGATAATGTGAGACTTACCAATGTCTTATCAAAGGGTTATACACCTGTGAAGACCCAAGCAATTCAAACAAAAGTTCACAAGCATTTTCCTATGTGTGCCTAAGCCCAAAAAATAAATGCAGGTCTACATGACAACATAATAATGATTTATGCCTGCCTAAATCTCCTAACATGAATTCTAGCATGCATGATTATATGATGCACAAGGGCAAGAGGCATGCAAGTTTAGATTCAAAATCCCCAAGTTCCAAATGTTTAAGTAAAGGTAAAGCATAGGAAATAGTTATGAATCATGAAGAACATGCTTGGAGTCTTTAATCTTCATGTGCACCCTTAGTTAAAGTCTACCTTGCACTTAACTAATGAAGTTATATGCTTGTGCATAGGATCTTACATTAGTGCCCCTCTATTGCATAGGAATATCACCCGCGTTTCCTCCCATAGTGATGCACCCAAGACCAATCATGAAGTACCACATGCCAAGTGGTAGCATGATATAAATAAGGTCATTACAAGTAGTTGAGAGGAACTAAGGCAGTTTTAGAATTATTAAATGCATAAGTGGCCTCTAGATATTAGGACTTGAGTATATTCTACCCTCTGACCTTATCATATAAATATTTTATTCCTTTATGCACACACATACCCATAGATGATCTTACCACCAACTCTAGGTCCAATCACTGAACAAACTTCAATAATCATGGTTGCAACTTCATAAAAGGATTTAAGGCTGCATTTACTACCCCATGTGGTGCATTTATTGTAAAATAGGCTTGTTCACTATAAAATCCTAGTTCTTCACTTGTAAAAGGGTTGACACATTTGTAACAACCCTATGCTATTAAAATTTACCCTTATGAGCACTTGTATTGGCTAAATATTATAGACTAATGATAATTAAGTTCACCTCCTCCTATTATTTTGATGATCTATGTGCTATTTGTATTTGTTTATCCTTGACTGTGGGTGATGTTCACCCCTCTAACCATTGTCTATTCCTAATACCTCCTCATCAAACTTGGAACTCACTTACAAGTCATATTTTATGTGCACTCAATTCTATGTTGATACTATCTATGGATCATTTATCATCCCTCTCAGTGTTTTACTACATTATCACACCTCCATGCAAAACACTTATGCACTTGGAGTATCCTTGGTGGAAGCTATGTGATATTATCTTATCCTTAAAGGTATATATTGTGTTTATTGTACTAGGAGTGTTTTCTCTATTCTAGGTAAATCACCTCTTTATGTTTTAGCATTTATTACCTTCTCCCTCCTTTTTCCTTAAAGATATTAGGTTTAGACTAGTGATAGATTACATTTCTACTATTTAGGCATGTGCACTGGTCTTGAACTAGGTGAACTTAAAATATAAGGAATCTAACCTACTCCACAGGCTCATCCTAAGGAGCATAAGGGTCACATGCCTTGGGGACATTCCCATCATTTTGATAAGACAAATGATATTCACATTTGTAGTTGAGTGATAATACTTCCATGTCCAATGCCATAGACTCTTGTGCCTCACTCAAGGCCTCTATGCTAAGCAGCCCATCACAAAGATTCCCCATGTTGTGAAACATACATGGGTGCATATTTCAAATGACATGTCCTACATCTCACTCATGTATATAGTGAAACACGTGTATATTCAAAATGGATATAGAATGTATTGTATGATAAGACATAAAAAATAATGTAAATAAGCAATACATATCATGCACAGGTCCTAATTTCTTACCTTTTTAGTATTTTAAATTTTGAATATTTTATGAGTTTTGAAATATTATGAAATTTTAACTAATGATCCCATCAATGGGATGCACACATGTAGGTCCTATGTCGAATGTGGTTAATGTTACCCATTATGGTTGAGTATTAGAATGTGTGTCTAAGTTTTAGTCATAGAAATAATTTTTAACTATATGATATCCGTCATGGTCATCATCAAACATATCATCATACATATGCTACATAACTCTATGATCTATAATACTTCTTAGAATTTGATGCATAGTAGTATAGTGTGCATGTGTTTTTTGAATAACATGAAGATAAATCTACAACACTAGTCTAAGATATGATGGAGTAGATAATGGATCCCATGATTCCTAAATATATATCTTATGTGATATATGTTGTAATACTAGTTGTCTAGAAAAATACTCTATTTTCCTCTGGGTTGTCTGAGTAGGATGAACATTAAAAATTTTAGCTACTAAAATTTGGTCTTTGATAATTGACAATCATAAACTTGACACACATTTACCACACATGATTCGAGCACTCAAACAAGATCCTACTTATCCATACTCTCACACTTTCATGTTATCTTATGATTCAACCCTTATGTTATGTTGATATACACATATAAAAACCTCACTATCTATTTCAAACCTATTAAATAGCCTACACATACATCTCCAAAATCTTAGATCAATTTTCTTGTACACAAATCAATTTCCTCAAACTAGTGAGTACCACTAATCAATATTGACTAATCTGGTTGAAATTGACTTGCTCCTAAAAATGACTATTTTATGAAATCAAACCCATCCTTAGGGTTGACCCAAAATCTTATCATGTTGGTGGTGTGAGGAATTATTCAATTTAATCCATATATAAACAAATAAAAGTCTCATTCAAAAGGTACTAGGCACTTATTTGATATACATCTATATACTTTCACATTGAAATTTTTTTCCCTATTCCTCCCAATTTGTAAATCTATCATTAAGAGCAGTCACAAGCCAAGTTTGAAGCATTCTAAAGCAAATTCAAATCAACTACTATAAAGTATCAAAGCTAACCATTATTTGCATACATATAATGGAGAATAATTTCATAATCACTCTAGGTGTGAGAATTATGTGTGGTTTGATTTCCCTCCTTGTATCATTAGATACATAAGAAGTGGTCAATCATGGGATCAAGGTGATTGGGGTCAACTCAGGCCATTACACATTCCCCTATTTTTGTAGGTTTCTATCCCTCACAAATACATATATGTTTTTAAGGTAAAGGAGGTTGATTTTTGGATCTCTGTGTATAATCAGGGGTTGGGATCATAAACACAAAGTAAAAAAAAGATAGGTACAAGTGACCATACAATCATTATGCCATACTTCCATGCAAGTCAATATTGACACGCAAGTCAATATCAATTGAAAATCCTAACCTAGATCTATGGAACTAACCCAACACATGCAAAAAATTAGTTTTGGAACCAAATTAACCATAAACATGCTTACCCCTAATTTTCACTTTTATAATATAGTCACTGTCAAATAATTAACCAAAAAAACTAAGTATCATGATCTCTTTAGTATTTTCTATTTAACATATCACCTTGTCAAATTAGAAGAATCAATATTAGTCTTTTACATATATATGTATGCTTGAATGTCATACATATTTATTTTAATTACATTTCAAAGTTATATCTTAATTATATTAATATTCACCCATCAATCCAAATTATGGTAAAACAATAGGTTATGTAATTGACTATAATTGGGGCAAGTGTGGGGGAGGAATAACTTCCTACTGAAGAGGGTATTAATATGAAATAATTGAAATTATGACCACCATATTATCATGTTAATACTTCATACATATGTGTATTGTATATGGTATTACATGCATCTTTCATATCCAAGGATGTCCTATCAACATGTCAAATATTTTTGTGCACAATATAACTAAGAATAATGCAACAATGAGTGTGAGAATTAACTAAAGAGGTAGTACAATGCAGCCCAAGGGGTGATATCTATGTCCATAAAATATTTTATAATATTTTTTGTTTCCAAAAAATCATCTTGGGTATATCCAAGACTAGTAAGGAGTGTCATGGTGAAAAGTTTTTTCACTCAAATCATTATCTACCATGATGTTGTGTATATGATATCGATCTATATCTGCATGTAAAAAAATTGCCTCATCATAATACTCATGTTTGATATTATCATGTTCCTTAAATGTAATAATAGGTCAATGTGTGTATATATTCTAAGGTGTGCTGATAATCCCATCTATAGAATGTTATTATATAGTTATATAAATATAGGAAGTTGGACAAGGATGTGCATTATAAGTCATATGCATATAAGATTGATAAGTAGTCTTATGTGCCACATGATTAGGAAAATGATCATTAAATATATTCAAATTATCATTTCCATTAGGTTGTATCTAAAAATCCTATATATATGTACTAAGATCAATTATATCTGTCATCTATCAAAAAATGTATCTAATGTTACAAACTAATGCATCTCTTATTTGGATGTCCTATACTTTGATGATAGTCACAATATGCATTAATATAAAATCCCTTAGATTGAGGCTTACTATATTTGGTCCAAAATGCCCCGTCCTAAAATACTTAGATGGGGATCCTCTTGGTTTAGAGTGATTGCTTCCTTTCTCTGCTCTTGCTCAATTTTTTGGTCCTTGATTATGAATTTTTGAATTTGCTCAAAGTCTGAAAGAGGCTAACCATTTTAAATCATTATTTTGAGCATGTATTACTTCAATTTCATAAATTTTAGGGGTTTATTGGGAATTTAAAAGGTTATTTATCAATTTAGAATGACCAAGTCTTTATAATATCCCATTATAAAGACTTGGCCAAATATTCAATTTTAGGCTTGATTATAAAATTATTTAGAGCTTTATGAATGTCTATGCATTTGAGATTAAAAAATGGCCTATGTTTTATTCAAAATATGAGCTTAGTCTATGAAAAAATAGGTTTCTATTAATTGACTAATAGATCTAATGGTTTATGTGTTTAACCAACTTTCATGTTTGCTATGCAAGTCTAAAATTTCATGAAATCAACCAATTATTTCAACAAAATGCCAAAGTCCTAAAGTTTTTTGCTATAGCTAAGATATATCCATGTGTCTTGATCACATTTATTTAGAGTTCAAGGAATCATTTGAAAATTTTATAATAAGAGTAGGATCCTCCCATGGACCATTCGATCTTCCATCAAACGACTCATGTTCAATCATAGATCATCATAGTTTGTAAAGGTTTAAGGTAAAATCTATGGAAAACTGACTAAGTCTTTTGGGCCTTTTACCTCATGATATTTTGATGCATGTTACCCATCTAGAAGTGAAGAGATAGATTGAGTAAATCTAAAGTCTAAAACCTCTCGACTCATCATTGACCATTTAATATTCCATCAGATAACTCATGCTCAATCAAATCTTGATCACTTTAAATATTCTAAGTCAAGGAGCTCCCCAACTTCCTGATATTATGACATGTGTCTTTGTCTTATAATTTGACAACTCAAAGAATTACAAATGACCTCTAAACTCTGAAACCTCACTAGTCATCTTATATATTAGATTGATGACTTGCAGGGGCCAAATAATTTGAAGGGAATTAAGTACATAGGTAGCCAAGGAATCTCATGATCATGCCATATCACATGATCATACTCAATTAAAATAGACTCTAAAGGTTAGATATGATGCCATGTAGCATCATCCCATGAGATAGAGCATAAACCAATCGTATGAAGGACCACCATGTAGACCTAATGACATCAACAAAGTCCCCCAACATAAATTTGATAGGTATTTTCATATTAATAGACCATCAATGCCTGAGTCTCTGAGTCAATCAGAACATGCCATATGGCATAAGATAAACCATGTGATGCATCTCAATGCAACATCTTACTTTATCTTTCTTATATTAGTTACTCATTCAATGTTTTATGACTTAGCTATTTATAGGTTTATACTTAGATATTTGTATAAAATTCATAGATTTAAAATGTACCATGTCACTACTAGGATTCAATTCTCGAGTTCCAATTGTTGAGAATCCATCAATCCATTGTCCATAGTAAATTTGAAAGCTTTTTATAAAATATTCTATGTATTTGAGCCCTCCAAACTCTAAGATCATGCCATGTGGCATGATCTCATAGAGTTAGTCCATAGAGAAAGTAGTAGGGATAAAGTGATATCAAGCCTCAAAGGCCCATGATGATGCTATGTGGTAGCATAGCATAATCCCAAGACTTAGAAGACATCATAAAATGCAGTAAAATCTTGAAGCTTATTGACCATTGATCTCCCAGTTCAATAGTTCATAGAAGCTGATCATTGATAGATGTAATAGTAGTGTCCCCAAGATCCAAAGTCTCATGATGATGCCACATGGAAGGATTATGGAAACCTATCACTCAGATAACATAATGATGAGATAAGAAGACCCAAATCAATGTGTACCATCTAATCTCTCAAATAAATGATGCATGGGACCCGATCATGTGGAGAGCATAGTCACTATGAGGAGATCATCTATAGTAAGAGATTTATGATCATGACACATGGCATGATCACATTATAACCAAAATTAATAAAAAGTCATACAAAGCATAAATAAGAGTTGAAGGAGTGCCAAGTGGCACCTCCTTATGAAGTTATGAAAATGTAGAGAAGAACAAGATAGGCAAAGAGATAGCAAATGTAAAAGAGCAAAGTGGAGCCCAATAGACCTAGTTAATGTGTCAAGTTATCAAAATTATTATGAGTTAGGAAATTAACACTTATCTACCTATCAAATTGACCATCATACCTAAAAAAGAAACTAACTATAAGTGTGGTATTATTGTAGAGTCGATATATGAAATGAATGTATGGGATAAATTGGATGCAAAGATATGCATAATTCAATATAGAAATGACATAATTCAATGTTGAGTAGGTGGAAAAAGGATCATAAAATGAGAGGATTGAATGAAATTTAGATAAAGGCATTTATAAAATCTTGGTTTGCATAATGAAATCAGTCAGAAAGGGTGTGGTATGTACCTTTAAAGGGGCATATAGGGATAATAAGACAAATATATGTCTTTATGAGGTGTGGCATCTAACTGTGTAGAAAATGTTTGTGACTATAAAAGCATGGGTTCTAAATTGATCGCGGCATGAGCTAATGGAGATCCTAATGTAAATCCCAATTCCACTCTATCACCCTCAACCATATTCCCTTATCCGAATTGAATTCTTATAACTACCCCAATAGTGGGTTGAGATTGAATTTAGGTGTGCTCCATGAGCTAAAATTATCTATATATAAATAGGTTTATGATATAAAAAAGTGTCAACACTTATTGTACCAAAACTCTGTTAGAATTGTGCTAAGAATGCACCTACCTTTTCTCTCTATTTTTTTTGCCTTAGTTGCTTACCTAGATATGTGGATTGTAATAAAATTATTTCATAATGTTGAATATAGATTTTATTGTGTTTTATTCACTTGAAATGCAACCACTCTAATTTAAATTTTTATTTTTCCTAGGAATATTAAAATGTCTATTTTTAGATGATTGTCTTAGTTATGTTGTGTACTAGCTATCATAATTGGTTTGTTGAATTCATTCATGTTTTATTTGAACCTATACTACTCATGGTGTACAATATCTATAGACTAAAAGTTTGTTTTTTTAATAATGGATTAAATGAATAAATGGATTTCACACTTGTCCTTAGAAGCTTTCCCACTGAGTGGATAAAATTTGACCAAATACTAGACCATTCACATAGTGGTATAACTATGGTCAGGTATAATTTTGGTTCCTTTCTATCAAGAAACTTGTTTAACTCAAGGATGACACTCTATTTTCTACCTTACCCTCTCTCTCATTTTACTTTTTTTTAAGATGATATCCTACCCTAGTTTAGGTTATGATAAGAATAATAGTGAAACAAGATTTAATTATTTTATCAGTTGAATCAAGTAGACAACATGATTTAGACAAATAATTAATAGGTAAGTAAATAAACTTGAAACACTCATATAGATTGAACATATGGTGGTAATTTTATATCTCTTGGAAGTTATTCTTGATAGCCTACAACATGGATCCACATACCTACAACCATGCCCTAGATTGATCCAATAATCAATCCTAAAATGAAGGACAAAAGTCCCTCATTGTCCCCCACTTTTCTCTTTGAGAACTTAATATTATAAGTGTTATTGGAGTAGGATTTTGGGTTTAAAACATACTAATGTCAACCTCTTTTAGGGGAGGGAGATATATAATATTTTAATCAAATAACCTTTTTAATACCTTGTGAGGATGTTCTATTAAATGTGTAAATTTCCTCCTTGATAGAATTGAGAGAACAAGCCGATTAAGAGGTTGTGAAAGTGTGTTAAATATTGATTTCAAATCATTCTTATCTTTTGATTTAAAAGTGACTTTAGTTATAAAATTTACACTAGGAGCAATTGGAGGGTTAGATCTGTAGACACCTAAATCTGGCCACTGATAACCTTCAATTAGATTTTTGACCAATTTCTACCCAAAACACATAATTTGGATTAAAAAACACTAAAACACATTAAAAAATTTAAATATAACATATTCAAGTGCTGATTTTGGCTAGAGTATTATAAAATGAGGCAATGCAATTTATGGGCTAGCTAACTTTGATCAAATCATTTCGAGTTCAAATGCCAATTTTGAACTTAGGTGCTCTGGATTGCTCCTTTCTATAAAATTTATTGTATGAGATGCATGTCTTTGTTATTTTGTGTTAGAAACATCCTAAATGGGATAACAAATCCAATGCATTTGACATTGACTTACAATAGCAATCCAGTCAAATTTTGGACCAATAACAATGCATTCTGATCAATTTGAGTAATTTTTGCACAAAGTACTTAATCATGCTTAAGAGATCATTAAACCAAATTAGAGCCTACTTAATAATTCAATGGAAAATTTTTGAATACTTATTTTTAAAAATGAATATTGAATATCTACAGCATCAAGTGACCTCATTTCCTGGGAAGACATCCCTAGGCCATAAATACCACAAATATCAAGATTATGGGTCTCCTATGCCTCATAATGACCCTCCATGCCTCTTCAATGACCATATTTCCAATTTGATGATGAGGATAATTATAGATTTAATTCCAAAAAATTTAATTAATCCTCAACCACACATCTTCATCTCAAGATAGATGGTTCAGGTTGATTTTGAGCAATCTCAAAAATCTATAAATAAGAGGCTTTGCCTATTGAATTTTAAGCTTAATTTGTGCAAAGTTACCATGTAAAATTTAATCAAAGATCTATCACATGTCAAATTTATGATGCAAAAATATTTAACCAATCCAAGACAAATCCACAAGGTGCCAAGGAGGAGAGGAGATAGCCAAGCCTCCTTTGATGAAGACTTCATGAGCACAAACCAAGCAAGCCACTACAACAAGAATTTTGGAGCATCCAAGGAAGGTAAAAAAAGGTTTTTTTTGCATTTTCGTTGTGTATTTTATTCATTTTTGTTAACTAAGCTCTCCCTAGTGTCTAGGCCTAGAGATGTTATGCTAGTTTGTGTGTTTCTTTTATTTTGTTTTCATTTTGAAATTAACACGATACTAACCATCCTCTCTTGAGTAAAATTTATAGCTCACATAATGGCATGCCTAGTGGGACCAAATGCATACCACACATGAAGATCATTATGAAAAATTAAAATATTCATTTGGATCATTAAAACTTTTTCAATTTGATTTTCTAACTTTGTTTTGCTATTTTTCTTTGTCACGGGCTTACATAGTAACCATTGATGATGAAGTAAATTGTCGATGGTCATTTTCAACCATCATTGGTTAGAATTAGTAAAACTAATATCAGTCTACATAATCATCACTGGTTAGTAAAACCATCATCAGTTTGTATAAATATCATCGTCTCTAGTTTGCATAACTATCGACGGTCACTGTGTTTTTTTTACACAAACTTGAGAGCTCATTTTTATAAGTTGGTTGTTTCATCTTCAAAAGTGCTTCTAATATAAATGTCTTACTAACATTTTTTTTTAAGTTTTTACTTGAAAAATCATCAAAGGATGATTAAATAGATCCTTTAAAACTTCTTTTAGGTTGTTTTAAAATGAATCAAACTTTTCATTTTAGAGCTTAAAAGAAAATCATTTAAGGTACTATTGCTTAAATCTTGTAGTTAGATTTTAAAGTTACAAATTGAGACCAAGGGGTCAAATGAACACCACCAAATCTTTTATTTGGGATTAAAATTGAACACACTTCATTTTATCTTCAATAGTTGTTTGATCTAATTTTTTCAGCAAAGAGAGGGGTGTTGCATGTATGCTCTTCCATTTATCCCCTTTATGGAACCCTTGGAATCAAAAGCACCATTCCTATTTCAAAAAGCCTAGTCTAAGGCTTAGAAATAATGTCATCTAAATCACTCCCCAAAAAATCATCGAAGTTTGGGTGACCTTGAAAATGACCCTAAAGTCTTTCTCTTAGTCTTTTATTTTCATGCAAACTTGGCTTGTGAAGGGGACATCATTACCTCCCGTGATTTATTTAAGGAAGCTTTGACCTAGGGTTTCATCTCCTAGCATTGACTTCATTTGGATCCATATTGGATTTGCACATGGGACGTAGTGGAATTTTGGACATCGCACTACACTAAGCAAATAATAGGATGTAGTGGTTGTAAAAAGGGCTAGACCTTTTTGTAACAAGCCAAGTGATACAGACCCAAAATCTATGCTTTTATTTTGCATTTTTTGACATGAAAGTCATTATGCAATTAATTCCCCTAGAATGTTTAGAAACTTGTAGATCTTAGACAAATCCCCACTTGCCATGGAAGTATTTTTGGTACAAGGTGTGCCTCAAGGTCCATGTTGTAATACTATCATTTGAGAGGAGGGGTGTAAAAACCCTATTATATAATGTACATTTACTTTTGGATGAACACTTAAAATCATCTAAAATGATGTATATTGATGGATTCAAAAAATACCAAGCAACCTTGTCAGTTTAAGATCTAAGAGTGATTAATTAGTTGGTTTTATCCTAGATTAAAAGTCTTGTTTGGATTCAAAACTTGGTGTTAAAAAAAAAGGCAAACCAAACACATGGTCCTCATTTTACTTTAAACAAAGAGGCATTATGTTGCCCACATGAAATCATCAATTTTCCTTGTTCAAATTTCATCAAAACTTGGATTCATATCATCCACTTTGGCAAAGTTAAGCTGCCTAATTGAGTCTAGACCTTTGCCAAAATTGTTTAAGTCCTTATTTATAATCTAAATTCAAAATTACACCTTTATAAGTTCATAGGGTTGATGTGTTAAGTGGGTTCACCATTTTCACTAAACTTGAGGGAACTCAGGTTCAATTTTCCATTTGGGTTAAAGGTCACTTAAAGGCTCATGATCATTATCACCACTTGATAGAATTAAGTCATTTTGTGCTAAACACTTGCACTTTGAGTCTATTCACTACAATATTTTGATTCAAGAAAGGTAGTGTTACACTGTCAAATTTGTGATAAATTATCTTTTCCTTAGAGACATTTTGAAACAAGCATTTTGTCACATCTTTTGGGTAGTCTAGCACTATTACGCTACCTAAAACATTTTAGATATTATTTCATAGGCCCTTTTGCATAGAGTTCAAATTTGTTCCTACATTTTCAAACCAATCTGAGTATACATTTATGAACCTTTATCTATCATAGTTACGTTTTTCACTTTTTTTCTAGCCTATTTATAAAAAAACCCAAGTTTTATACCTTTATTTGTGAGAAAACAAATTATCTCTAAATTGCCTTTTGGTTCATACCTTATACCTATTTGATCAAGTCTATGTCCAAGAATCAAATGCCTAGTGTTTGTTAGAAGTGTTTCAAATCCTTTAGATTAAAACTTTCATCTATTTTAAATTCTAGATTTTGACACCATTTGGTCAAGAGTCCTAGCACAAGCCTTGTTTGAGCCTAGCTTTTGACATTGCATTTTGGCCAAAAGACTTAGCAAATTTTAATTTCCTGGATTAGATTGATTTGAAACACTTTGACCTTAGAGTTTGTCATTTTGATTTTTGGTTCATTTACTTAATATTTTTATGTAAGACATGTAACGTTGAACACTTAACATTAGCTTGTGTTATCACATATCTTTGCATAAACCTTTTTGACCCTTTTGATGAATCTAGACCAAGTTTGAACATCCAATTTTAGACATTTTCTTTTTAGATTTTGTATAACTCTTTAACCTTTTATTAAAAAAATATTTACTATGGATCCCAACATGTATTCTTACACTCATAGTGGACTCATGTACAATCCAAGGATTAGTAATGTGGTTACGTAGGAAGAAATGGTACAAGACCCCTACATGGATAATATTGCTTATGAGATGGATCTTTATCCCTCTTATTATAATTAATTAGGGGCACAAAACTAAGATCAATTGGATAACTATTTGGTTAATACACCACCTTATTCAGAACAAGACCAAGAACAAACTACACAATACCTAGTTACAATACCCACAACTAATGAACTAGTTATTCAATAGTCATGCTCTACTAATATGCCTTCCACTTATGATCCATTTTTATTTGAGCGTCATTTGTTGGATTAAAAAAATGAGATTTTGGTTAGAGCCATAGATTTAGGGGCCAATTTTCCATTAGACTTCCCTCATGAGAATTTATCATGCCTAGTAAGAATGCCCCACAACATAATTTATGATCAATAGGCTTCTTCTAGTGATCCTTTGGCTCTAGTCTAAACAACATATCAGGACACTAGTATGCCTAACAAAGGTAAAAAACTCATGGAATACCACTTTAACAAAATGTAAATGACATATCAAACCTACCTAAATCTAACACACAATTTCAATCAAATGACCATGGTGAGAAAACCTCTTATTGACTTAGTTCCTTCAAAATGAGTTTTGATAGAGTTAAATAGTTAAGACAATCAGAGTTCAAACCAATTCATGAGAAACACTTTGGTGGAAAACTTGTTGCATATGCCCATTATTGAAGAAGTGCCTTCTAATTCTACGTAGAATAATGAGCAAAATATAGTGGACAATGTGCAAGCAATGTCCAATCTGAATCAAAGTGGTACTAATGCACAAACAACTATTCAACAACATATGCCTATAGTTAATATCATGAGTGTACCATCATACTATGGAGTAGGAGTTTCTACATCCCAACCTCAACCAATTGCTTCATCAACCATGCAATCAATAGGAACAAGTAATCAACTAGTAACCAATGTTATGCCTCAACAATAGAATGTGATGAATCCTACTCCTCCTCAATAAATGATGAGTAGTATTCCACAATAGTAGGCACAATATTGTGTACCAACATAATAAAGGTTGAATGTATTGCCACCTTAATAAGGGGAAACTAATGTTCCACCTCATCAGGTAGTGACAAACATACCTCTTCCATCATAAACCAATGTACCAATCCAAAACCAAATGATGACTAGCCAACAACATGTAAATATTGGTCAGTGATAGATTTTGAATCTTCAACATGATTTCACTTCCCAATAAGGATTCATGCAACAAGGAGGCTCTCATGTTTCTCAAGTATCTACTAGATAATAATCAGTTCAAAATGTGCCACAAGTTTAAAGATAGAGTCTTGGTTCATAAGTTCCCACTCAACAATAAGGTTTGATTAGTCGAAAACATGTCCTTTTTCAACCAAAATAGGAAAAATATAGTTATATCCCTCCATCCCAACCATAAAATCCTCCAAGTCAAACCTTCATAGCCAACCCAAACCATAATATCACACAACCAAATGTGCAATTTCAAGTACATCCTAATCCATGTATGTATATTCCTGGTCCATTTCCCAACCAAACAAATGTACCTCAATATATATCTTTATCATACCCTCGTCAAAATGTCTCACGTGTGGCTTCCCAACCATTTACCCAAACTAATATTCTCCCTTAAACCAATGTTCCTTCTAGTTTCCTATCCCAAGAATTATAATAGATGAAGGATGTAATTGCTGCCATTCAGGCTAGGAAATAGACTAAAAAATTTAAGCTAGATGATGTGTGTTCTATCCATTCAACATGGAGTACTTGTATATACCATTTCATCTAGGATACGAACCATCAAAATTCAATAAATGCAAAGGGAAAGGTGACCCTAAGGCCCATTTAACCAAATTCTTTGTCTCATGTCAACCAGTGGCATATAGTGATATATACCTTTTGTTGTTGTTTGCAAGGAGTTTAGCTAGATAAGCCATGGAGTGGTTTTTAAAGTTTCCCAAGAATTCAGTAACATATTTTGATGATCTTTTTGATAATTTTGTGCAACAATTTTCCTATAATCTCAAACATGAGATTTCATTGGTTGAATTAACACAAGCAAATCAAAAGGCTGGTGAGATTTTTGCAAGTTATTTACAGCTATAGAGAGCCCTTGCAAGCTGATTCACCCATAGTTTACCAGATAAACATTTAGCCACTATGTTTACTAAAAATTTTCATAGTGAGATAGCTTATCATCTAGAACTATAATGTGCACATACTTTCAAGGAGATTATCGACAAAGGCTTGTTGATTCAGTGAGCCCTTATTAATAAAGGGATCATCAATCTTACAAAAATAATGAAAATCAAGGTACCAATTAGGGAAGTGGCCAAAACCAACATCCAATCCAAGTGTAAGCATCACAACCAACACAGGCTAATAACTAAGATATACCAAAGCAATTCAATCGCAATAAGAATGTTGTGAGTAATGGAGTAGCTGAGTCACGTCATGTCCAAATAGTGAAAAAATCATCTTCACCACCTTTTCAGCTTACTCCTACCCAACAACCTCTCTAACCAATGACACAAGCATAACAACCAAGACTCATGCAATAAATACAATAACCTTTACCATTGTAAACCCCTCCTCTAAGGAGAACTATGCCTACTCTTCATGTCTTTAGTGATCTAGGAGAGCTTATTGAGTCTATATTTTGCAAACTTTCCACTACTAATCTGATTAGTTGGATTATACCAAAGCATTATCCACAAGGCATTCTTTATCCTGATTAGTACCATGAAAATGAATTTTGTGAATATCATTGGGTCAACAGGCATAATTTATGAAGATGTGTACAAATCAAGAATGTGATTGAGAATATGTTGGAGAATGGGGAGATAAAATTGGATAATGGTGCTTACACCTCCAGTCAAACTCTTAAGATTTATCAAAACCCCTTTCCCCAACATAACACACAGTAGCAGCATAATAATTAATAACAATAACACCAACCAGTGCAACAATAAAATCAACAATATCAAAATCAAAGGCCGAACTAGAAAAATTAGTATAATCAATAGAAAAACCTATAACATCAAAACAATAGACAAAACCAAGGTCAGAATGGTAACAACCAACAAACTTACCATGCAGTTGCACATGACTACAATAGGGTTATAGGTCATATTGTAGGAGGCAACATTAATACCATCTCCATTAATCCTATACCGAGTACTAATCAATCTAGACCATTACTAAACAATACCACTCAACCAAATTACATGGATAATCCTTCTTTGACCTAGAACTACACATAGGCAAACTAGCAAATCAAGACTCCTACTTTTGGACCATATACTGATAACTCACCCTTACCATCTAACCACATACAAGTGCATTGGAAATTAAGACTTGTCCTATCTGGTCCCACACCATTCCCAACATTTGTTAGAAATTATGGTCTAGCATTTAATCCTAATTGTGTAGTCACAACTTGGAGGTCTAAGATTACTATCCCAGGTCCACAACCATCTACCACTTTTCTTGTTATCCAACCAACTATTTAGGCTCAGAATAAACCATTCACCATTGACCAAGATAAGAAGTTTGATATTATGGAACAATTATAGAAGACACCAGCACAAATTTCTATTTTATATTTTCTATGAATGTCAACAACCCACAAGAACATTTTGAGCAATTTTTTAACCAAGTCCACTATTTCTAATGACATATCCCTAGATAAATTTCAAGCTTTGGTTGGACACCTAGCTCCAACCCAACAAATCACATTCAACCAAAGTGTTATGTCTTCCCTTGGCCCACTCCATAATAATCCATTGTACATACAAGTTTATATAAAGTTTCATAAAGTGAAACATGTCCTTATAGACAATGGATTAGACATCAACATAATGTCTCTAAAGCTCATCAAGCTTCTTGGGTACACAATGGCAGATCTCCAGCTAAAAATGATAACTATCAAAGATTATGATAATTAGGAAAGAGAATTACAAGGCACAATTATCTTACCAATTATCATTGGGCCTCTGACCCATTATACACTTTATCATGTGCTTGATCTTGAGTTTTCATATAATATGCTTCACCAATGTATGAATTTCTCTCACTCAGGTATGGAAGTAAATATTCTAGGATATTTTCACCCACATGAGCACTGGAACATCTTGAAGCTGAGTTTCAAAGATATAATTACCAATACAACATGAATACAAGTTCCAATCAAGATAAAGGAAAGGCCATAGTTATTGATCCTCCATAGGATAATTGTATAGATCCTAATACCTTGGATTCACTTTCCCACATGCTACCTCCTGAAGATTCTAATCATTTCACCATTTTAGATAATGGCATAGGGGAATATGTGACCCATGATACCTTCCATATTACCAATCTTCCTCAGAATCCAAAGACCTTTAGGTGACCTAAAGTCACCCCACACATGCATTGGAAAAAAAAGAATAAAGATAAGGGACCTGTCATGTTTGTATTAGTATTTGGCCTAAAACTAGACCCTCTTGAAGGGGATGAATCATGGTTGTACAAGGACAACCAATTTTATTTTTTTTAAAGTGAAAAGTATCATATTCCTAATAAAATCATGTAACATCAAGATTATGAAGGAAAAGATCTTGAACTGAATCAATAAGGAACCATTGAGCTAATTTCCATGACTAAGTACAAAAGACCTTATGGCCTTAAATTTAAAGCACCTAGGGGTGACCCCATATATCTTATTTGAGTTCCATCACTAGTGGTTAGTGATGATGATGTTGATAGCAAAGTAGAGTCTGATCATAGCCTCACCTTTGGTGACCTAGTTAAGACTAACTTGTTTGATAATAATGCCATTTGTACCCTTACTCCAGTCACTCATCACAACCCATTTCCATTATACTATCCCCAAATAATAGATTGGGACCAACAAGAATCTAATTTTCTAATTGATGTGTTTCAAATGATGAGGCATTCTATGACTTTTTAGGCCTTAGAGATAATGTTCCATTGGGAGATCATAAATCAGGATTCTCAATTACATTGGATCTTGAAGCCTATTTTGGAGAGTAGGTGAACACCCTTAGCCAAAAATAAATAAATAAAACATTAAGGTCCCCAAGTGAAAACCTCTTTGAGGCACTTTTTGAATAGATAAAAATTAAAGATAAAGCTAGTCTAGTGGTGAAAACCTGTTTCAAGTGCCATTAGATGGGGGTGTTTATTCTTCTTTGAATTTAGACTAGGAGACCACCAATTATGAACTTTCCTATGGATATGAGTTTAGTTTTTTACAACAAGTATTTGATCAAACTCTTCAAGAATTTTTGACTATTTCTATCACATGGCTAGATCTCCCATTGGGGGACTCATATTCATCATGCCTAAGAGACATTAAAGAGAAAGTCATAATAGAAGACCCTGATATAGTTCAATAATTCAAGTCTTTGCCTAATATCTTAGAGGATGGTTTGACCCTTCTAGTCAAAGATACAATAGAGGTAAACATCGAGAATCCATCAGACCCAAAATGGATAAAATTAGGCATGTCCTTCACTAAGGAAGGATGTGAAGTCTTTACAACTTTGTTGAGAGAGTTTGTAGATAAATTTACATGGACTTATTCTGACATGTTAGGTTTGGACCTCGCCTTGGTTCTACACCACCTTGTGGTCAATATTGATGCCAAATTGGTGAAACAAAATTTGTGTAAGATGCATCCTCATACTATTTTCTTGGTAAAGAAAGAGTTGAAAAAACTCTTAGAAGTAGGATGTATCCAGTCCATTGACTACTAAGAATGGATATCTAATGGTGTGCTCGTTATCAAAAATCTTGAAAGAATCTAAATTTGTACTGATTTATGAGACATAAACAAAGCTTGTCCTAAAGATGAATTTCCATTACCTAATATTGACATGATCATTAACTCCACAATAGGTTATGAAATGTTTTCACTCATGGATGGATTTTTAGGATACAACCACATCAGAATAACACCAGAAGACCAACATAAAATAATGTTCACCACTCTATGGGGAACATTTTTTTATTAGGTAATGCCATTTGGTCTTAAAAATTCTAGAGCTAAATATCAAAGGGCCATGACTATCATATTCCATGATATGATGCATGATATTATTGAAGACTATGTCGATGACATATTAGGAAAATCCAAGACCAGGGCCGACCATCCAACAGTGTTATATAGGATATTTAAAAGATTGTGGGATTAAAAATTTAGAATCAATCCAAATAAATGTGTGTTTGGAAAAACATCAGAAAATTTACTTGGCTTCATTGTGTCTCTTAGGGGCATTGAAGTCGATCCAACCAAAGTCAATGCTATAATCGAGATGCCACCACCAGTCAATTTGAAGTAACTCTATAATTTTTAAGGAAAGATCCAATCAATTTGATGCTTTATCTCTTAACTAGAAGATAAGTGTCATCCATTTACACATATTCTAAATAAGGGAGGTTCATTTCATTGGGATGACCACTGTCAAATAACTTTTCAACAAATCATGGACTATCTAGTTAATCCACCTATTTTGTTACCTCATATGCCATGAAAGCTATTATTATTGTATCTATCAGCTACTAACAATGCCTTGGGGCACTTTGGGTTCAACATGATAATAATGGATAAGAGCATGCATTATACTAATTAAGCCATACCTTGGTCACATATGAACACAACTATGCACCTATTGAAAAAGCTTGTCTAGCCATGGTCTTCATAGCTCAAAAACTATACTATTACATGTTGAATACTAAGACCATGGTCATTTAAAAAGTAAATCCACTCAAGTATATACTATATAAAATATATTTACAAGGTAGAATGGCTAAATGGATCATGCTTCTTAGTGATTTTGACATAGAGTTTGTCAATCAAAAGGCAATCAAAGGATAGGTCCTTAAAGATCAACTTGTTGAAGCACCCCTTATAGACACAAAGCCACTCACATTTCATTTTCATGATGAATCCATAATGACCATCATTAACACACCTCTTGAGGAGTAGCACTAGAAGATATATTTTGATAGTTCATTTATTGCACATGGATTAGGGGCAAGCCTCTTATTTATTACACCATAGGGGGATCTAATCCCTAAATCATTCAAAATTCAATTTTCTTGGTATAAATAACATGGTTGAGTATGAAGCACTATTTTTAAGACTTGGACAAGTAGTACAATGAAATATATCTCATCTAAAGGTTTAAGGTGATTCTTAATTAATCATCAATCAAGTCACAGACCATTTTTAGACTAAAGATGACAAGTTAGTTCTATATAAGACTATGGTCGATAACCTAAAAAAATAAGTTGTTGACATTTAGTTTGAGCATATACCAAGGGATAGTAATAGAACTACATATGCCATGGCTACTATTGGCTCCTTAATTTGATAAATAGACAAAGCTAGAGAGTATCAGTTCTTCATTGAGAATTTGGTTGCACCAACTCATGAACCTTCAACCATTGTAATGATTTGTGATATTGTTGGTCCTAATTCTATCTAGTGCTCAGATCTTTAAAAATACCTTCATGACCAAATTATACCACCTAACTTATCTTGAAAATAAACCAAAGCCTTTATCCATCGCTCTACTCATTATACTCTACTTGGATCCATCCTTTATCTTTGTAGTTTTGATGGAACTCTGCTTCATTATTTAACCTCAATAGAGTCTATGATAGCATTAAGAAAAGTTCAATAAGGGGTATGTGGCACTCATTATAGTGGGGTAGTCCTATCTAAAAAGCTATTGTGTACTGGTTATTATTGGCCCATGATGGACATAGATGTATCTGCATATATAAAGAAGTGTGAAAAATGTCAATGACATGCTAATTTGATTCATACCCTAGCACAAACTTTAAAACTAATGTTGACACCATGGTTATTTACTACATGGGGATTCAACCTCATTGGGAAAATCAACCCCACTTCATTTGATGTCCATAAACATATCCATACTACCACTAAGTATTTCACTAAGTGGGTTGAAACTATACCCCTCACTTACATGACTAGAAATCAAATTTCCAAATTCATCTTCAACCATCTCATTTGCTACTACAATATCACCTCTAAAATTATATATGATAATGGAGGATCATTCAAGAACAAGGATGCAGACCAACTATTTACTGAATATAACATCACACAACATTTTTCTATAGCCTATTACCCTCAAGGTAATGGCCAGGCCAAAGCATTGAATAAAACCATTGTCAATATTCTCAAAAAGATTGTCAATGATGTTGATCATGATTGGTATCTACAGATATTCCCTACCCTTTGGGCATACCATACCAATCATCATACCCCCCATAGGAGCCACTCCATATTCACTTGTTTATGGTACTAAAGCCATCCTTCCCATTGAGGTCAAATTACCTTCACTACACATATCTTTCAATCATGTCCTAGATGATCACAACTATCGAGTAGCTCACTTGCAGGAGCTAGACTTGCTCGATGAAAAACACATAGCTACACTCAACAATCTTTAGGCATATTAGAATTGACTCAAAGGCCATTACAATCAGTGTGTCAAGTATAAAACATTTGAACTTGGTAATCTTGTTCTTAAAGAAAACCAAAAGAATACCATGGCTGAGAAAAAGCATAAAGGTAAATTTAAACCAAATTAGATAGGACCTTTCATCATTACTATATATTATAGATTAGGAGCATATAAGATTTCCACACTAGACAGATATAAACTTCTTGAGCTAATGAATATTATTCACCTCAAGTGGTACTATGCTTAAGCACTAAGGTGTATTGTCTGTAAGGACCATTTCATGTTGTGTCATTTTATCACTATTTTTCTTTGTACAAGTATCATTCTTATCATTCCTTTTAGCCCATTCCATCTGCTTTACAATCTCGTTCTATTAACCAAATGTGTTATAAAACCTAGCCTATTTGACCTTGGTTTTTCCCATTTATTATTCATTTTCAACACCAAGGAATTTGATCAGTTTCATCAGTTATTTTAAGTACTTCAGATAGAGATCATATTTTAGAGTAATATGATAGAAGTTTTGGTAGTTTCATCCTTCATTTGTTATTCCTTTCTTATCACCGGTCTTGCTACTAATTATAACTACCTTTGGGAAAATTAGTACCATTGATCTATGCTATTGTGTCCTATTTATAACCACCTATGGGTAAACTAGGGGCAACATTTGTTTATTGAGCCTTGACATACCAACTTGCCAATTCTTATGCTATATTATGTATTTTTACCTCTTGTGCCTATTTTATTTGAATTGACTACTATACTAGTCAAATTTCTCTATTGTAAGATGGAACTATAGTGAATTGAGGTTCTAATCTAGGACTATGTAGGTAGTGCTTGATATTTGTTGAGGTCAGCTCAGTCACCCTTTCCACCATGCTCTCACCATTTTTTAAGCAACCTAAGTTTGAATGATTTCATAATTTTATGAGCAGCCTAAGTTTCCATGCTCTTGCCATTTTGTGAGCAACCTAAGTTTGAACACTCTCACCATTTTGAAAGAAACCTAAGTTTGAATTATCTCACCATTTTGTGAGCTTGAACCATTTTGTGTCTCATCATTCTTGATCAAGTTGAGATACTTTCAAAATTCCAAAAACATTTGTAAAATCATTAAAAAAACCAAAAACATTTGACCACTTCTTTGCCTTAAGGATTCTAGGAACCCTTACTAAAGTTGCAAGAAAACCACTTGTCACTTATTTTCCCCATCTTTTTTGGCCTTTTTTCTCATGCACTTACCATTTTTCAAGACCATTCCTCTTCTATCACATCCACTCTATTTGTTTTCCTCAATTATCATTTTCTTCCCATCCCCTAGGAGAATTACATTTGGCATGAAATTTTTATTGGATATTATATACATGGAACTATGTAGGCAACATCCACTTTCCTAGTGCATATGGAGATAGCTTAGCCACCCCTTCCTTTTCTTCTAATCCCCCATTTTGTTTGTTTGTTAAGTTGTCACCTATTTTCTAAGGGCAATGTTCATATGGAATCTATTTTTGTTTATTTGTTTGTTTTTACTTATTTTATTTGTTTATCTCCTATTTGTTTGCTTTCAACACTATTGCTTTGATTTGGTTTATGTGTGTCCATTGGGTGATTCCTTACCCACACTTATACTCGAATCCATCCATATTCATTGTTTACATTTTCATCATGGTTTTTATCATTGGTGCATTATTTTCTATTTGAGTATTAGATTTTGGGAGTCAGTCCTTATACATATTTTGGCCAAGTCCTCATGATATTATACCATGATGCCTACCAACACATGCTACAACAAACCTCAAATTCAAGAAGTCTATTCAACAATGGCAAAATCAACTTCTCTTCAACACTGACATCCTGATTCAATCCCAATCATATCACAAACAAAGTAATTAATCATGAAATAATTTCAATATTTATTAGTTTGGATGAGCATCTCCCTACTAGTAGGTTGTTCCAATTCATCATTACCCTCTATTTTATGTTATCATCATCGTCGAACAAGTTTGTCATGTTTGCCATAATCAAGATCCAATGATTATTACCACCTATGAGCAAATCATTGCACACCATCCCACCTATATGTTTCAATGATTATAACTACCTTTGGGCAAATCATTATGTTGTCACAATTTCACTTTTTCTGCCCATACAAGGGTATGTTGTTATCTTGTTTTTCTATCCTAACTAGGGCAACTCCATCTTCTCAATGATTATAATCACCTTTGGGAAAACCATTGTGTTATCATACCACATTGCCACTAATGGGGTAAAATGTTTATAAGTGACTTTAGTCAAACCATTGTACACCATCCCACTTTCATTCTCAATTATTTTAACTACTTTTTCAATATCAATGTGTTTTCACCCCACTATATTTCCTTTCTTTGGTCCCCTCATTTCACTTATTTCTTTTCGAGGGACCATTTTCTGACCTACTTATGCTAACCATTCCCTCAAGGGGGCATCATGCAGTTAGTTTATCATCATTGCAGTTGTAGGCATACATGACCTTTTCATTCTTTGAGAATATGTTATTGTGTTTCTAGCTTGTAATGCCTTCCCAAATAGGGGTAAACTATAAACACCTAAATTTGGCCACCGATAACCTCCAATCAGGCTTTTGACCAATTTCCACCTAAAGCACACAATTTGGCTTAAAAAACACTAAAATGCATTACAAAATTTGAATCTAACATATTCAAGTGCTGATTTTGGCTTGAGTATCATAAAATGGGGCAATTCAATTTATGGGCTAGCTAACTTTGATCAAATCATTTCGAGTCAAAATGGCAACTTTATACCTGGATGCTCTGGATTTCTCTTTTCTATCAAATTTCTTGTATGAAATATGTGTCTTTATTATTTTATGTTTAAAACATCCTAAATGGGATAATAGATCCAACACATCTAACATTGACTTCTAATTCCAATCTAGTCAAATTTTGGACCAATAACAAGGCATTCTGATCAATTTGAGTAATTTATGCCCAAAGTGCTTAATCATGCTTAAGAGATAATTAAAACAAATTAGATCCTAATTAATAATTCCATGGAAACTTGTTGAATACTTATTTTTATAAATGAATATTGAATATCTACATCATTAGGTGACCTCATTTCTTGGGAAGCCATCTTTAGGCCACAAAGCAACAAATAATAGGATTATGGGTCTCCCATGCCTCATAATGACCCTCTATGCCTCTCCAATTCCCCCTTTTCCAATGTCATGATGAGTATAATTATAGATTTAATTCAAAAAAATTGAATTAATCCTCAACCACATATATTTATCTCAAGATGGATGGTTCAGGTTGATTCTAAGTAATCTCAATAATCTATAAATAGGAGGCCTTGCCTATTGAATTTTAAGCTTAATTTGTGCAAAGTTACCATGTCAAATTGATTACAAGAGCTCTCACATGATAAATTTATGATGCCAAAATATTGAGCCAATTCAAGCCAAAGCCACAAGGTGCCAAGGAGAAGAGGAGATAGCCAAGCCTCCTTTGATGAAGACTTCATGAGCACAAACCAAGCAAGCCACTACAACAAGCATTTTGGAGCATCAAAGGAAGGTAAAAGAAGGTTTATTTTGCATTTTAGTTGTGTGTTTTATTCATTTTTGTTAAATAATCTCTCCCTAGTGTCTAAGCCTAGAGATGTTATGCTAGTTAGTGTGTTCCTTTCATTTTTTTTTCATTTTGAAACTAACACGATACTAACCATCCTCTCTTGAGTCAAATTCCTAGCTCACAAGATCCATATTTTAGCTTAGTCATTACAACAAGATTAAATTCTTGATCCCTAAGTGTGAGACATAGTTCATCAAATGATTGACACTTATTAAACCCAATATAATCATATAGAGGGGTAAGAAAGCTTTGTTAAAATATATGTTGTAATAATTTATGTGCTTTGACATGTAATATTAGAGAGTACAATCTTGTAATGAAGCAAATAATCAATGATAGACTCATTGGAACCTTTTTTGATTGAAAAGTGTGATACAAATTGATCAAAAAATTAATTGAAGGCACATAATAATTATAAATGGAGATCATATAACCAATACAAGGCATAATCTTTAAGACTGCATGGAAACAACTTAGTTAATAAATTATCATTGGATGCATAGTCTAAGCATGTTGTGTGAAAGGATCACCCTTATCATTTTATAATGTAAACTTAGGTGACACATAACCTTTTGGTAAGGGATAGGTTAAAATATAAAGAATTAATGGAATATGTAATAACACATGATAATAATAGTATGGCCCACTCTAGAAGAATTCTAATGTAACCATGTAACCTTATTTTAAAGATCAATAATTGTACTAATGTTTGAGCATCATGCATAAAAACTTGTGTATTATTAGATGATTTTAAATGAGTAGTAATCTTAGAAAATAATAAAATATTTTATGTATGGATATCTATAGTATTATGATGAAAACTATGTGTTTCCCCTATACCATGCGTGAACATCATGTCTAGAAAAATGTGTAGGTATAGGCAAAACTTTAGTAGTGTAGTCTCAACACTTATTATTAAATAAATACCTCTAAAAGGTGCATTAATATTTGTGAATATATCATTCTTTTATTCTTCAAATGTGGTAACCTTATAGTTATTTTTATTTTAAACTTCTAATATTGTTTGCAGATCTTATGTAGGTCATGGGTTGTAAACAAATTCATTCTTGAAATGTAGAAAGAGTTATAACTTGTGCATGGTTTACACCATCAAGGTCATCTAGATGTAATTGATAATTATATTTATTATCTTATTCTAAATGATTTCAAGATGTGGCCTATCACCATTAGTAAAATTTTATACTTCTATGTGTTCATTATGAACATTTGCATGAACAAAAAGAGGAATATCATCAATTTTAGCCATTTTAAACAAGTGTGATTGATCTAAAGAAGTCTGTCTATGCTCAATTTCAATACCACTTAATCTAGCACTTCACCTTAAAGGGATAATATATATAATATTAGTGTCATGTAATATGAACATGAAAAAAATCAAGCTTAAATTACTATGCAATAAGAGAAAATAAAAAATCAAGTCTGAAAATCCACAACAAATTTAGAAATATGAAAACCTAGCATAAGAGGAGGACACCCTAAGGGAGTTATGGTTTGTGATGCTCAATAATATTAACATGCTCACTAATATGTTTTATTGATTTTAGGATTAATTTGACCTTAATATTCATAAAAATACTAAACAGATTAGATTGCTTAAGATGTATAATTACTAAACAAATCTTAGTGCAACTAGTTAAATATAGTAACTTACAATTTATGGAAAACACTAGAGAAATGATGTACCTAGCTTGTGATGTTCTTAGGTCTGTGGAAGGATACATTCATCAACAATGGTCTGAAGTGGCTTATGAATGCTCAGATTTAGAAACAAAGAGTCTGTGTGTGCTTGGGAAAGTTTGTTCTCCTAGAACATGTGTATTTTTAGCCTATTTGATGTTTAGGCTTGATTTCATTATTTAAATAAATACTTAGGTAATTTACTTTGAACCAACATATGAAATTTTTGAGCTTACCCATAAGATCACTTTAAATTTTATAAACTATTCGTTATGTTGTTTCCAAAAATGGATTAGCCCGTTTTTTGGAACAACCCCCTACGAAACTTGTTTGTTTCGTCTTTTGTCTCTCTAAGTTCATTTTTCAAGATGAATTTCAAATTCATTCTCGTCTTGGCCTAGGAACGTGAAAGTGTCCATGATCTTGTCGCGACCAAGGAACCCCTCTCCTAGACTGCCTCTTCCAGAGTTGGTCTTTTCTTCCTTTTGTGCACGGGCTGCAAATTTTGCCGCCAGTGCATTTTTACCCTTGGAAAGTAAAGGCGGCAATTTTTGCCACCCCTGCATTTTTCCTGTAAGGGCGGCAAAATTTGCTGCCCCTACATTCTGACCTACCAAGACATGTAAAGGAGATAAATTTTGCCGCCTGAACATGCCTCGATTTCCATGCACGACATTTATTGTCACGTGCGGTGGGTTGTTGGGGTCAATTTTCACCCCATATAAACCGATTTGAGCCTCATTTCTTCTCATTGCTTCCTCCTCTCCTCCTGCCTTTCACGTCTAGATGATCTAGCGAGTGACTTGAAGAGCATTTTCACAAATTCGAGCTTGTAGCGCGCATGATTTTCTAGGTAGGTCTTGTTCTTTGCGTTTATTTTACTTTTTCTTCATTCTTCCTTAGTTTTTCATGCTTTTTATCATTTTTAAGGTTTTTCTTCCCTGCTAGGGATGGTAGAAAAATCCATTCCTCTCCTTTCCCTGCAGGTTTTTATCCCAAAGCCCGCAAGGGCAGCCATTTTTGCCGCCCATAGCTTCGGCCTCCAAGCTATCCTTATGCACAGTGGTGGCAAAAATCGCCGCCCCTCCCTTTTTTGTCCCTACTGTGATTACCTACTAGGGCAGCAATTTTCACCACCCCTCTGTTTCTAACCCATCCTTGCAGAGGCGGTGAAATTCACTGCCTATGTTTTTTGCTTTCCCTTCCCTGCAAGGGCGGCGAATTTCACCACCTCTACAGGTATTCCTTGCAGGGGCAATGATTTTTGCCACCCTTACTTTTTCCTTCTCTAGCCTACAAGGGTGGAAAAATTCACCGCCTATGCAGGCCGTCCTTGCATGGGCAGCAAATTTCACCGCCATTGCATTATTTTATCCCAGCATGCAGGGGCGGAAAAATTTACCGTCTGTGCAACCTTCCCCAGATTTTCCTAACTCCAAAAAATTTTCCGCATTGACTTTTTCTCTTCTTTTCTTCCTCATTTTCTGGTCCTTTATTTCACTCGATCTTCTTAAGTGACCTCCATTGACCATGATCTCTTAAAATTGCATTTTCCCATTTTATCCACTCTCCTATAATCTAACAATCATGTCTGTAGTACCTTCAGAGAGCTCTTGTTCATCGGCACCTGTTTGGCCAAAACCAGTTCCCATGTCTGAAGCGTCTCCAAAAAAAGTAAAAACTATGAAGTATAAATATCATGGCATCTTCTCACTCACGTCAATCTCCTCGAATGTCGATGACATTTGGGACACCGAGATTGGCCACGTGGACATGGCCGAATTCTTAGCATGAACAAAAGCGATGAATCTAAGCACCGAGATGAAGAGGATTATTGAAAGTAACATCCACCTGGTAGTCACCTTTCCAGTAGCAACACATCACACTGAGTTCATTCTTCAATGTGCTCACTTCTACAACAAAGAGACCAGGTCGGTCTCAGATGCTAGTGGCAACATGGAGATTCGATTGGACCCCAAATTCATCGATAAAGTTTTCATGTGCCCTCCAGCCACCGAAGTAACCAAGATTGACTTCATGGATGCGTAGAAAGAATACAATAAAGACCTTAAGAGGGCAAAGAAAGTTATGAACTATAAGTGGTTGAAGTCCCCCAAGACAAGCTTATCAAGATGGCCACAAAAATTTCTGAGTGACATTATTGAGGAGGTTGGGGACTTGATCACCCTTCTCAATAGGGTACGAGGCCTCCTGTCCTCTTCACTATTCCATGAATGGATGTATCCATTCATTAAAATCATCTTCCAGGACAAACAAGTCATCTTTTGGGGAGAACAGATCAGCAACGCCCTCCATGAGCAGCTGACCAAGGTGCAGACCTCTTACAAGTTTTACATGACCTCATACCTTGTATACATAGCTATCGCGATGCAGACTTTTCAAGGCCTAACCACAGAGGGGGATAGAAAGACAACCCCAGTACACTCATATTACCCTCAGCTGACTCTGCAAGGATCGACCCATCACTTCAAGAGGGTAAATGATGCCTTTTCACTACATTTTTATGTCTCTTCGACCCTCAGCTTGAACAGAAGAAAGTATCAGATGAGGCCTGGGTGGTGGTCAATGATTAAGGCTTGCATGTTCCTTTAGTTCCCCACCTTTTGCTATCTTTGGGTTGGCTTTTTCCAAGGCTACCCCTACATGCTCCCTAGATTCCCTTTAGATAAGCTAGTACTAATGGAACTTTGCTGACAATTGATTGTCATGCATACCAGACAGATAGAGCTAAAGAAACCAGGTTTCAAGTTTTTGATTGAGATTGGCAGGTACTCCATTGTAATAGTAGCCAAAGCCAAGTTCATGGAAACTGAGATGCAAATGGTCACTCTAAGACCATTTAAGAGAAGGGAAAATTTTGACTATAGGGGTGTAAAGGACAAGATCAGGAGGAAGACCCAGTTCCATGAGCCCATGATTGAAGACATCTAGATCAACCTAAGGATGGCTAACGAAATTAGGAAAATGGACTTTTGTAGGCTGACCCTAGAGCAGATCGAATATCTAGGACTTGTAGAGATCCCCTCTGGCTTGATCGATGATAAAAATGTTATTAATAGTGAATACCTGGCAGAAAAGGTCGCTGGTTTTCCTCTTCCTTCAACACAGTGGTCTCAAAAGGAGCTGACTTCTCTGAAAAAGAGATTCGAACCAATATTGGCTAACACCAATGATTGGTTGGCAGCCAAAGGGATTGTACTAAAAGAATTTGTCACAAGATCAGAGGCTGAATACCAAGCAAAGTTGAAGAGGAAGGCTGAAAATAGAACCAAAAACAAAGATGATGTACCTTCTCCTTCTAGGCCTCACAAGCCTAGAATCATCTTTGTATCTAAGAAATCTAAGACTGCAGAAGAGCTTGAAGCTGCATCAAAAGGAACCAAGGAATAGAATCCTTAGACATAGGCAGCCTTGTAGACACCGAAATCATGTCTGCTCCCTTGGTCGTCCTCCCCTTCTCTCCCCCTTGGTCCTCTTAACCACTCCTAACCTATGTCTTATTAATTTGAAATAATTATCTTATTTTAAGTTAATAATTCTCTCTCCCTTACCACCTCACCACCCTAGGATGCCCTTCTTTGGATTACCTTCATCCCCCCATGACCCATTTATGACATATTCCTCATCCTTGCACCCATTTAACCCTTCTCGACCATTTCTTACCCCGCCACTTAAACCCAGCAGTTGGGAAAATGGACAAAAGGCTATTTTTGGCCTTTTTCCTACCTTCCAGCTACCAACGTCAGTCAACCATTGATTGATGTCAGCGGTATTTCTGGCATCAATTTCTTTCATAACGGTTTTCTGCGTCCGTTATCCTCCCTTCGCCCCTGCTCTTCATCAGACTCTAGAATCTTACAATCTGATCAATCAATCGGTCAATCTTTCCATCAGACCTCTCACTCTCTCTCTCAGGCACACAGCAAGCTCCACCAGCAATAGGTCTTCTACACTACCAAGCATCAACAATAGGGACATTAGCAGCAACAGGTCTTTTTCATTCCATTCTCCAGTAGGTATGAGGTAAGTATCTCTACTATTTTCATTTCAGTATTTTCTTTTAATTCATCTGTCATTCATCCTACTTCCCATTTTCAACCTCTCCTGCCTAGACCCCTTCCAGACTTGCTCTTCTTGGAGAGGCTGAAAGGCCTCCTCTACCCCTTTGTTCCTTTTTGACATTCTATCCATTATCCCAGACCTCTGCACAAACTCTCAGACCCTTAACCAGACCCAAAATACTTCTCAAACCCGTCCACAAACCATAAACCCATCCAAACTCGACCAGACCTCATCCAAAGACTACTGCCCTGACCGATGCCAGCCTCAGAGACCACTGCCCCCACTGACGTCGGCATACTAACCGATGTTGGTAGACATTTACGAACTGACGCCAGTAGGACCACCGACGCTGGTGACTGTGACCAGGCCGACAGCAGCATTTAGGTAAGCATTTGCTTCCATTTCCTTTTCAGTCTTTAATCATTTTAGTCTTTTATCATTCTGCCTTTTAATAGACATTATTTTTATCAGTCAGTGGGTTGACATCCCTCAAACTTTTGCTTCTGGGATCAAGCTTTTACTTGGCAGCCCATCATCTCCTCATCTAATGCCTTTTCGTGTTTTAGTCTCTTCCTTTTTCAGGTGTCATCCTCCACAACCAAAGAGGAGTTCTCACAACGTCTGGGTTACAGTGCGCACGACTTCATCTAGGTACATACAAGCCTTAGACCATTTCTTCTAGTTTCTCATTTCCTTCTTGAATGTGAAAGAGAAAATCGTATAGAAACATTCTAGCACGCCCGGTGGGACCCTAGGGTCTTCCTTGGGTTCTTTTCTTTTTGTTCATATAGGTGCATTAGGTTTCTCCTTTTTACCTCTTTCTCCTCTATCTTCCAAAAGACATCATAAGCAGGATTAAAAAAAACTCTTCTTTCTTTTCTTGCATCATAGACTAGTCAAAAATCATACTCTTCACCCCTTTCTCAACTTGTCTTCATACGAACTAACATTTTGACTTGGGCTTAAAACACACTACATTTCATTTCTGCTTGCTTGCATTTCTTAGTCCACATCTAGTAATTAGACCACATCATGAATTAATCACACTTATGTTACACAACCGAATCACTTGCACAAATCAAACATCAAACTTACTTGAGACAAGGCCCGACTGGGATTTCATCACCCAGCGGATACCTTACCCCTCCCTAGTAATCCCACTTCGATTTCACCACCAAGGGGAAAGCCCACTCCATTCTTTGGCAGAGGATAATCTCTAGGGAAAGTATATTTTGGCTAAGTGAGACCAGCTTATCACTGGGCTCGTGAAGTGAGGGGAGCTTGCTCCTTAGCACCAGGCCACGTACCGAACCTAACCCAGACTCTTGAGCACCTAAACAAACCTGAAACCATCCATAGACTACCTCTTCTAGGACCCGTCTCAAAAGCCAATCTTCACAAACATCACTTTAAGGCATTAGCCACATGATCCTAATAATTTATTCCTAGGGATTTAACGCTTAGGATCTGCTTGTGTTCTTCATCTTTTCTATTCTTATCTGCTTGTTTGAGCTAGTGAGGACGTTCTTCTTCATTTTTTCCAAAAACTCTCAAATCTTTTGGGTTTCTAGAAAACACAATCACCAGCATTGGTTTTATCACCGACGTCCACAACCCTTCCTCGCCGGCATCAGTTATCTGACCGACGTCAGCCATCTGATATCACCGACATCAGTTTTTCAACCGATGTCGATCAATGTCATAGTCATTTTTTTTCAAAACAACATCCTAAAACCTGACCCCTTTTTCTACCAAAACCACATTCTGAGTTTCTAAAATTGAAAAAAACATAGTTTCTGAAACCTGACCCTTCTTGCCTTAAATGGTTTTGACATGCAGTCAAACTAAGGCTCTTCTTGACCAAGCGAGGCATCAAACACTTCTGCCCTACCCGTCCATAACCAGTCCCATAATGGAGTTCCACTCGGAGACCGAAAGAACTCCTACTCGACTGACCTCGACTCAGACCCCCATTGTCCCTGAAGGGGACCAAGATTTTGAAAGATTCTTGGACCTCAATGTCAAAGCCCTCCAAAACTATCTCGCAAGAAACCAAATGCGGGACCTTTCACTCGCATCGGCAATGACACCGACATCATCCACTACCCAACCCATCATGACTCAGCCTATTGTCTCGACTAGTCACTCGACCGTGGCCAATACGCAAAGTTTGGCCTCCTCATCTATTTTCGAACCTACCTCCATCGGGGTTTTATTACCCCCTTAATCACACACAATTCAACCAAGTTACACCATACCAAAACTTGATTGTCTCGACCTCCCCCACTCTTGCACCTATACAAGTGGGAGTGACAACCTATCCTTTTACTAGTGCCACCACTCAACCACCTATGGTGGTATCTAGTCAACTTGTGTCCTTCAATTTCATAGCACAAGCCCCTTTGACCATGACATCTATCCCTATGACGCACTACCTATATGTTGCACCTACACAAGCACAACCAAGTACGTCATATGCCTCTTCGACCACCTTCCAGGTACCCTACAACCTAGGGGGTGCCCCATCCACCAATCCATTAGCAAATCTCATCAAAATGCTAATGGACAAAATGTCTAGTCTTGAGACCTCTATTTCTAGTTCACGTAATGCCCTCTCATATGATAAAATTTGCAATGAACCTATCCATACTTCTGTGCCCATCCGACCATACCCCAACCAGTGGGAACTCCCTAAATTTACTCACTTTCAGAGTAAGGAAGACCCGCAACAACATCTTTGAGCATTCAGACACGCTTGTTATCTCATAGCCCATGACGATGTGTTACTTCTATGCACATTCCCCATGTCACTTTCTAGCCCCGCCCTTGACTGGTATAGCTCTCTTACCAGACATTCTATCTTTTCATTCACTCAACTCGCCCAATTATTTCTCGACCATTTTTCTATCAATATCACCAAACAAGTCTCAATCACAGACCTTTATTCCATCAAGCAATTTGACGACGAATCAATAGTCTACTTTGTCACCCATTGGAGAGGCCTGATCAACCAGCTCTCCTTCTCCTTACCTCAACCCGAGCTCATTGAGCTCTTTTCCCGAGCATGTGCTAGGCACATCTCTTCTACCTTGCAAATTCAAACATTCCATACTTTCGATGAAGCTTTCACCATGGCTCGAAAGCTTGAACTCCATGCCATCGAAGAAGACAAGGTCAAATTGCATAATACCAACACAAAACCCAATGACCCTTCTTCTTCCAGACCTTCTTCTTCCCACTCCAAATCCAAAGGAGTGGTCGACACTGTGGTCATTAGATCACCATCCTCGACAACAACTAACCAATCTCAACCTTCTACCTCTCCAAGAGTCAGCAAACAATTCCAACAACGATACATCTAGCATTCATACACTCCAATTGGAGAATCATATGCCTCTGTCTTGGATAAACTTGTCAAATAGGGGGCCTTCCATATCCCTCCAATCCGACCACCTCAATTCGACTCCTCAAAAGCCCTCCTTACATGGTATAGGGAGGCTGACTTCTGTCACTTTCATTGCATCCACGGCCATGACACAGACAACTATCAAACCTTCAAAAACATCATCCAGGACATGCTAGACAAGGGGGATCTCATCTTGGACAACCCGAATGCCCCACCCAACCAACACATCAACATCTTCAAGCAACCCTTTCCTAATCACCTGCCTACTCAAAACAATGTTCAGACCATGACCAGTGGCTCCCAAGAGCACGACATACACACGGTCACCACAGTCTCACCTCTTGTCCCTGACCAACCTCCTTCATAGGTGAAAGACCCTTCTTCCCCTATTCCTCCTCCACAGGATGAAGAACTTTCTTCTCCTATTAGTCCTCCATTGACCTCTCTCATATTGGAGGATGCTTTGATGGCACCCACACTGGCTGCCTCACCCTCATCCTTCTTGTCATCAATGGGGGATCATACATTTCCCACGCCTAGACCACACATCAAGACCATGACCATTCCTACGCTCTATCCAACTACGGAGCCGCACTCCCCTATTTCTTCTCCATTAAGAGAAGAACCAGTCTCTTCATCCATTTCGATCGAGGAAGACCCAGCCATGATTTCCTCTTGTCTTTTACCTGAGATTGCTACATATCACTCACCTCCATCCACATCTAAACTCAAACCCATATCTAACCTCACCTCACACAATGGTGGCCCTCTACCCAAACCAAAGAAGGCCACTAAACCACACCGGAGGATTCCTCCCCCACCTTCATCATTACCTTCAATTTTGGGCCCGCATCCGTCCACTTTAATAGGGGTGCTTCCTACTCCCATACCTCATAGAGGCAAGTTGCCTCCATTACTCTCTCAACCCATCAGACATATATTTCCTCCAAAACATCCAACACCTATCACCACCAAAGTGCCATCTCCACGTGTGGTTACACCACCCACGAAAATGATGGTACGACCAATGCCTCTTACACCTCTCAAACCAAAGTCCTCAACCCCCACTGCAATAAGACACATAGACCCATTAGTAGGTTCTTATGCCCTGTTGTTATGACAATTGTTGCAGTCTTCTCGCATCAATCTCTCACCTCTTAAACCATATCAATCCCTCAGATCAAAACTACCCTGGTTCGACGACACTCAAATTTGTGTGTATCATCGCACACCTAGGCACGACATTGAGCATTGTTGTGCCCTTAAGGTTGTCATTCACCAATGCTTGGAGAAAGACAACCTTCTTCTTGACCACATTGTCACCAAACCTTCAACACCGCCCCACTCATCAACTCTCAGATCAAGACCATCTTGGTTTGACAACTCTAAATTCTATCATTATCACCACACTCTAGAACATGACACTGAGCGTTGTTGCTCTCTTAAAGCTATCATTCGTCAACATCGAAAAAAGGATTCCCTTCTCATCAAGGATCTTCTTGACCACCCCTTCGACAAATCATCAACACTGACCCATGCTTCTCAAATCTCATCACCTAAATTGGGATCTCCATGCCTGACTATGGTCCCTTCGCTACCTTTAACCCCCTTATTCGACATCAACACAGTCAATCTGGCCACCAAGCCTCAACTGACCTTGACCAATCTATCAAACATTCTCCCTAGCCGCTGGGGAAATTCAACTTTCATCCAAGCCTCGACCAACCTTTCAACCCAGTCTCGACCAAATATCAATCACTCTTTTAATCCTAACCAAGCATCGACCCGACCTCGACCAAACATTCAACCTATCTTTGACCAAACATTCAAACCGACCTCAATCAAACCTTGATCAAATATCAACCAACTTCTTCAGCATCGACCCTAAACTTCGACCAAACATTGACCAACTCCTTCAACATCAATCAACATGTGACTAATTTGGAACAAAGCCAATGGGGCAAGTTTGCTCCCAATTGACTTGGACCTTGCATCATAACACAAGCATGGGTTAGGACTTTGTCAGAACTTGAGCCCCTTTATGCCTTGCATCTTCGACCAGTCTACTGTTAGTCAAGTAATTATTCACTTGACGTTTAACTTGAGCTCGATCTCTTGAGCAATCCCCATCATCATCATTCCTATTCCTTTTCAACCCTCAACCCTGCAAGCATCAGTCAACCCTTTTGTCAAGCATGAATGCTTTGTCCTAATAAAAGGGAAACCCTCTAAACCTCTATAGTCAAGTCCATGACCAAAAGTCCAGTAAAAAAAAATCAATCAAAAATATAAAAATGGGATGCATATTCCAAGGTCATAAAACTATAAATGTAGACTGTTCCCTTGAAGGACAGCTGCATCATAATTGTTGTATTTACTAGACTGCTCCCTTGAAGGACAGCTAGGCCAAAGTCATATCAAAAACATAAAAAGCAGAATATAGACCACTTCCTCGAAAGATGGCTATTCCTAAATTTTGCTACATACACAGCACTATTATCAGAAGCTTCCCACATCGATCAGCTTCATGACATGACCACAAAGCAAGACAACATCCCCTTGCAGGCTTCCCGCATTGATTAGTCTGCACCCTCAAAAAAAAAAGAAAAAAAAATTGACTGACAAAACTTTAGAGTCATGGACTTGTCTATAGTCATTCTCGGGGTCACCTATAAAAGGGTCAAAGTTGTTCCTACCAAAAAGGGTTCCCCCTTCCATCCATCTCACATAATTAAACCTATCACCCCTGCATACTCAAGGGATTTTGAGCTCACTTAACGTCAAGTGATTCGATTGCTTCTCTAAACATAACCACTGGTCAACGACGTAATGCATGAATGGGGCTTTTATTTCTAACAACCCTGATCCATGCCATCATTCTGGTCCAACCAAAACCAAAACATTTTTAGACCATCGACATGACCTAGTCCATTTCACATAGTTTCTATGGACACCAATACACGTGAAAACTATCGACCCAACACAATTTATGTTAAGCATAAACCAATACTTGCTGAAGCATAAATAGACCTCAATTCATTTTTAGCATACATCCATCACGAATATGGAAAATTGCTAGGGATGAAAGACCACTCGACCAATACTGCAGAATACACCATCACACAATATGGAAAAGGCTGCAACATCATCTTACCCTCATCATTCATCATGACCAAAACCAATCATCGACCACTTTGACTCTTCGTCTGAACTACATTGGTTTGAGGCCCTTCCAATCTGGGCTATGTAGGCAGCACTCAGATGACACGACGTCTTTTGGGGTTAGCTCAACCACCCTCATTTGTTCGTCTCTCTGATGGACAAACCTTCTTTTCTCTTATTGACCATGACTTTGACCTCGACCAAGACCAATCCATACCTTTGACCCTCTTCCTCTCCTTTAGGGAGAACTACATTGGCCTGAGGCCCTAACCACAGGGGCTATGTAGGTAGCACTCAATGTTCTGAGGTTAGCTCGGCCACTTTATTTCATCCATCCATCCACCTCGACCAATGACCATGGAGATCATGCCTATCTCCTCCGACCCTAACCACTTCCAAGACGACTTTGCCTTGGTTATTTTTACATGTATGCTACCCCATGACTGGTTAGCAAACTTATGCACAGATTATTTTTTACCTTCACAAGTATAGGATCACAAGCCGGTTGATCCCTACTACTTGTTGCATTTTCATATTTTTAAGAGCACTTCTTGAGCCCAAGATACCTAGAACATGATGACCATTAGAGCTTCAGCTTAGATTGAATAACCCGATCAGCTACGACTAATGCTGGGGCCTAGTTACTTCAATTTTGGCACTCCTCAACCCTTGACTTGCGATAATTTGACCTGACCATCTCGTGTAGTGGTATATGTGCAATCACAACTATTACAGCATTCACACTCACCATTTTTCATCCAATCTCTATCAAATCAGCACCCGATTCTAGGTTCCCTTCCCTCAACTCCTGCTTTGAGGGGGAATACCTTATCCCACACTTGAGGCAACCAACCCTCTTGTTTTTGTCTTGCAGTTCACTTGAACAACCAACAAGATGAAATCAACCTTATCCCACACTTGGGGCAACCAACCCTCTTGTTTTTGTCTTGCAGTTCACTTGAACAACCAACAAGACGAAATCAACCTTATCCCACACCTGGAGCAATCAACTCCTATTTTTGTCTTGCAGTTCATCAAGAACAACCAAAAAGACAAAAAGGGGCAAATGTAGACACCGAAATTGTGTCTACTCCCTTGGTCATCCTCCCCTTCTCTCCCCCTTGGTCCTCTTAACCACTCCTAACCTATGTCTTATTAATTTGAAATAATTATCTTATTTTAAGTTAATAATTCTCTCTCCCTTGCCACCTCACCATCCTAGGATGCCCTTCTTTGGATTCCTTTCATCCCTCCATGACCCATTTATGACCTATTCCTCATCCTCGCACCCATTTAACCCTTCTCGACTGTTTCTTACCCCGCCACTTAAACCCGACAGTTGGGAAAATGGATGAAAGGCTATTTTTGGCCTTTTTTCTGCCTTCCAGTTGCCGACATCAGTCAACCATCGATTGACGTCGGCGGTATTACTGGCATCGATTTCCTTCATAATAGTTTTCTGTGTCCATTATCCTCCCTTCACCCCTGCTCTTCATCAGACTCTAGAATCTTACAATATGATCAATCAATCGGCCAATCTTTCTATCAGACCTCTCACTTTCTCTCTCAGGCACACAACAAGCTCCACCAGCAATAGGTCTTCTACACTACCAAGCATCAACAATGGGGACATCAGCAACAACAGGTCTTTTTCATTTCATTCTCTAGCAGGTATGAGGTAAGTATCTCTACTATTTTCATTTTAGTATTTTCTTTTAATTCATCTGTCATTCAGCCTACTACCCATTTTCAACCTCTCCTGCCTAGACCCCTTCCAGACCTACTCTTCTCAAAGAGGCTGAAAGGCCTCCTCTACCCCTTTGTTCTTTTTTGACATTCTGTCTATTATCCCAGACCTCTGCACAAACTCTCAGACCCTTAACCAAACCCAAAATACTTCTCAGACCCATCCACAGACCATAAACCCATCCAAATTTGACCAGACCTCGTCCAAAGACTACTGCCCTGACTGACGTTGGCCTCAAAGACCACTGCCCCCACTGACGTCGGCATACTAACCGATGTCGGTAGACATTTACCAACTGACGCCGATAGGACCACCGACGTCGGTGATTGTGACCAGGCTGATAGCAACATTCAGGTAAGCATTTGCTTCTATTTCCTTTTCAGTCTTTAATCATTTCAGTCTTTTATCATTCTGCCTTTTACCAGACATTATTTTTATCAGTCAGTGGGTTGACATCCCTCAAGCTTTTGCTTCTAGGATCAAGCTTTCACTTGGCAGCCCACCATCTCCTCATCTAACACCTTTTCGTGCTTTAGTCTCTTCCTTTTTTAGGTGTCATCCTCCATAACCAAAGAGGAGTTCTCACAATGTCTAGATTACGGTGCGCACGACTTCATCCAGGTACATAAAAGTCTTAGACCATTTCTTCTAGTTTCTCATTTCCTTCTTGAATGTGAAAGCAAAAATCGTATAGAAACAAGCCTAGCCCATGAAGACAGATGATCAACCATCGGGGCAACCAAGAACTAGACCCCCACTCTCATAGGAAGAAGTACAGTCACTCAAAAGCATCTCTCCTTCTCCTCCTCAATCTCATGTGGTACCCTCTTCTCCTATCTCTCTGATCAGTGTTCCCTCTTCTGGAGCCACCTCTCCTTCCAAAGTCATATTCGATGATCCTCAAAGTGCTTCTGGAGGTTCTCCCCACTCTTCTGGGTCCATCCCCAGTTTATCATCTCCTTCCTTCAACTTGGCAGCAAGCCCTACACCAGAGCCAGAATCAGTGGTTGGTACAGTTTTGCCAGTCACTACAACTATGACTACTATCACCATCAGTAATGTAGAAGTTGTCGTAGTAACACCAACAGAGGGAAGCATTACAACAGTAAGTACTTCTCTCCCACCTTGGATGACAGCTTTCACCCCCAAAATTAAGAAGATGGCCATCTCTCCAGATGAATTCGACTTTAGCAAAATAGTTCCAGTGAAAGCTAAAGCTTTTAAGAGGCCAAGAATCCTCTCAAAACTGGTCGAGGAAAAAGGGCAAAAATTTCTAGAGATGGCCAAGCCTCCACAAGATGCAACTCTTGAGAGTTTCGAGATGAGCAGCTATTCCATCTCTCGTGTTAAACTTGGAAAAGTTACTCACGAAGGTGCGAAAAGTGATCTTCAAGCTGCTATGGACATCATGGTCCAAAAATTTGATCGAGAGAAGGAGATGAAGGATTATTACAAGGCCAAGGCAGAGCAGCTAACGGTAGTAATAAAAAGGTTCACTCTTCCTCCTGAAGTAGCAACTCTAGAGGCCTTCTCTATGGATGACTCAGTCATTCAAAAAGCAGAAAAGACTTATTTGAAAGGAAAAGTCTTGGAGGACTATATTGAAAGGATGCATACTCAGGGAGTTTCTTTGCTATCAGAAGTTGCAGAAAGGATGGGTAAGATGAAGAAGGTAAAAGCAGAGTTAGATGACTTTGTCTCCTTTATTTCTCAATAGATTGATAACTCAGAAAATGATCTTAATAAATGGAAGGATATGAAAGATCTGAAAAAAAGCACCTTAATATCTATCGGTGTCATCTCCAGCAAGGACTCCTATGTTGAGATCAAGGAGTCACTGATCTTCAGGATCCAGGTACTCAAAGATCTAATTGATGATCTCAAAGTTTTCAAAGAGGTTAGTGAGAAGAGTGATCTAAGCCTGCTAAATAAACTAGAAGAGTTGCCATGCAATCTGACCTCTAAGGACAATCATTTCCTTCCGGCAAAAGAAATGATTCAGAGCTTCAAAGAGATGATTCAGAGAGATTTTGAAAAAAAATCTTTCTCAATGTCTTTTGTGGACAGTATTCTAGACGCTCAGTTAACTTTGGAAAATATAAAATCTAGGTTAATTGGCCATGCTAAAGCCATCACAACATTGAAGGATGCATTGATCAGAGCCAGAATCATCTTCAAGAACACAATTGCGTCAGACAGCATAGAAATTAAGGCATCCATCACTATGTTCGATGCACATATGAAGAAATCTGGCAGCAAGAACTGAATCTCTCCCCTTCTTTCTTCTCCTCTCCTTATGCACTTCTATTTTTTGAAAAGTGCATGCAATTTTGTAAAATGTAATTACATGTAAATATTTCATAAAAATATCTCAAAGTCAAAGATGAGTCATTTTTGATCGAGATATTTTTGTATTTTATTATTTTCTAGTTTTTGAGGATTTTCTCCCTATATATAGTGGAGACTTCATTTTGTAAAAAATCTTGGAAAAATTAATAGCAAACACTCTGCTGAAATTGAAGCAACTTTTGAGACTTTGTGCTCAAATTTGTAAATCATATTTTGTTGAATGAATGAGAAGCAGGTTATTTCAGACTTTGTGTTGAGATTGTCTGTGTTATTTAGGAAATAGTTCTTATGTCCTTTTTCCTAGTAATATCTTATTTATCTGATTTAATAAGCAAAGTGGGTGTGCTTATATTATCTAAGAGTATTTCTAAAAGTAGAGGATAGACTTTGAGATTCTTTTATCTTTGAGATTTAGTTATCTTTTGTAGTTTCAGGCAGAGACTTTGTGCTTTGTTTTATTCTACGGTTACGTTTGTTTCGAATCGGTGAAAGAAGCTACGAAAGACTTTGTACTTATGTGAGTGTTCTTATGGACTTTGTTACCTTAGGTGATCTCCTACTCTCTGTTTGATACCGTTCCTGAAAGAAGAGGAGTGTTGTTAGCTACAGACCAAGATTTCACTCTTTTGTTCTTTGTACATTACCTCTGAAAAAAGAGAGGTAGATGTTGTTATACCACCCCATGTGTTATTTTCTGCTTAATTATATATATGCATATAATGCATAAATATTTATAGGGAACCTCCCCTTGATGAGAGGAGAGATTTACTTCGTAAAAATCTAGTAAACCCATACTTTTCATGGTGTAAATCTCCATATGTTGTGGTTGATATACCCATTTTGTCATCAGTTAGTTGACGACAAAATATTCACCCAACATTTTTTTGGTGACTCTGCTGGGGACCTCGGATGTGTAGTCTGAAACCTCAAGTTTTAGATTAAAGCAGTCCCTACTCTTATCCATTACATAGTCTAGCAACTCCATTCCATGTCTTACCCATTATCATTATAGCCTTACCATCTACCTCTGTTACATTATTTGGTCTGTAAAACCAGAGCCGCTGGGAAGAACGTGCATCTTGAAGCCTTAAACTTCAACTTGAAGCAATTTCAGTCCCTTTTTCATTTTAAAATATGGCAACTCCACGCTACACTAGAAGCTAGAGATCTAAGGGTGTTATTGACCCTGTGTTTGAGTTGGCATAGCAAAGTAACTTTGATCTCTTTTCTCCGTCACCTTTCCTCCAATGTTCTAGGAGTTTTCCTCCTAACTTTATCAAGTCACCAACATAAGGTAGAGCTTCTTTTCTCACTGTTAATCATGCCCTACCTATAAATACCCCACCAAGGTTTTTTATCCCATCATTTAATCATCCAAAAATAATGGCTCAAGGCCCGTGGGGTAATTTCTTTGGTCCTCTCAATTTGACTGCACCTTTGCATGAACTACCTCGTAGTTTTAGAAAAAAAATTCCTAAGTTTTTTGGTGATGGAAAGGTTCATCCCGATGAGCATATTGCCACTTTCTCCATAGCATGTGGCATGATCAGCGTGAAATTCAAGGATGTAGCAGTTAGGCTTTTTGTGTAAACTTTGCAAGGAGCTGCTACGAATTGGTTCTATCACCTGCAGGCTGGGTCAGTAACAGACTGGGATACGCTCAAGTCCAAATTCGAGGCTAGGTTTAAACCTGTTGAAGATGTACATGATTTGTTGGCTCAGCTAACACAGTTGAAGAAAGAATCCCAGGAACCCATGAGGGATTTCATAGCTAAATTCAATAAGTTAAGAAACTGGATTCCAACTGTGGCTCAGCCCACAACGGAAAATCTCAAGTGTTTTTTAATCAATTCACAGCTTCTCGAAGTAAGTTTTCTATTGAGGTGAGCTGGCCCTATGGATCTAGCCTTGGCTCAAAGTTTGGCTACTGAGATTGAGGATGATCTTATCCTGGCAGGTAAGATCAAAAAAGACTCTAGTAAAAATAAATTCCCTTCATCTGTTGAAAGTTATTCAGGTACTACAGATCTTATGGTACAAAAATTGATGACTAAACTGATAGCTTTAAAGAGGCAAATAGCCCAAGGTACATCTGCTCCTACCTATCAAGATGCACCTAGGAGAACATTCCAGAATCAACAATATTAGGGTAATGCTACCTGGAACCAAGGGCAATCCAATTGCCTACTTCCCCCTCCAGGGAGATTAGCCATTGAAGCAGCACCTGTTAATTCAGCGATCGGTTACTTGGAGGCTGAGCACGATAATTCATTTCAACCTCAGTTAGACCAACAAGAAGATGCTAATCTCTTCGATGAGTAGGAAGAGGAATTGGCTGGCGACTCCAATATCGGTTTCCTAGATTACCATGACGAAGCTGAAAGTAAAGGGGTGGGTTTGGATGGATCTTACCCTATTTTCACCAGATCTCAAAATCAGTCAGCTTCACAGACTAATAAAGGAAAGGCAGATGAAGAGCCCCGGCCAGTGATTTCCATTGCCAAACACGGGACTCCATTACCTCCATAATCAAAAGATTAGGTAACCCATAAAAAAGTAAGTACTCCCAATCACTCGATATCTTCCACTTCTGTTACTTAGACCAGTGCCATACCTATTAAAGTCCCTGATGATGGACTCTCTTCCTCTGTTGCAAGTTTTTTTTAGTTATTTGATATAATTGATCATGCTAGAAAGACTAAAATTCAAATGACAGAGGTTGAATATTTGAGAGCTAACCCAGAACAGTTTGATAGGTTAGCAGAATATGTAAAAAACAAAGCCGTCCCTATAGGACAAGATTCTTTGAAAGTTGTTCATGAACCCCCTAAAGATAAACTGGCCCAAAACAATCTTGTTGTGACTCCTCTTGTCGCTCCCGAGAAAATAGAACATTTCTATGTTTTCTTACTTATAAATGGTTATAAACTGAGTAATTATAGTATAGACTCTGGAGCTTCAGATAATGTCATGTCCGCAAAAGTGGTGGATTATCTTGGCCTAACTTTGACCAAAACTTTTAGGAGGTGTTTTTCTATAGAAAATAAGCAAGTCCCTCTCCTTGGTCAGATAAAAGATGCTCAATACGCCTTCGCGGATTTTTTGGAAAAGCGAATAAAAATGATGGTTTTAGTGGCTGATGTTCCAGCATCTTACGACATCCTACTTGGGTGAAATTTTTACAAAAATGTTGGAAGTGATCTGGGTGAGGGACTAGAAGGGTGGTAGAGACAGCCAATGCATCTGCTCAGTCATTGAATTCCCTCAGAATGGCAGAGATGTTGAAAGCATCAAAATTTTTAATCTGATCCCAGACTAGGTTGCGATAGTGACGTAACATTTCATTTTTCGTCTGATAGAGGTTCCTCACCTGGTAGACTATCAACTCAGCATCCCTTTTAGCATGGAGTAGCCTAATGCTCCTTTCTCTGGCAGCATGTAGTCCAAGCAATAGGGACTCATACTCAGCCGTGTTGTTGGTATTATTAAACTACAATTTATAAGACAAAGGAGTAATATCTCCCTGAGGAGATACCAACACAACTCCAGCTCCCGAACCAGTAGAGGAGTAGCTGCCATCAAATTCTAAGGTCCATACCTCGTTAGGTGTTATTTTTTCTATGAAAACTCCTTTGTTTGGGGGAAGAGGCTCTTCCATGTGTTCATCTTGATTTGTCAATTTTTTTGTTGTATCAGTTGAACACAATCACAAGTCATTGCTCAGAGGGGTCTCATCAGATGTCTCATGGGTTCTGTCTGTAGATAGGAAGTAGTTGCCCATGGCTGAGGACTCAAATAAAATTTGAGCTTCCAGTGTCGATGATCGGGTAACTACATACCTTGCTTCTTTTTCAGGAAGTAACTTCTTCATGACACCTTGAACTGGGATCCTTGCTTCCAACAAGTCCATACTTAGATCACTTCTAACATCTTTGTAAAAATTTCACCCAAGTAGGATGTCGTAAGATGCTGGAACATCAGCCACTAAAACCATCATTTTTATCGGCTTTTCCAAAAAAGCCGCGAAGTATACTATTGAGCTGGTCTTTTGACCAAGTGTACCAGATAATGCCAGCCACTGGCAAGTGTTTAACAATGACGATCAAATCATCACCTTCTTGGAGCAAAAGGATAGTTTCGAACAATTGTGTTTTGAAGGTAGTGAAACTCGAGAATATGAAACAACTCCTAAGACCAGTACGGATATAGGTGAGGATTTCCTACAACTTAAGGGGAATAAGATTCTGAAAGGTCTGGTTTCCCTAGAAAAGTTGTTTGATAACCATGATAGATTTGTTAAACAACAACGAACAGATTCAAAATCTTCCCAAGATTTTGATCAATTCAACTTGGGAACCAAGCGCGATCTTAAGATGGTAAACATTGGGAAATGCTACACTCCTGAAGAAAGATTTGAGCTTGCTAGTCTACTTCGCTAGTATATGGATGTATTGGCCTATTCTTATGATGATTTGAAATCACTCAGGCCAAATGACATATGTCATGACATTCCTTTGAAATCCAACTCTATACCTTACAAGCAGAAATCCATGGAATACAATCCAAAAATCTCAGGTACTATTTTAGCTGAGATACAAAAGATGTTGGATGCCCAGATAATTTTTCTAATCCATCACTCAACATGGATTGCCAACATAGTACCGGTCAGAAAAAAAAATGACAAAATTTCAATCTATGTGGATTTCAAAAACTTAAACCAATTGTCTTTAAAAGATAACTACCCTCTTCCCATCATGGATCAAGTCCTGCAAATGGTAATAGGTTTAGAAATGTTATCAATGCTAGACAGCGTTTCAGGGTACAATCAGGTCAAAGTCAGAAAAAAAAGATCAACACAAGACAACATTCACCATGCCTTGGGGCATATTCGCTTACCGAAGAATGCCTTTTGGTCTGATAAATGTAGGCACCACTTTTCAAAGGGCGATAGATCTTGCTTTCAAAGATGAGATGGGAAAATTCATTATAGTATACCTGGATGATCTGACAATGTTTTTAAAACATCATTCTGAGCATGTTCACTATTTGCAAAAGATACTGGAACGCTGTCGTCAAAATGATATCTCTTTAAACCCAAAGAAATCTATCTTTGGAGTAACTAAAGGGAAACTTCTCAGACACATCATGTCCCGAGAAGGCATTAGAGTTGATTTAGAAAGAGTCAAGTCCATTTAGGAACTTACTCTATCTACCAGCAAGACCGCAGTTCACTCTTTCTTTAGAAAGCTGAATTTTCTCTGAAGGTTTATTCTTGAGTTTGCTGAGAGAACCCATCATATTATCAACATGATGAAGTGAAATGCTATATTTAGGTGGAATGCTAAGGGTAAATCAACGTTCAAAGAGATTAAGGAAGCAATTGCCTATGCACCAATTTTGGTCTGCCCAAATTACACTAAAAGTTTCAAAATATATAGTTATGCCTCCGAACATACACTATCAGCTATTCTGGTCTAGCAAAATCCAGAAGGTGCAGAATCTCCTATCTCATTCATGAGTTGTCCACTCAAGGATCATGAGCTAAAATATTCCCTTATGGAGAAGCACGCATACGCTGTGGTCAAAGCAGTTAAGCATTTCAATTTTATATCCTGAACTCTCACACCAAAGTTCTCATATCAGACACTACAGTAAAATCCATTTTGACTCAGCAGGAGTTTGGTACAAAGAGAGGTAACTGGATTGCCAAAACTCAGGAGTTTGATCTGGACATCAAACCAACCAAACATGTACGGGGGAAAGGTCTTTGCCAGTTGATTGCCAACAACATTCTAGGCAAAGCAAAAAGTGAAGAAGTAGAGATCGAAGGCATGCCTACGGTCCTCTTTGTTGCCACTACTGATGAGTGGTATTCTGATATCGCTCATTTTTTGACATATGGTGAGTGTTTCACTCATCTTTCTTTTAAAGAGAAATGGAATGTTAAATTGAAAGTAGTTGGTTATGTCCTGTGAGACAATGGTCTTTACAAGAGAAATTTAGATGGAGCATTTCTTCGTTGTGTTGACAAGGCGCAACAAGAAAGACTCTTAGAATCTTTCCAAAATCTAGCTTGTGGAGGACATTTTTTTGCACCGGTGATGGCACACAAAATTCTATGAGCAAGGTATTATTGGCCCATGCTATTCCAGGATGCCTACAAATGGGTACATAGGTGCGAATTGTGTTAGCAATTCATTGAAAAGCCTAAGCTGCCTACTTTGCCTCTCAAGCCGGTAGTGATCGAGGAACTGTTTCAACAGTAGGGTATTGACTTCATTGGGGTAGTCAACCCATCTTCAAGTGCCGAACATGATTATGTCCTCATGGCAACAAATTATTTTACTAAGTGGGTGGAGGCCATCCCAACCAAGCATGCTATGTCTGAAGTGGTATGCAGCTTTCTCAAAGAAAATATCATCTCCAAGTTTGGGGTTTCACTAAAGATCATAACAGATAATGTGGCCTTCTTTTCATTGCATGAAATTACTCAATTTTATTTTTATTATGAGATTACCTTATCCCATACTTCAAATTATTTCTCTCAAGGAAATGGCCAAGCAGAATTGAGTAACAAGAACCTGGTCACTATTATCAGAAAGTTAGTGATGACAATCAGAGAACGTGACACAAAGCATTATACGATGCTTTATGGGCAGACATAATAACACCAAAAAGGGCTATAGGTATGTCCCCTTTCCAGATTCTTTATGGGTTAAATGCTGAAATCCCCATCACCCTTGAACTACCAGTGCTTAGGTTAAATAAAGCAATCAAAGACTCAACCTTTGAAAACTCGATCAACAAAAGAATTATGTACCTAAGCAAGCTGAATGAACGTCAAGTTATGGTAGTAGATCGAATTAAGGAACATCAAAATTGGGTGAAGACACTCTTTGATAAGAAAGCTAAAGTTTGCGAATTTTAAGTCAGAGATCAAGTCTTGTTGTGGGACAAGAGGCGAGAACCAAAAGGGATGCACGGTAAATTTGACTCCCTGTAGAGAGGCCCGTTCACCATTCGACACCTCTGTGGTGAGGCCAGCTTCTTGCTAGAATACCAAGATAGAACACCATTTTCACTACCTCACAGTGGGCAGCATTTAAAGCTGTTCAATCTTTGAGACTTGGAGAAGTCCATTTATATATATGTACAGTTCTTTATGTTTTGTCTATTTTTCTTTCCTTTTTTAGCCTGACTCCATGGCCTAATGGCTTGGATGAAGGCACTTAGAGATTGGTTTCTACTCCCACTAATCAATTTGATTAGCAGAATTTCCCCAGTAGGAGCCAGCTATTAGGTTGTGGAGCTAAAAGCTTCACTGATGCAGACATGGAGAAGGCCATTGGAGGGGTTGCTGAAGGTTGCTGAGTGTCAGAGCAACCAGCGTCAGTCTGATCAGCCGACGTCAGCAGGATAGTGAAGAGAAGCAACCGATGTTGGTCAGGGATCGGCCGATGTCGATCACCTCAAGGCAGACAGGGACCGACGTCGGTCGCCTGTGTGGTTTGACTGCGAGTTTATTACGAGCAGTTAGCTAACGAACCAAGTGTTTGCATGATGAGAGCTAATTTTAAACTCATAGCTGCGGATCTAATTATTGTAATTAGATGTCTAATTATTGTTTGGATGAGATCTATATAATAGACTCATGGTTGTATTGGAAACTTGTTCTAGTTTGAGTTGAGCAAAGTTAGCTCCTTCTGTGTGTGAGGTGAGCAAGGGTGTTCCTCCTAGTTCCATAGCAGTACCAAGGTGGGTGCTGGTTTTGGAGAGTCAGCAAGATTCTTCAGGGGTGTAGGATCTTGGTCAGCAGGTGTGCATGGCCTATATAAGAGATCTACATGGTAAGTAAGATCATTGATCTGTAGGTGTATGTGTGTGTAAGGTCAAGGTTCATAGGTGTGCAGAACCAGGTTGATTTGCAGGTGTGAAAGATCAGATAGGACAGCAACACAACAAGGAGCAGAATCAGGCAGGATCTACTTGGAGTACAGGTGTGTACTCAAATAGAGCAAAGAGGAAGGCAAGGGAGTTCCTTCCATAAGTATGGTCTGTTGAATTGCAGGTTGTTACAGGTTCATGGGAGATCTACTTGAAGTGCGTTGAGTACTTATGGAGTGCGTGGAGCACTTGTGGTGTGCGTGGAGCACTGGAGGTGAACACCAACTCTGTGTTTGAGTTGTGTGTTGAGACCTGAGAGAGAGAGCTTTGAGGAGAGAATTACTATTCACTTGAGGTGTGGGAAGCCTCTGAAGAGGTGGTGGAGAAGAAGTGGCATCTTCTTTATTGTATTCTTTTCTGTATAAGTATTAATACAAGTTGTGTATTGTCTCTCATATTATGTGTTGTTTCTAAATTCTAGTTACTTGTAATTCTGGTTAATTTTCGCATATTAAGTTGCTTGGTTTGGTAATCAATTGTGTGCTTCCCGTGTTTCATATGTAGCCTGACAAGTGGTATTAGAGCTAAGGTTGCAGGAAGCAGGGTTTGTGTTTGGTTATAGGTCACTCTCAGGGGTTTCTAATTGAGTGGGAGTAGAGCAATGGCAGATGAAAGTAAGCTAAGAATGGAGGAGTTGAAAAGCACAGATGGTCACTTACGGTCCCATGAAAAGAAAGAGCAGGTAAAAGATTATTGTTGGTTGGTAACAGATCAGCATGAAAGAACTGAAGAAGTAGATGTAGCAAGTGTTGTTGCACAGGATGCTCTGGGAGGTTTCTTGGATAAAGTTGAATCTTGGATAAAAGATTCGGTTGCCTCTTTCCATGCAGCCCCAGGTAGAGGAGCTGGTGAGCCTTGCCAAAGAATTGGCAAAGGGGAAGTGAAGCTGAGATTGCAGGCGGCCAACACACAGGTGTTGATGAAGGTCATGCAGGTCCCAGGTTTGGAGATATGGCTAATTTCTTCAAAAATATTGGGTGATGAGAGATGCACAAAAACTCTCACAGCGGATGCACTTGAATTAGCTAGTGGTAAGAAAACATGTACTCTTTATCTACTTGTTTATATTACTGATTCTTCTTCTGTTGTGGAGACGTGGCTTCGTAGGCTTGGTTACATGAGCAGGAAGGAGATGCATGTTCTTAAATAGAAGACAGATATATTTGACAGGCTTAAGAACTAGAAAGCCTTGGTGTACTTGGAGGAGATGGCAGACAGAGACCAGTGGATGGTGCTGGATACTTCTGAGCAGGGCAGTTTGGACATGGGTTTTGATTCAAAGGAGCTCGCGGGTAAAAAGTCATCACTCACAGGCGAACATAGATACCGATGTCGATCAGGAGGAATCAGCATCGAACAGATAGGTGCCGATGTCGATCATGTGCAGACCGAAGCCGGTGATGTTAGGCAGGGTAAGACCGATGTCGGTCAGGAGGAGCGATGTCGGCAATAGTGACACCGATGTCGACAGGGTTGGTAGTCAGGGATAGACGCATGGGAATCGACGTCGGTCGGATGCAAACTATGGAGTGACCAAGGTCGGTCACTGTAATAGATTTTGGGTGGACAACACGCTGTCAAGGAGTCTCAAACACCCATACAGAGGACTGAAGACGTAAGTAAGCCTCAAATTCGTTGTTCCTCTTCTTTATACTCATTGCTGATTGTAGAGCAGGAAGGATCTAGGAAACAGGTAGGAGCATGGCAGGGATATGATGCAGAATCAAATGGGAGTTTTGGTAGGGTTGCCAGCCGGTGTGAAAGCACAGAGATGAATGGATTCCTTAGTTAAAGAATAGAGTGAACGAACATGTGAGATGGAAGACTAGGTATATGGTCTTGAGGAGCTGCAGGACAGTGGTACAGGTTTTGACAGGTGGAGGACGAAGCATGGCTTCAGTCAATGTCAGGGTAACTACTGTGGTTTGTCTTACCAAGTGGATGATGATTGCAACATCATTCTATTGCTATATGTGGATGGTATGTTTTGCTAGCAAGATTGTACATACAGGGTTTTGCTGAGCTAAGGGTAAGGTTAGTTCAGTGGCATGTCATGAGGAGTTTGGAGCAGTGAAATTCTTTGACATGGGAGACATGGAGATCACAGGTTGATTTTGTCTCCAGTGGGATCTGATGTGAATCAGGTGTTGGCGAGGTTTAGGATGCAGAGCCGGAGCACACTAAGGGCTAGATAGGTACAGTGTCTAAAATCACATGAGGTTTGGTATAGACCTGAGTATTCCCATGCAGTGGGAGCTGTCAGAGAATTAGGAGCCAATTCGGGGAAGTGGGTTCTCAGGTATTTGAGAGGGACTAGTAGTAGGGATTCATGCTATGCAGGGTTAGGACTTCACTACATGGGTTTGTAGGTTTGGATGTGGCAGGGTACTCGGATGACAGGAGGTACACCACGGGATGTGTGGTGGGTTGTCTTCAGGATTGAGCTTGAAGAGGGATACAAACCAGGAAACAAATTAGATGGAGTACAGGTATAGGTACAGTGCAGCTATTTATCTCTAAGTGGGAGATTGTTAGGTTGTGGAGCTAAAAGCTTCACTGATGTAGACATGGAGAAGGCCATTGGAGGGGTTGCTGAAGGTTGCTAAGTGTCAGAGCAACCGGTGTCAGTCTGATCAGCTGACGTCGGTAGGAAAGTGAAGAGAAGCAACCGACGTCGGTCAGGGATCGGCCGACGTCGGTCACCTCCAGGCAGATAGGGACTGATGTCGGTCGCCTGTGTGGTTCGACTGCGAGTTTATTACGGGTAATTAGCTAATGAACCAAGTGTTTGTATGATGAGAGCTAATTTTAGACTCATAGCTGTGGATCTAATTATTGTAATTAGATGTCTAATTATTGTTTGGATGAAATCTATATAATAGACTCATGGTTGTATTGGAAACTTGTTCTAGTTTGAGTTGAGCAAAGTTAGCTCCTTCTTTGTGTGAGGTGAGCAAGGGTGTTCCTCCTAGTTCCACAGCAGTACCAAGGTGGGTGCTAGTTTTGGAGAGTCAGCAAGATTCTTCAGGGGTGTAGGATCTTGGTCAGCAGGTGTGCATGGCCTATATAGGAGATCTACATGGTAAGTAAGATCGTTGATCTACAGGTGTATGTGTGTGCAAGGTCAAGGTTCACAGGTGTGCAGAACCAGGTTGATTTGCAGGTGTGCAAGATCAGATAGGATAGTAACACAATAGGGAGTAGAATTAGGCAGGATCTACTTGGAGTACAGGTGTGTACTCAAATAGAGCAAAGAGGAAGGCAAGGGAGTTCCTTCCATAAGTATGGTCTATTGAATTGCAGGTTGTTGCAGGTTCATGGGAGATCTACTTGAAGTACGTTGAGTACTTGTGGAGTGCGTGGAGCACTTGTGGTGTGCGTAGAGCACTGGAGGTGAACACCAACTCTATGTTTGAGTTGTGTGTTGTGACCTGAGAGAGAGAGCTTTGAGGAGAGAATTACTGTTCACTTGAGGTGTGGGAAGCCTCTGAAGAGGTGGTGGAGAAGAAGTGGCATCTTCTTTATTATATTCTTTTCTGTATAAGTATTAATACAAGTTGTGTATTGTCTCTCATATCATGTGTTGTTTCTAAATTCTAGTTACTTGTGATTCTGGTTAATTTCCGCATATTAAGTTGCTTGGTTTGGTAATCAATTGTGTGCTTCCCATGTTTCATATGTATTCTGACACCAGCTATTGTTTTAAAAAATGGATTAGCCCATTTTTGGGAACAACCCCCTACGAAACTTGTCCGTTTCGTCTTTTGTCTCTCTAAGTTCATTTTTTGAGACAGATTTCGAATTCATTCTCATCTTGGCCTGGGAACGTGAAAGTGTCCACAATCTCGTTGTGACCAAGGAACCCCTCTTTTAGACTGCCTCTTCCAGAGTTGGTCTTTTCTTATTTTTATGCACGGGCGGCAAATTTTGCTGCCAGTGCATTTTTACCCTTGGAAAGTAAGGGCGAAAATTTTTGCCGCCCCTACATTTTTCCTGCAAGGGCAGCAATTTTTGCCACCCTTGCATCTTAGCCTGTAAGGGCAGCAAAATTTGACGCCCCTACATTTAGACCCACCAAGACATGTAAAGGTGGAAAATTTTGTCGCCCGAGCATGCCTCAATTTCTGTGTGTGGCATTTATTGTCGCATGTGGTGAGTTGTTGGGGTCAATTTTCACCTCATATAAATCGATTTGAGCTTCATTTCTTCTCATTGCTTCCTCCTCTCCTCCTATCTTTCACGTCTGGATGATCTAGCGAGCGACTTGAAGAGTGTTTTCATGGATTCGAGCTTGTAGCGTGCATGGTTTTCTAGGTAGGTCTCATTCTTTGCATTTATTTTACTTTTTCTTCGTTCTTCCTTAGTTTTTCATGCTTTTTATCATTTTTAAGGTTTTTCTTCCTTGCTAAGGATGGCAAAAAAAGCCGTTCCTCTCTTTTCCCCATGGGTTTTTATCCCAAAGCCTGCAAGGGTGCCCATTTTTGCCACCCATGCTTCGGCCTCCAAGCCATCCTTACGCGCAGTGGCGGCGAAAATTGTTGCCCCTCCCTTTTTTGTCCCTGCTGTGCTTACCTACTGGGGTGGCAATTTTTACTGCCCCTCTGTTTCTAACCCATCCTTACAAGGGTGGCAAAATTCACTGCCTATGTTTTTTGCTTTCCCTTCCCTGCAAGGGCGGTGAATTTTGCCGCCTCTGCAGGTATTCCTTGCAGGGGCGGCAATTTTCGCCACCCTTTTTATTTCTCCAGCCTGTAAGGGCAGCAAAATTTGCCGCCTATGCAGGTTGTCCTTGCATGGGTGGTGAATTTCACTACCATTGCATTCTTTTATCCCAGCATGCAAGGGCGGTGAAATTTGCCACTCGTGCAACCTTCCCCAGATTTTCCTAACTCCAAAAAAAAAATTGCATTGACTTTTTCTCCTCTTTTCTTCCTCATTTTCTGGTCTTTTCTTTCACTTGGTCTTCTTAAGTGACCTATGTTGACCATGATCTCTTAAAATTGTGTTTTCTCATTTCATCCACTCTCCTCTAATCTGATAATCATATCTACAGTACCTTCAGAGAGCTCTTGTTCATCGGCACATGTTCAACCAAAACCAGTTCCCATGTCTGAAGCGTCTCTAAAAAAGGTGAAAACCATGAAGTATAAATATCAGAGCATCTTCCCGCTCACGTCAGTCTCCTCGAATGTCGATGACATCTAGGACACCAAAATCAGCCACGTGGACATGGCCGAATTCTTAGCACGAACAAAGGTGATGAATCCAAGCACCGGGATGAAGAGGATTGTCAAAAGTAACATCCACCTGGTAGCTGCCTTTCTAATAGCAGCACATCACACTGAGTTCGTTCTTCAATGTGCTCACTTCTACAACAAAGATACCAGATCGGTCTTAGACGTCAGTGGCAACATGGTGATTCGGTTGGACCCCAAATTCATCGATAAAGTTTTTATGTGCCCTCCAGCCACCGAAGTAACCAAGATTAACTTCGTGGATGCATAGAAAGAATATGATAAAGACCCTGAGAGGGCGAAGAAAGTTATGAACTATAAGTGGTTGAAGTCTCCTAGGACAAGCTTATCAAGATGGCCATGTAAATTTTTGAGGAGTGACTTTATTGAGGAGGTTAGGGACTTGATCACCCTTCTCAGTAGGGTACGAGGCCTCCCGTCCTCTTCACTATTCCATGAATAGATGTATCCATTCATTAAAATCATCCTCCAAGGCAAACAAGTCATCTTTTGGGGAGAGCAAATCAACAATGCCCTCCATGAGCAGCTGACCAAGGTGCAAACCTCTTACAAGTTTTACATGACCTCGTACCTTGTATACATAGTTGTCGTGATGTAGACTTTTCCAGGCTTAACCATAGAGAGGGATAGAAAGACAACCCCAGTACACTCATATTACCCTCAGCTGACTCTATAAAGATTGACTCGTCACTTCAAGAGGGTAAATGATGCCTTTTTTGCTATTATTTTATGTCTCTTCGACCTTCAGCTTGAGCAGAAGAAAGTATCAGACGAGGCCTGGGCAGTGGTCAATGATTACGGCTGCATATTCCTTTAGTTCCCCACCTTCTACTATCTTCAGGTTGGCTTTTTCCAAGGCTACCCCTACATGCTCCCCAGATTCCCTTTAGATAAGCTAGTACTAATGGAGCTTTGCCGACAACTGATTGTCATGCATACCAAATAGATGGAGCTGAAGAAACCAGGTTTCAAGTTTTCGATCGAGATTGGTAGGTACTCCATTGCATTAGTAGCCAAAGCCAAGGTCATGGAAACTGAGATGCAAATGGTCACTCTAAGACCATTTAAGAGAAGGGAAAATTTTGACTACAGGGGCGTAAAGGACAAGATCAGGAGGAAGACCCAGTTCCACGAGCCCATGATTGAAGACATTTGGATCGACCTAAGGATGGCCAAAGAAATTAGAAAAATGGACTTCTGCAGGCTGACCCTAGAGCAAATCGAATATCTGGGACTTGCAAAGATTTCCTCTGGCTTAATCGATGATAAAAATGTTATCAATAGCAAATACCTAGCAGAAAAGGTCGTTGGTTCCCCTCTTCCTTTAACACAGTGGTCTTAGAAGGAGTTGACTTCTCTAAGAAAGAGATTCGAACCAATATTGGCTAACACCAATGATTGGTTAGCAACCAAAGGGATCGTCTTAAAAGAATTTGTCACAGGATCAGAGGCTGAATACCAAGTAGAGTTGAAGAGGAAGGCTGAAAATAGAACCAAAAACAAAGATGATGTACCTTCTCCTTATAGGCCTCACAAGCCTAAAATCATCTTTGTCTCTAAGAAATCTAAGACTACAGAAGAGCCTAAAGAAGCAGCAAAAGGAACTAAGGAACAGAGTCCTCAAACATAGGTAGCCCAGCCCATGAAGACAGATGATCAACCATCGAGGCAACCAAGCACTGGACCCCCACTCTCATAGGAAGAAGCGTAGCCTCTCAAAAGCATCTCTCCTTCTCCTCCTCAGTCTCTCGTGGTACCCTCTTCTCCTATCTCTTTGATTAGTGTTCCCTCTTATGGAGTCGCCTCTCCTTCTAAAGTCATATTCAGCGATCCTCAGAGTGCTTTTGGAGGTTCTCCCCACTCTTCTGGGTCCATCCCCAGTTTATCATCTCCTTCCTTCAACTTGACAGCGAGCCTTGCACCAGAGCCAGAATCAGTGGTTGATACAGTTTTTCCAGTCACTCCAACTACGACTACTGTCACCACCAGCAGTGTAGAAGCTGTCGTAGTAACACTAGCAAAGGGAACCATTACCATAGCAGGTACTTCTCTCCCACCTTGGATGACAGCTTTCACCCATAAAAGAAAGAAGATGGCCATCTCCCCAGATGAATTTGACTTTGGCAAAATAGTGCTAGTGAAAGCTAAAGCTCCTAAGAGGCCAAGAATCCTCTCAAAACTAGTCGAGGAAAAAGGGCAAAAATTTTTAGAGATGGCCAAGCCTCCAAAAGATGCAACTCTTGAGGGTTTCAAGATGAGCAGTTATTCCATCTCTCATGTTGAACTTGGCAAAGTTACTCACGAAGGTACAAAAAGTGATCTTCAGGTTGCTATGGACATCATGGTCTAGAAATTCAATCGAGAGAAGGAGATGAAGGATTATTACAAGGCCAAGGCAGAGCAGCTAATGGTAGTAATAAAAAGGTTCACTCTTCCTCCTGAAGTAGCAACTCTAGAGGCCTTCTCCATGGATGACTCAGTCATTCAAAAAGCAGAAAAGACTTATTTGAAGGGAAAAGTCTTGGAGGACTATATTGAAAGGATGCATACTCAGGGAGTTTCTTTGCTATCAGAAGTTGCAGAAAGGATGGGTAAGATGAAGAAGGTAAAAGCAGAGTTAGATGACTTTGTCTCCCTTATTTCTCAAGAGATCGATAACTCAGAAAAAGATCTTAATAAATGGAAGGAGATGAAAGATCTGAAGAAAAGCACCTTAATATCTATCGGTGTCATCTCCAGCAATGAATCCTATGTTAAGATTAAGGAGTCACTGATCTTCAGGATCTAGGTACTCAAAGATCTAATTGATGATCTGAAAGCTTTCAAAGAGGCTAGTGAGAACAGTGATCTAAGCCTGATGAATAAACTAGAAGAGTTGTCATGCAACCTGACCTCTAAGGACAATCAGTTCCTTCCGGCAAAATAAATGATTCAGAGCTTCAAAGAGATTTTGAAGAAAAATCCTTCTCAATGTCTTCTGTGGACAGTATTCTAGACGCTCAGTTAAATTTGGAAAATCTAAAATCCAGGTTAACTGGCCACGCTAAAGCCATCACAGCATTGAAGGACGCATTGATCAGAGCCAGAATCATCTCCAAGAAGACAGTTGTGCCAGATAGCAAAGGAATTCAGGCATCCATCACTATGTTTGATGCACATATGAAGAAATCTGGCAGCAAGAACTGAATCTCTCCCCTTCTTTCTTCTCCTCTCCTTATGCACTTCTATTTTGTGAAAAGTGCATGCAATTTTGTAAGATGTAATTACATGTAAATATTTTAGAAAAATATCTCAAAGTCAAAGATGAGTCATCTTTGACCGAGATATTTTTGTATTTTATTATTTTTTGGTTTTTGAGGATTTTCTCCCTATATATAGTGGAGACCTCATTTTGTAAAAAATCTTGGAAAAATTAATAGCAAACACTCTACTAAAATTGAAGCAACTTTTGAGACTTTGTGCTCAAATTTGTAAATCATATTTTGTTGAATGAATGAGAAGCAGGTTATTTCAAACTTTGTGTTGAGATTATCTGTGTTATTTAGGAAATAGTTCTTATGTCCTTTTTCCTAGTAATATCTTATTTATCTGATTTAATAAGCAAAGTGGGTGTGCTTATATTATCTAAGAGCGTTTCTAAAAGTAGAGAATAGACTTTGAGCTTCTTTTATCTTTGAGATTTAGTTATCTTTTGTAGTTTCAGGTGGAGACTTTGTGCTTTGTTTTATTCTACGGTTACGTTTGTTCCGAATCAGTGAAAGAAGCTACGAAAGAATTTGTGCTTATGTGAGTGTTCTTGTGGACTTTGTTACCTCAGGTGATCTCCTGCTCTCCGTTTGATACCATTTCTGAAAGAAGAGGAGTGTTGTTAGCTACAGACCAAGAGTTCACTCTTTTGTTCTTTGTACATTACCTCTGAAAAAAGAGAGGTAGATGTTGTTATACCACCCCATGTGTTATTTTTTGCTTAATTATATATATGCATATAGCGCATGAATATTTATAGGGAACCTCTCCTTGATGAGAGGAGATATTTAATTCATAAAGATCTGGTAAACCCATACTTTTTGTGGTGTAAATCTCCTTATGATGTGGTTGATATACCCATTTTGTCATCAGTTAGTTGACGACAAAATATTCACCCAACACGTTAAAGGGTGTGTGGATAAGTATGCTCTAAGTGGACAATTCCACGTCAATAATTTTGTCTCAGAGACACAAACCTTTTTAGATAGTCTAAGAATGATGTTAAACTATTTAGATAGATACTAGGAAGATTCTATGTAATAGTAATGATAATTTGTAATGGTTAATCCCGTATATGAGAGAATGGTTATGAGGAGTGTCAAATAAGAGTCATGTATGTGATTGTAAGTCAAGAAGGTTGTTATAAATATAGTGATAATACTCATATTAATTATGTGGATGAGGTATATTTGTGTGTGAGATAATGTATTAGTTTGAGTGTGTAAATTTATTGTGAGATATGAGTGAATGTGAGTTGTGATAACAACTCACCTTAGATAGAGATTGTGTGAGTATTTGTAGAGATTGTGAGGTTATTATTGATAAGGTATGACTTCTCATTTATAGGAGATCATTTAAGCATATGTAAACAATCCCTCATTTCATAAAATTAAAAAAAATATATTCTATAAACTTTGACCAAATTTAATATTTGGTATTAAAGTAGGTATTCAAGAGAACAATATGATGATTTAAATTTTAAGGGGTAATTCAATTTCCTCGATTGCCCTATTGATGATAGCTAATTTATATACAAATTGGGTTTAATATAGTTTTGTATTTTTTATAAATATTGCATGAACTAAGTAGAGGCATTTCAGGAGAGCAATGCAATTGTCTAGTAACCTAGGAAGGCTTACAAGCATATGAGTTCATATTATAAAGGTGCTCCAATAAGCTGAAGGCACCTCAAACAAATATGGCACTTATTTAATTTTAAAATACAACCATATAAACAACTTAGAATAAGCACCCAATAGCTTCAATCTACAATAATTTTTTAGATAAAGTTTTGTTTTAATAGTTTTATTTAATGTTGGGTAGTTTTTTAGTATTATATGTGTTGTTAACAGTTTGAAAAATTAGCAAAAACCTATCTAAAGAACAGGTCATAATTATGTTTTCATGATCTAGGTTTTTGTAAAATTTAATGGGTTTAAAGGTGAATGCATTTTCAAAAAACTTTATAAATTTTAGACAAATGAATATCATAGTTTAGGAAAAAATTGAAAAACAAGGTTATGGGTAGTAAGGGAAAAGCCATAAACTCTAATTCTTTTTTCACGTTGAATTTTTATAATAACATGTAGTAGTCTTTGTTGATTGAATGGTGGGTTTTAAAATAATTTGTCAAAATATTATTGTGATATTTTATAGATTAATGTGTTATTTTATTCAATTAGTGGTGTTTATTATCATTATCAATGGGGAGGCCGAGGATAGCTCTTCACGTTAATATAATAATCAATTTGATCGAGTTGTCATTTATTTCTAGTGCTAATAATATTTAATTTTGGGCCAATAAACTATTTATATGTTGTAAAATTCAATAAATTCATTTTGGTCATGTTAATAAAGAGTTAAATTTAAATTCCAAACTTGTAATTGATGCACTTTTGGGCAACCTAAATGTTTAATTTGGAATAGGTATGTCAGTCCTATGGGGGGGACAGAGGGGTCATGTATTGTCATATTGGTACAACCAAACAATGCCAAATTTATTGAATGCAAAGGATGATTTCCAGAGGTAGTGGTCATCATATATGTTTTTTTTTATCAAGTGGTAATGATCATATACATAGGTTATAAATGAAGACAATGAGGACCCAACCCTCAATTTTTATTTTCATTTTATTTATGTGTAGTGTGTTATATATTGTATGAGTGAGAATCCCAACATTTGTTGAAAGTAAATAAATGTATGTGAATGTAATATTTATTATCTTCCTAGGTGTTTTACTTAATTATGAACTCTTGTGCTTGTCTATGTGGAGTGTAGGATGAATATATGTGTGGGTCCCTATTTAGTTTTTTAGTTCCCACCACTGGACTAGGTTGATGTGTTCCCATCTATGAGTGGTTGATGAGAGGTCAAGGGGTCCCTCTCTATATTCATTTAGTCTTGTAGCCACATATTCCAATGTTCATACTAAGGGGGTAATGTTATAAATATAGTGTTAGTACTCACATTAGTTATGTGGGTGAGATATATTTGTCTGTGAGATAATGTATTACTATGAGTATGCAAATGTATTATGAAATATGAGTGTATGTGAGTTGTGATAACAACTCACCTTAGATTAGATAGAGATTACATTAGTATTTATCAAAATTTCAAGGTTATTATTCATAATATATGATGCCTCCTTTATAGGATATCATTTGCCTCTATGTAATAAATTCCTCATTGAATAAAATTAATAAAGTTTTATTTTGTAAGCATTGACCAAAGTCAATACCAAATATGAGTGTTTACACTATGTTACCACCCATGATAATGTTCCTCATTTGAAACACTAAGTGTCCTCCACTATTTCCTCTGGGTGACTCTAGGAAGGTTTGGGAGAGGGATTAGAGAGCTTTAAATAAATTCCCACATAACAATGTCATCTTATATTTGAACTTGATGATAAGCTTGAACAACCCTTTAAAATTTTGGCTTTGAGGGTCTTTAAAAAAGAAGGCTAATAAGGAATGGGAACTCTTTTTTGTAAAAACATATAAAGAAGAAATAAGTTTTTTTTTAAGCTTGAATTTTCCTAGTCCTATGAGATTTCATAAACATGAGATAGAAATCGAATTATTCGACACCTTCATAGACATTTTAGGATAGTTATAGATGGTTAAACAAATTTATAGAATGTTCATGAATACATTTGAGAAGTTGGAGTTAAATTATCTATAACACTTGGGAAATATAATAGGGAAGAAAGTGTGGTCCATAGTCTTAGTGCTTCCAGTTTGATGGTACAATTAAAGTCAGCTCCCTAGGAAAAATGATGAACATCAATAAAGAGAAACTGTTGTAATGGTTGTATTCTCAAAGCTCTTGTTCATTTTTTGGAATAAAACATATAAAATAAAAAAATAAAATTAGGTACAATGGTAGATAAAGTGGAATAAACTATGTAGTAAATGCAATGAACATATTGGCAGTAAATGTTATGCTAAGGTCAACATTAAATACACTACGATATAAGTTGGCCACAATTAATAAATAATATGTACTCCCACATTATTATTTAATTTTTAATATATGTACCTATATTATATTGTACCCATATAAATATAGAATTTATTAATGTCTTATCATGTACCATACACTGACATAGGTGTAAGCTTTGAAAATTTAGATTTTATTAAAATTAAAAATGTCTAATGGGAATAAGAGGTAAAATTGTCTTATTAGGGATTATGAAACAATAATATAATTCGTTAATTAAATTTATAGGAAATATAATATAAATTTATCTCCTTAGACTATAAGTTGAAAATTTTATAATTTAAACTTTAATTCTTATTAGTTAAAGGTGAAACATCTCATAATAAAATTGATTGTTTAAGTTACCTTGCCTTCGTCAGGGACTAATAATTTGAAGTGTAAAAATAGAAACTCTATTTTGGAAAAAATATATAACTTAAAAATGTTTGTGGGTTGAGAGTGATTTTTTATTTTGATTTTTCAAGTGAGCTTAAGTATCTCTTATTTCTATATGGATTGTTGCAATAGTAGTTAGTTACTAACAATTGTTTCTAAATGTGCAAAATATGTCAGAGAGATGTGAGTTTTTTTTAAATAATTAAAAGTATTTTTAAGTTTAAGAAATTCCTCATGGGTTTTTTTGGGGACAATTATGAGCATGGTAAGGGGTTTTGTTGCATTTATTTTAGTATTGTTGGCTTCTCAATGAGATTGAAGGTTTGGGCATGCTTGATGTCTATCAACAATGCATTGAAACTATGCTAAATGGAAAATTTGAGATATCAAGGGTAATGAAGTTTGGAAAATGTTTATAAGGAATTATATTTATATTGATACTCCAAATTTTTTATCACATTATAAATAAATAATAATAAGGTTCGTGTGTTATTGTGACTATTTCATTTTTTATGTAATTTATGTAATTTTTTTATATATTTTTCTTGAACAATAAACATTTTGATCTCATCCACCTTGATTTGGACTTCCTTTATTAACAATATGGCACCAAATACCAATTCATTACTATGTAAGTGTTAGAGATGAGGATGGATAAAATGAAGTAAAGTTTGAAGAGGATTCCAAAGCACCTAAAGAGAAATGACAAGTGCCACACCAAGATTCTCAAGTATACGATGAAATTGAAAACCAAAAATGTCATGGGAAGTTAATTTCTCAATTATCATGAGTCCTAAGGTAGATCACAAGACACAAAATAGTTGAAGATTCAAACAATTCTATTAGGATAAGTAGACATTCAAAGAATGTGATTGAAACATAATAATTGTATAAGGGAATATGAAAAGTGGGTGCATATTTTATCTTGAATGGATGTATGATGCATCCAATTCATGAGAATCAAGAGATTTTTCAAGACCTCATAAACATTCAAAATCTAAATTATGATCGAGTGAGAACACATTTTTCTAGTTTTCTAATAGTTCATGTGTTATTTCCCCTTAGTATACAACACCTAAATTAATACATACTTGGACATGATTAGTGGTATTAGTTTCATTCTAATGTCCCCATGGTGGAAAACATCAAGTTAGTAGTCAAATCCAAATTTATAAGGACAATAAAATCTAACATCAATAAAGAAACCAAACTTAATATTTATGTTGCAATTAAACTTAAATAATATGGTAATAAATGGAACTCAGATCCAATTTTAGGAGTGTAAAAAAGTATAGTATAAACATATTTTTTTAAAATGATATTGTACATATTAAAATCAATAAGAATAATTAAAAATTAAGATTTTTTTATTTTTTTATACACAAATAAATTAATGAAAATATGTCCTTATACATGTTGATTTCATTTGCTAAAAAATACCTAAAGCTTCTTCAAAAATATTATTTTATAAAAATCCTACAATTATAGCATTCCATGTAACCAGGTTTTATTAATATATTTGCTTAAAAAGGTTGAGATCCCTATCACAAATAGAATTATGTGAATACCTTGCAATCATTATAGTCCATGATACGACATCCCATTGATCCATTTTATTAAAGAATTTTCAGTCTGTCGACATTCTCCCACATTTTGGATACATATCAATGATGGAATTCATAAGAATAATATGAAATGCAAGCCCATTTATGAGTATTTTTTCATGAATCTCCATACCATGTTTGAGGTTGCGCATTTTGGAAGAACACTAGTAGAAGGGAACACATGTTTGGGGTTGGATATTTATTCCTTGTATTCTCTAAAACAACATTGATGCCACCTATGGTAATATGTGTTTTGCATAAGATGAAACCATCAAAGTCGATGAATGGACATTACAATCAGTCTTACGTTTGAAAACTTTTTGGGTTATAATAAATTTTTGACAATCGACATACATATTCAAAGGCATTATTAGTAGTTTTAGGGGCATATACGCTCCCACATTATAAACGTAACATGAATGAATTCAACATATGCTGATTATTTATTACCAATTTACCTCTATGCTTCATGTAGCCTTTGAGTGGTATGTTTATAATTAATTTAAAAGTTTTAGTTCCCATCCTTTCCTAATGAAACACACCCACCTTGACCTTACTATGTTCAAGTACATATGCATTCATGCTTCCAAATTTAATTCCACTATTTTTCCCTTGAATATTATCCACCCACGTGTCAAATTTAATCTAAGTGCATCGTAAAAAATAATGCCTTGTAGAAAAATCAAAGGAAATTAAGGTAATATATCCACATAGGCATAATGATTGAAAAAATTAGGTTACAAATGAAATATATATCAGTAATAGTGTTCAATCTCTTCCACATTATTTTTGACTAAGGGGGTGATCAATATATATTAGGGGTGAGGTATTTGTTTAAGGTTATTAATACCTATAAATCCCTTTGTTTTACTCAAATCAACATTCATAAAATTCATCTTTGGTGTAAAAAAGTAATCATGGTTGTTTACTCCAAAACCCTGCTCCATGAACACTTATGAAGTTAGATGCTTCAAGAGAGAAAGGTATAGGATAATAAGGGAATTTTGTCTTCTATTTTAGGATTTATTTATAGATAAATATAGGTCGTGATTTTAGGTATGTGGTTCCATGATGTATCCTACCATAAATAACTACCAAGAGAGGCAACTACTACCTCCAGAAGCTCAATATCTTGATTGAATTGAATTCTTGCTTGCTAACTTGGTATTGATTTTGAACTGCTATTTTGTTTTCATTTCACTAATTTATAAATCAAGGGAAGTGTATTTTAGTTCTAAAATCACCATGAAAAGAGAAGGAAAGGGAAGGTAGGAAATGATATTTCTGGTTGAGAGGATGCTAATGTTGTAATAACTTATGCATGCTAAGTCATAATTATACCACTATGTGCATGGTTTAGCAATTGCATAAACATTTAGACACTAAGTGAGAAAGCTTATAAGGAAAAAAATTTGAATGCCTAACTCAAAAATACTTCACTAAATATAAACACACCAAAATTATGATAGCATACTACACATAAGACTTTCAAATTACCTTATAACTGCAAGCACATAAAGCAAAGAGAGATATAAAGAAAATGAAAAGAACTTGCAAGAAAACTAGATTAGCATAAGCACAATATAATTACTGAATTCATTAAGTAATAAATCATTACATAAATTCTTTAACATAAGCATAAACCTTTAACAAAAAACTATAAATAATATTCCCAAACAAGAAGACAAAATGAAAATAAACAAAATAATTCTGCTATGATTTTGACATAGTTTATTTGCACAAAATCTTGACCCTTTACAAATGGAAAAAAACATCCCTTAAAGAGAAATATTTGTACATGGAGTAAGATTATCCCATTAATGGGGTGGTTACAAATTTTTAATGATGACTAGGAGAGACCATTAAGATCTTAATAGATCTACCAGTTTAACCATGTTCTTGTAGTTCAAAGCCATGCTTTCTACCTAATTCACTATATAGACCATACCTTGATCAATGGTTTATCTAAATTTTCATTTAATTCTATTATTTATGTTAAATCTAGGCTAAAACATGAGTTTCATGATTATCTATATGACGTACCTTGCATCAAATTCTATCATTCAGATCTTATTAGTGAGAAACCTACTACAATCTTGAGTGATCCATTCAGTTTTGACACATAAGGCACTTTAAGGAATTTGATATCTTGCTAGATGGGCATCAAATAATTTTATTATTCTCACTTGATGACTCAACATTGGGTTGACATGGCATTCTTTGTTTCTTGGCACTCAACATTTATCTTTGCCACATGGAAATGTTTATTGAGGTCATCTCTTTCTACTCTTTGAATTTATGGCATTCTCCCTATGCTCTTTGATTTTCATCTTATATTTGCATTTAGCTTTTGAGGGCTCTTCCACATCATTGATCTAGTCACAGATGGATGACCCTTGGCATTTCAGCACCACTCAGCCCTTCGACAACCTTTTACATCCATCACAGCCACTAACACCTATAATGATGCCATGTAGTTTCATCATAAGACTTCAACCTTTGGGGCACTTTATTATATTTATTTCCTTTAATTACATTCAAAGTTGTTTATTTGAGAGATCAAATGACTAGAAGCTTGTCAGGGTTTTGGCATTGAATCATTGTTTGTTTGGTCTATCATTTCCTGAGATGGCACCACATGGAATCATCTTGGGATTTTAGATTTTAGTGACCCCTTTGATTTTACTTTTATTTCTATAGGTCTAACATCCATAGATTGTTCCATGTGGAATGATATTAGAGGTTAGGGGCCTTCTTTACTTAGATTTTTATTTAATCTCTTGCTTTTATTGAAGGACACATGAATACAAGCCATTGATCTAGATATTGGATGATCAGGAGGAGATCTTGGAATTTGAAGGCTTAGTTGATTAGGTGTATTATTTTGGTTATAAAGCACATGATACTACCACTTATCAAGTAGTCATTGAATCTGGGTAAGTAAGACAATGACTAAGTCAAAAACTTACATGAGAAAGTGAATAACCTTTAAAAAGTTGGCCAAGTAAAAATACCAAATGACTTTCAACATAAACAAGGCATTTTCAGCAGGCATATAGTATCTCTAAGCAATTAGATTATAATCAAAATTATGTGAAAAACACATATTTTTGCATATTTTCAATGAATAAGATAATCTCAAAGAAATGTCTACAGTAAAAGCACTAAAAATTGAGAAATAAATAAGGATGTTTTAGTTGAATAATTCATTCACATAGTGATAGGATGGTGCTGAGTAGATGGGCATCAAATTTAGACCAATGTTTCTACCTCATTGTAAGCCCTCATTGGTTTGGAGGTTCTGACTTGATGGCTTATTGACAGGTATACATTTGTCAAATTTTTATATAGGGGACCTAATAATGTCAATGGGTTGAGGGGATGATGCCACATGGTATAATCTTATCGAGTCAGTTCCTCAGGGGTGTTTTGTTATGTTTGGACCTTCCTCTAATTATTGGCCTTTGTGATGGAACCACATGAAATCATCATGGGTCTTCAAGATTTGGGGCCTCTTCGATAGATTATCTTTCCTTCACTAATAATCAACCTAGTGAACTATCGATTTAACAGATTTGACAGTCTATGGTACTCTAGGGGCTCATGGCATTTTGGAATTTCTTTTTTGTTCTTTGCCTAACTCCCTATGATTGTGTCATATGACATAATCATGGGGGATTAGAGGTTATAAATTCCTTAATTGATTTTAAACTTTCTACCCAGTATAATCTTCATAAGATGCTACCACTTGTCATATATTCATTGAATATTCATTATGGGGTATACTTCAAACATGTAAATTTTAATGAAAATGGATAAGTACAAAACCAAAAATAACTAAGGCATAAAGCATTGAATGAGTAATTACTATGAGAAATATAAATTAAGATTTTGCATTTAGACATGTCATTCACATGATTGAGCATATGCCATGTGGCATGTTCTGATTGGTAACATGTGGCATGCTTTGATTAGTGACACATGGCATGCTATGATTAGCTTAGGACCCTAGCTTGATGGTCTAATGATAGGTAGATACCCATCAAATTTATTCTCATGACACTTATTAACATCATCAAGATTCATGTGCCAATCCCTCATTTAATTTATATATGTTTTATCTCATGGGATGATACCACATGGCATCATCCTAACTACTCAGGTCTATTCTTGATCAAACATGATCATGCCACATGGCATAATCATATGACTCATGATCATTTTATGCTTATTGCTCCCATTTGAGTTTTGGGCTCATGCAAACCATCGTTATAACAGATCCAATAATTTATGGTCCTTTGGGAGGCCAAGGATCTATATGGTATTTCTCCTAGTCTTGGGCTCCTGAGATGATCAATGTGGAACCATCTTGGGCCTTCTAGACTTTAATATACTTAGGGCAATGCCAACTACTATAATTAACCCAAGATTCTATGATAGTAACACTTATAAAAATCACAGAGAATCTAGAAGCTATAAGACTCATAAACTTTGCCGAATGTTGAAAATATTTAATCATTTAGATAAACACTGACTGTCTAATGGGAGATTAGATGACTCAGAAGTATTCTACACAATGATACTAATGGACTTAACTAATTCTTTGAGACTCCAATTTTTTTAATTTAATGTGATCTCAATAGGTGGCATCTTTATGTCAGATCTTAGATTGAAAGGGTTGAACCTATGAAAAGATAAGGCAAATCTCTAAACAACTGATTAATAAGTTAGTTATGAAATCAAAATCAAATACACATGAAGTAAAACCAACTTTACACATAAATGCATGCATATTTCAATTAGAACTTAGCATTTGCATAGATTGAACATAAATCATGGACCATTTAAACATAGATTAAATGATTTTAAATGTAGTTTTAAGCAAGATCAAAGGCAATTTTCATGTGAATTACACCATTTAGAAGCATAATTAGCTTGATTATTTCATGATGTAGGCCAAATTTTAAGGCAATGGATTATTTAAAAGGCCCAGTTAAATCAATGGTTAAGCCTAAGGTTTCATGTAATAAATCATTTAGAATGACCAATTAGACTTAAGCGTAGACTTCAACCAAGGTAAAGACTAAGTCAATTTGACAAGCCATAATCAATTATTTTAAAGCATAAATGCTTCACACAAGAATTTCAAATGAACAAGGAGCAATTATAAGTTATTTTCAACATTTTAAGACCAATGTTCTTAGTCAAAGTGAAAGAAGAATAAAAGGAGTAAATCTGATGAAGCATTATCTTGAGTTTGAACATGAAATAAACATGGATTGCATATAAACAAAAGATCATATCAAATAAATCTCCAACTACTTATAAGAATGATGGCTCAAGTTAACTCAATGAGCAAATATACCAAACAAAGATTTAAAGCCTGAAGATGAATGAACAACTAAGAAAGAAAAGAGGAATGAAGTAATTATGCTAAATTAAGAGGGTCCTCATCTAAATAAATGAGGATGAGGCATCTTGGCCACAAAAAATGGGTACTTTTGTGGGGAAAATGTTGCTACATTTAGAACCTGGTTTGTACTTTTCATTCTTGAACACAACATAATCTATAATCAATGTCTCGAACATAGTTAGAAAATACAAAAGCACAAAATTATGCAAAAAATGACATACTAATTTGTATATCTGCCAGAAGACCATAAGTTTGTGAAGTGATAAATTATCTTTTAATTTCATTTGAATCCACATGAGCAAGTTCAGATCAGACCAAACATTAAAAATTATGAAATAAATGGTAAGTTACATGGATGGGGGTGAATTATTCTGATACCAATAAAACATTTATAGCCCTGATAGAGATGCTTCTTGTCACAATCAAGGCCTTGATCCATTACCAACTAAGTTAGAAAGCATGTGATGGAGATTTCATACATCACCCTTTCAAGGAAAGACATTGGATTGGCATTTTAAACTCAATTATTTTTACATCTCTCTTTGAAAAGGGATTTTAATGTTCAGTCCATTGAGGGTTGGGAAACAAGCCATGGGTAAAAGGATTTTTATAAATCTCTAAATACTTGGATAATCTTAGATTGAGTTGGTGTTCTCACATTACTTAAGGTGTTCTTGATGATATATTCTGACAAGAAAATACAACTATTCTAAAATCCACTTGTTCTTTTATAAATCATTGGCCTACAAAAAATTTAGAAGATGTAAGAGAAATTAATTTTAGTCTATGAATTATTTACTTAAAGATATACCTTTTATTCTCCAAATTCTAATTGGCACTTTCAAATATTCTACCAAACCATTGAGGTGATCAACACACTTTAGGTGGAGATCAACTTGCTTCGTAGGACTTTCCTCTTTCTACTACTTATTTATGATTTAATTTTATTGAGGCACATGATATGGTTTTCAAAAAATAAAAGGTTAGGACAAATTAATGATATAGACAAGGTTGAGCACAAGATACACCAAAAAGGACAAAGTAAAGAAACAACAAAAATAAACACACAATGAAATCAAAAACACAATAGAATAAAACACACAACATAAGAAAATTAGACTAAAACTAAACTAAAAATGGAGAAAACAACCTAATGAAAGAAAATATAGAAAGCATGAAACTATCCTAATATGTATACTATACATTACCAGACTAACATGGGACTATTTTGAAAATGTAGTGAAAGGGATGGTAAGAAGTAATGCTTCAAGAACTATCCGTTCACTGGTAATGAAATATCATTCCCTTATAAATCCTTGAGGCAAAAGGCATTTTGTCATAGAAGCTTAGATATCTAGTACAAACCAATCTAAAGTGGATCAAACTTAGAATGTTAAACTTTATTTTCATGGGTTTTGTCCCAAAATAACACTAGATCAAAAATCTTGAAAGATTTCACTTTAGCCTTCTTTTCAAATCATCTTTTGACAAGGCCTTAATACTTGTTGAAATTTAGTAAGGCTTCCTCTCGAGCATTCTCTGTTAGACAATGTCTAATAGTATTGAATTTACCTTCTCATTACTTTCCATGAATTAATGTATGAACTTGTAGATGGGAAGCTTGAGCATAATTGGAAAGATAATTTCCAAACCAAAATTAGAAAGAATGGTGAGCTTTTTATATCTTGCTTATATCTAGTGTGGTTAACCTAAAGGGCATACTTCAATAGCGAATGCCATTCCCTTGGTTTCTATTTTTCCAACTTCTTAATTACATATATTAGATTTTTTTTGGTTGAGTACATGAAACCATTCCCTTGTGGATAGTAGTTGGATGAATATCTCAAAATTATCCCATGTTCATAATCCAATTCATTAAGCTCTATTGATTGGATTGTAAGGCCATTGTCATAGACCAAGGAAATTGACATTCCAAACTGAGTAGTTATATTTTCTTCCAAGAAATTGATCACTTAATTAGATATGATATTATTCATTTCTGCTACCTCAATCCTTATTGTATAGTAATATGTGGCAGTGAGGACAAATTCATGGTCTACTAAGGAGTTGGGATTGATGACTCATATGAAATATAATCCCCATTCTGAAAAATGTATTTCCTCCATAATAAGCTATAAAGGCATTGCAACATGGAATTCTCTCTTGTAAAATGTTTGGCTTTGATGACATGATCAAATATGAGCATGGACATCATTGAATATGGTAGGCCATTAGCATCCATCTTGTAGTATCTTATGCATAGTTGTATTTACTATGGGATGACCACTACCTATATTCTCATGAAATCTATCCTTAACTTCTTTGGCTTCATATTATTATAGGCATATAAGGTATATACCTTCATAGTTTTTCAATACTAAACTCATTTATTTAGCATGTATTGAGTTGATTTCAATATAAGTCTCATTTTATGCATTGAGTTCAATCTAGGGGTGGATTTTGTAAAAAATTATAGTGGGTGACTGGGTCATACCAATCTTGTTGAGGCATTTGTGTTTGGTTGACATGATGCATTATGATTTAGGGATCAATCTCACTGGTCAATTGAGTGAGAACCTAGACCCTAAACAACTTGGTAGGGTTTATTTATAAGCATATTCTTATATTTTATCCATCTATCTACCTCTACTTTCCCTAATTTGTTTTTCCCCAACATGAGCTTGATGGCTAGGTCTGGGACATTTACATGCACTTCATTTCTGAGCATGTAGTGTCTAAATTTTTTTAATACCTTAACCAAGGAATATACATTCTTATCCAACATGGAATACCAAAGTTATGCATATTTTAAGTTTGTTCTCATAAAGTTAATTGGATGCTTCTCTCCATCTAGCCTCTGTGTTAGAAATGTAGCAATGGTATGTTCAAATGCAAAAAGATAAAGATAAAAGTCCTTGGTATAATCTAGTTTGATTAGCACAGATGCCTACATGATGGCATCCATGATGTTATGAATGGCCTTCTGAGATTTAATGTTCCACTCTACTTTGTCATCGTATTTGAGCATAAAATTTAAAGGTTTAATGATCTCAATAAATCCATAAATAAATTTACAGACAAAGTTAATTTTTCCTAAGAAGGAATTTAATAATTTATTACTATTAGGTAGAGGCAATTTGAAAATTACATCATCACATTTAGGGTCTATATAAATACATTATTTTGTGATGATGTGGCCAATAATCTTACCTTACACACTCTTCTTTGTGTTTAAGTAAATGCCATATCTTTTACACCATTTAAAAAAATTATGCAAGTGACACATGTGATCATACCTACATTTAGAAAATGTTGTTAAATAATCCATGTAAATTAAAATACATTTTCCTGTTAACCTTTTAAAATAAAAGTCCATGGCCCTTTGAAAGGTGTTTTATGTGATTTTAGAGGCTTATAAGATAATACCGAAACAACTGAAACTATTTGAAAGGAATGACAATATTCAAATTTATACTAAAATACATTTAACATATAGATTTTCCTAATTAACATGTGAAATAAATATATTAAGTACAAAGAAAATAAGGGAAAAATAGATTGTATCTTATTTAATTTTTTGTTTTGGATTATGGCAGCGGGTAAGATTCATCATAAGGTTGTGTTGGAGATATGGATTTTGTTCATTTTGTGTTCTAATTATTTTTAGCTTCCACATAGTTGCATCAATCTAGGGAAATAAAATTGACACTTATGTCTGTATTTGATGATAGTTTCTAGTGAGAGATATATACAAGAGTGACCTCAAATTCAAACTAGACCTACACTAGCCCCTGTGTAATCATTTTATACCTCAACTTATGTTTGCCTGTGTGCCTGATCTAGATAATAATAAGCCCTAATTATTTTGCATTATACTTCTTGCAACTTGTTGAAAAGGGGTTAATAATGTGATTAGAGTTAGCCCTAACAACCCTACTATTTGTAAGTAATACCTACATAGCCAATACTCCCAAGAGGGCCTCAGACTCACATGTATTTTTCCCTCTTATGCATGTGTGTGGAATTGTAATAGTATAACTATATGATATCTCTCATAGTAACCCTTGGTATAAGTGATGCAATAGTATATTTAAACTTTTGAATGATTTAGATATTAAAATAGTACTACAATGAAATTTGATAGCTTTAAATAGACAATACTTTCTTATTATAGAGTTACCTTATCAAACTGGAAAGTGTATTAATTAGACCATAGTATTTTTATATATAGGAACCTTTTTATTTTGAATTAGAACCTAGTGATACTAAAAAATATGACCATAAGATAGGAAAAGATGGCTATAAAAATGGTCACAATGCAAAAAATATGGAAAAAGTTAAAAAGATAAGACTAGATAGTTATGTCAAGGTTTCACACTAACATCGATGCTAGTGTCCAAGATAGATACAAGTGTCTACAGGCTAAAACATACAAGAAAAAAGTAAAATTGGTAGGGGTATTTGGTATACACTGGATGAAGATAAAAAACATATCACATAAGCCCAAGGGGTAGGTAAATCAAATGAAATAATATGAAACTGAAGAGGTCCATGATAGACCACATCACTAGATGTCTAAATCTTAGTAAAAGATATAGACATACAAAAATACTAGAAATATGTGTACTTGTACCAAAATGGGTGCCTACATTTACCCCCTTTAATCTAATTATGAAAAAAGATGGGAATTTCTAGTTTAAAGGAAAAGAAAATGCATATCATGGTGTGGAAAACACACCTTGTCTTTGTTTAAGTTGTTCATTCAATATTTTGTCCTTTAACATTACCTAAAACCAAACATATGTCAAAAAAGATAAATCAGTGTATATAATTTGTATGTAAGCAATACTAAAAATTACTATAAAGAAAGAGCATGGATAGAGTACACTTGTGTATGTGTCACATAGTAACTCAATCTAGAACACCAAAAACTTGAGAAGTAGATAAGGGAACTAACAACCTCATCCATCTTCTATTTAGGAAGATGAATGAGTCTACAAGTGGTAAAATTTCATTACACCATGGTGGTGTTATACCTGGAGTAAGGAGAGTTGGGAGGTAATCATGCCCCAACTTAGAATAAAAAGAGTGGTGTTTTAACCATCAAGAGTATAATTTATCGATGAGCACAACTTGAGTGTAAAAGATATGTATACGTATATCTCAATATAGGGTGAGTAATGTAATCATTCTTACCCAAAAAATTGATGAGATTGAATGATTTAATCCCTCTAATCACACCAAAAATAAGAACCAACCATTGTAGATGGGTAAGGCTTAATACAGTCTATAAATGCTCAATCAGGGTATCAATACATCAGGATATCAATACATAGAAGTTTTGGAATTTTGAAACTAATTTATATTTTTACAATATTAGAAACATGTTGCATAGCATATGCACCTTAGATATGTCTCATTCTAAACTATGTATAATAAATGGTACCAATGTATAGGATTTTACCATAATTATGAATCTGGATCATAAATTATGTATGTTTTTCTAATTTGTATAAGTGTGGATAACATGATTATAAATCATGCCCCCACTATGTATAAATTAATCTAAAACTAGAATAAGTACCAATGTAGAGGACATGTTTTCCAAAACATGCCCCCACTATAAATTGGAAATGCTAAATATTGAATAATTATGGAGAACATGATTCTAAAGCATGCCCCCCAATATAATATAGAAACTATGAATGAATGGAATCCATGTCCATATGACATGCCCCCACTAAATCTAGAAGATAATATAAGTACCACATATGAATAAATGTGGATAACATGCTTCTAAAACATGCCCTCACTGAATCTGAGAACTGTGCCAAGTGTGTTTTGATTGTGTAGATCATGTTTATAAACATGCCCCTACTAAGATGCCCCATTTTTGAGAGGAGAGAATATAGTGTCTATGAGTGGTCTCCTCATAAAAGGAATAATAGATAATTCTCTTGAAAACATTTGACTTGTTAATATTCTAGTAATGTTGTAGCCAAGAATTTGTAACATTATTTTTGGTAGTATATGGAGTGTAGTAGGATATTTGTGTCACAAAAATTTTAGTGATTTTTGTAAATACTTGAATATTTAAAAATTTGGTATAATATATAAGGGCTCATTTTCTAGATCCCAATGCAACTTGTGGTCTCAAATTTGGATAATCAGAGCTCAAGGTATGGTCATTTGAAGTTGTGCTAAAGTGGTATATTAGGTGGGTTTTAATAGAATTTTGAAATCATTTGCATTTTGAAATTTTGTGAATTTTGACGTCTGAGTCTAGAGAATAATAATTACACATGTAAGAGTTCCTTGTCCTTTGTGATTTGATATTCTTTGGAGTTCCTTAGCCAACCAAGCTTTCTCTAAGCTGGTAAGTAGTTATTTGACGATTTATTGGTAATTTTGATTTTTTAAAAATTTGCATTTTGATCATATTTTTTTGGAATTTTCGTGGGATGTAAGAGAATTTTTTTGGTGTAATATATTATTATGTTATGATGGGGATGCAACTATCCACTGGCATATGTTACCATTCAATAGTTTTATCAAGCACAAATGTTAGCATCCATGCATTTATCTTGCATAGATGCTAGCATCTAACACTAATATTTGTGTATTTTATGTTTAATTACGTGATATTTATGGATTTTTATAACAAAATGTGATTAATAATAAGTTTTTATTTATTTTTTCTTGGTTTTAGAAGGATGTGCATATTCAAGAGTTTTAGCATGATCGACATTATTTGATTTTGGTAGAGTTGGGTTTAGATGTGGTTGATTGGGCTGATATTGATCAAGTAGGATTAGGGCATGTGTCATGATTGGGAAAGATCCCATACTATATCCACCTCATCATAGTTATAATAGATGGGTGGAATATAGATACATGTACATTTTGGCTTCCTACTAGTGAGATGATCGTCACCCTAGAGGATGTGTATCCAATCTTTCAGCTATCAATTAAGGGTGAGAGGGTGTAGGTTACTAACGATGGGTATCATGGATATATTCAAAAGTATCATTTATATTTTATTGGGTAGAGGTATCCTTATGTGGAGTTGATCAATATGGTTTAGTTTGATGATATTATCAGAGGTGATGTTCTACGATTATAAAAGTTTATTTGTGTGTTACTAGCATCATTTGTAGTTATGGAGGGTGGGACAATTAGGATATCTTATTATAGTACATATAGTTAGTCATATTTATTTGGATATGACCATGTATTATTGGGATCAAAATATACTATACCACTTGTACATGGATCTCTATAGATTTACATTGGAAATCCATGGTGGTGGTGTTGGCACTATGACTCTATTGCATGTCTGGGCATATGAACATATCACAATAGTACAAACAATTGGTGGTCCTCTTCTTGGATGGACTCACCCAAAAGTATTTATTGAATTAAAGGTATTTCAATGTGGTATAATTCATACCATAATGGAGTATGAAACTACTTTGGATAGGCTTTCTCTTGATCAGATTGTGTGGTGTCCTTATAGGAATTTTTTTGGGTAACCCGAAGGTCACTAGTTATAGAGTTTGTGTTAGTGTGTGCTTGATTAATTAGTTTTTTGGTGTGTATGATTTATTTAAATATGATCAAGTTTTATGACATTTTTATATTTATTAGAGTGTGCCCTTGGCACCATGTACATGGCATCACATAATACAAAGTGGTCATAGGTTGCATGATAGGCCAACATCCACTATTGTAGATTTAGCCCCATGCCTAAGTGATTATCAAGATCTTGTGGTTCCCCTAGTAGTAGGATATGATGTAGGGTGTACTAATGGATATGTGTAGGGTGGGTCAGGTCTTGATGGGCTCTTTTATTTCCTATTGTAGTTGCATTTATAAGTTCCATTCCTACAACACAAGGTGGTGGTAGAGAGATAGGTGGTGATAGAGGAGATGATGCTCTGACAAGACCAACATCATTTGATGAGTAATATATTAGAGCCACATCAAATTATCTTAGTTTTGAGTTTTGCATTTTATTTTTATATAAAAGTATTGGGTTTTATATATGTCACTCACTGGTGTATTATTTCAAATGTGTGTAGGTAACTAGGAGTGGTTGACCATGGTGGATCAGGTGATTTAGGCCTTTACTCATAGTGTGTCGATAGACATAGTCAGAGATGGATTTATTTAGAGAGATACTACTAGTGCACATGCACTATTATTTTATCTTATTATGAGAGTTATGGCAGCATACCATACTATAGCCATAAAATGAGAGCAGTTACATGTGGTGCTAGATAGATGGGGCATCCCACAATGGATTTCCATTGAGATTATGCAGACACTTATTGAGCACTATGATTATTTGAGATGAAATCATGAGGAGGAAATGAGTCAGCTAGATTATTTCAAGGAGAGAGTATGCATTCTATCACATGCATAAGGCTCACAGTTTGATCCTAGTGAATCTATCTCTAGTGGTGGTGGATTTATGGATGTTGATAGTGATGAGGAGTATACCCTGAGGGACATGCCCCCAGATTATTATTTATAGGTTTATTTGTAATAAAATGTATCAAATTATATGTATATGACATGTGTTCACATGGATTTTATTTGGTATCTAATATATTTGCACTATTTTATTTATTTTTGGTCATTATATGGTTTTTTAATTATATTTCACTTCCATGGAGTATGTTATGGATATGGTAAAGGTTATAACAAATATTTAAATTTAATGAACTAATTTTATGATGTGAACAAGAAATTACTCATCGTATGCAATGGAATCCTGTAAGAAATAAGAATGCTTTATTATAATGATCATGTATTAAAGTTATTGTTAGTTCTAATTTTGTAGTTAACTCTACTATAATTATAGGCATAACAAGTGAGTATATAGGTACCTATTTATGGACCCAAATCTACTATGTAGGTACACCATCTCCACATGTGACTCTATCCAATACTTGATCAATCAATGGTTCCTTGATATGATTAGTATGGGAGTGATCAATCTTGGTAGAGATCACACTAGGAGAAGGACTTCTACTAGTGGGTATCTTCTGCAAAGGTTGATGCACCATGTTTTCCTTAGAAGGAACAACATGGGATGGTTCAAACCTATTAGATGGGCCTCTAGGAGAAGTATGTGAATGAGTTTATATGCCTCTTTTTTATATGCAATGATTTCTTGATATGTTAATTGTGTAAGCTTTTACTCAAAGGCAAACCACTCATTATCTCTAGACCATTAATACCATGATAAGTGTAAAAGTGATGTCTTTTTACCTTCTTAAATCTATGAGGTGGGTAATGTGAATTAGGATGGAGTTTGATCAATATTTTATCCAATAAAGTGTGTAATATATCATGGGGTCTAACTTGGTACCAATATAACTAAAGAGGCTGGAGTCTTATTGTGTTATTTGGTCTAATTATGGGAGGTACTTGAAAAACATGTTCCTTTCCTTTGTTCAATACTTTAACTATCAGTGCTTTGGTAGGTACTAGTGATTTTGAAGAATATTTTTTAAGTGTATCATGATCCTTCATAACTTGTTTATGTGCCCTTGAAACATGAGTCTTAACATGTTTGAGTTTTGATGGAAAATTTGGTAACTGAGTTTGTGTATTTGTTAAAGCACATGCATATTTATGCACATCCCAATATAATGTCTTGAATGAAGTAAAGGTTTTATGTAATGCTCTCTCTCTAAGTGGAGAAATAATACCCCAACTAAATATAAATTATACTTACAAATTTGAAGGTGAATAGTTTAAGGAATACAAAGTATCCTTAAATTGAATAACATAGTCTTGTAGAGACTTATTCTCATTTTGAGTTAATGATTGTAAATGTTCCAAAGGTAAATTATATAAGGTAAACTAATGAAAATGTGATAGGAAGACATCCTTGGTCTTCTTGAAATTTGATAAGGACCCATCTGGAAGGCTGCACAACCAATCAAGAGCCCCTTTTGTTAAACTACAATGGAAAGCTTTTAATAACAAGCTCCCATTTTAGGCCCAATGCCCAAAGGAGTGTATATATTATTAAAAATGACTATCAGGATCCCTTTGGAAATTGAATAAGGAGAAATAAATCATTATAAATTTATGTGGATATGGATATTCAAATACATGTCGAGCAATAGGTTGTTTTGGTAATGTATTTTCCTCAAAAAGAGCCTCATGAGAAGAAACTTGTAACTTCAGACTGTTGACTTGTTGTTTCAAATCTCCCATGGTGGTCATAATAGATAATATATCATGAAGAGAGGTTGAAGTTTATGTTATATATTTTAAAATACCATTCACATGAAACATAGGGATAGTGGGATCTTTAACACTCTTGAGATGAGAATCATCACAAGGATTTGAAATATTTGGTAATGGAGTACCCATGGATAAAGAGGTAAGTATATCATGTTGAATATCATGAAGGATAATACCATTGTCATTGAAATATGCTATTTCACTTGTAATTTTGTTACATTCAGTATGAGTTGGTGAAATAATTTCACTCATGAATTTTTTCTCTTATTTGGCCAAAAATGCAAAAGAGGGAGAAAAAGAGACATTGGACACTTCATTTGCAATAGCCTAAAAGGGGGTGATGCAACTGTCACTTTCATTTTTACTTTGTAAAGAAATAGATAATGGAATGCTAATTTTTAATTTATTATATTTATATGAATTGACCTTTAAAGGAGATACATCAAATAAATTTTGGACTTTTTGTGTGTCCCCAAACAATGCAAGTTTTGTGAGTGTTTCTTTAGGATGTTCATTAACACTATTGTTATGTTCTTCAAGGATCACAATGGGAGATGTAGGAAATTTATTTTTCTCATTAAATACTATAGGGGAAGAACAAATTGGGTTAGGTTTACTTCAATCATGCAAAAAAGACATAGGATTTTCAACACTAGTATTATTTGGAGAAGAAGGCACACACTTGATTTGGTCAACATTTTCATGATGAGATACATTGGAGGAACACTAAACCTCCTTGAATTTTTCAACATTATAAGGGGGAGACTCACACTTGGTTGTTAAGATAACTAAAGAAGTTGGAGATTCAATAATTGAATTTTCAACATTAGGAATAGTATCATTTTGCATGTTGTTGGTTCTTGAAAATATTCATCATTGGCAAACAAAGGAGTAGAAGAATTAAGTTCAACATATCCAAGGGGAATGTAATTATATTCATACCCATAATAATAAATTTCTTTATTACTAGCTTGATCATTTAGATTTTCATTTGCATCATTAGTCCTTTCATTGTCATAGTTATAATCAAAGGTAGGGGTTTGAGCCCATTTTTTATGTTCCATAAGATCCTCATATGAAATGCATTGATCATCAAGTGCATTAAACCAACTACCTAAATGATGATTCCTTTTTGGTTGTGGGTCCCTTTTATTTCCATAAATTAAGAAGTCCATGATGGGTTGAGATTTTAAGAAATTTTTGAAAATCACAACCACGAGGGCCAAAGCAATAAAGATATTTAACATTCCTAAACTAAGCCCACATAAGCACAAATTAGATCTGAAAATAAAATATAGAAATCTGAAATGAATTTTTTAAAGAAAGAGAAAACCCTACTATGCAAACTAGGGTTTTGATTCAATAAATAGAGGATGCATTCACCAAATGTTTTATGTGCTTTTGGAGTCTTATCTAGAAAATACCAAAGCAACTAAGTAGTTTGAAAGGACTGATAATATTCAAATTACACTAAAATACAATCAATAATATATTTTTGCCTAATTTAGCATGTGCAATAAATACACTAAGTACAAAGTAACTAAGGGACAAAGAGAGTATATCTTATTTAATGTTTTGTTCTGGAACGTGGTAGTGGTTAGGAATAGTCACAAGGCTATGTTGGAAATATAGATTTTATTTTTTGTGTTCTGACTATTTTTAGCTTCCAAAAAATTTCATTTATTTGATATATTAATGTTGACACTTATGTCTATATCTGACACTAGTGTCCATGGATCAAATTTAGACCAGACATGTGTTGCCCCATGTATAATTATTCTATACCTCAACTTATGTTTGCCTATGTGCCAAATATAGAAAATAAGAAACCCTAGTTATTTTAAATTATACCTCTTGAAAATTGGTAAAAATGGTTAGTAACATGAGTTGACCTAGCCCTAGTAACCCTGCTATTGCTAAGAGTTGTCTGCATAGCCAATACTCCTAACAGGACCTTAGACTCACATGTAGTTATGCATCATATATATGTGTGTGTAATTATAATAGTATGACTGTATGTTATTTATCCTAGTAACCCTTTATATAAGTGATGCAATAGTATATTTGACCTTTTAAAAAATTTAGATATTAAAATAGTGTTGTAGTGCAATTTGATAACTTGAAATATACAATACTTTCTTATTGTAGAGTTGCCTTATCAAATTGGAAGGTGTATTAATTATACCATAGCCTTTGTATATATAATAACCTTTTGATTTTTAATTATAATAAAATGAAGTGCATAAATTCAACCATAGGATGGGCAAAGAGGGCTATAAAAATAGTCACAACATGAATGATACGAAAAAAGATAAAAAAAATAAGATTGGACAATTGTGTTAAGGTTGGACGCTAACATTGATGCTAGTGTCTAGAATGGATGTAAGTTTATAGAGGATAAAACATATAGGAAATAATTAAAATAGGTAGGGGCATCTGGTATAAACTAAATAAAGATAAAAAAACATAGCACATAAGCCTAAGGGGCAGGTAAATCAATTGAAATAAGATGGAAGCAAAGAGGTCCATGAGAGACCATGTCACTAGATGTTTAACTATTAGTAAAAGGTATATACATATAAGAAGACTATAAATATGTGTACTTGTATCAAAATACGTGTCTACAAAAGGTTTCCCCTATATTTATTAGATTGAATGGCATTCATTTGTAAGGAAAATCACCCCATTTTATGGTGAACATAGTCTTGGATCTATCTTCTAAATTTACCTGAACTTGATTGTACCTGACAATCTATCCAAAAAAGACATCATCTGGATCCACTATATGGATAATTGTCTTTGTATAAGGCTTTTTTCAGATTTTTAAAGTCTATGCATAGTCTAATCTCTACATTTTATTTTAAATAGACACTAGATTTGTTACCCAAGTGAAGTGGTGAACTGGAAAAATTATTCCAGCTAAGAGAAACTTGTGAACCTCTTTGTGTATAAGTGGTTCTAGAATTGGGTTTACAAGCCTTTGTCTCTATCTAAATGGTTTTTTATTTGGATTAAGAGGAATGGTGTGGGTTATTATCTTTGGGTTGAAGACCTTGAGATCTCTATAGGCCTAAAACAATGATGTCTTTGTATCTCAACAAATTTTAAAGCTATACTACCACTACATCTATCCAATTAGGACAAATATTGACACTTCGGGACTTTTCTAGGAAGCCAAGGTTAATGGTTCTACATTTATGATGCTCATTTTTTAGCTTTTTAGGATGGTGCATAGGACTATTAGCATCAAAAGTCCTTTTTAGGAAGATAATCCCTTTTAGAATTTGATTTCCCTTGATCTTGATAACACCACCATGGTCAAATGGATGCTCCTTAGGATTGTCCCTTTATGCTTCATCATTTATTTGAGCCTCAAACACCCCTAAATTTTTAATGAACTCTATGATATGCTAATCATCTTTAAAGAGCTAGAAATTTTCTATATTTTCTGGGACAGATGGATAAGGGACTAACTCAATAGAAAATTCATGTGATTCTATGTGATATAGAGTTGTCAAATTAGCAATAACAACTGCTAATGAATCAATAATTCAATTTTCTTCCAATAGGATGGGAATAATGTTAAAATCAATGAACATTTCAATTAAATCCCACACCCTATGTTTAAATTTCCTAAGGTAAGACAATTTTCATTGAAATTTACTTTTAACATGGTTCATAACCAATTTAGAGTCACTAAAAACTCTCAATTCTTTAGCTTTATGCTTCAACACAAATTGCAGCCCAAAAATTAACACTTCATATTCTTCTAGATTGTTAGTGCTGGGGAATTACAACCTATAAGAAGATAGAGGTACCTTTCCTTGTGGGTTTATTAGTATAATTCCTACCTATATACCTTGTTTATAATGGGCCCCATCAATGTATAGGGACCAAAAACCTAGTAGCTCATGGTCATTATCAACTTTGTCCTTAGTAGGATTTGTATACAACATATAAATTCTTAAGTTAGAGGACACTAGGTTCACTTTCTCATTGATTTCATTGTATTCAATTATCATGTGCTTCATCCTACATTCCCTATATATTTTGATCTGATTGGCTACACCTCTCTAAGGTAACCATACGTGGGATAAATCCATAACCATGTATTTGTTTAAATATTTTGACCAATCTTGGCTGAGGAACATCCCATAGCCTTCAAGAATCTCCACAACCTAAATAGATATGAATTAATAGATCCTATGTTCTGATTCCAATGATATATGCACATTGAGTAGCTTACCAATTACCTTTACCTTAGACTTTTCTAGTTGAACCATGACTTTATCTATTTTGATAAGGACTAATCCTAGTTTTCCAAAAATTGATGCGAGTATCACATTAGCTGAAGTTCTTGAGTTTACTAAGTAATTATGCAGGTTATTCCAAAATAGTCTAATAGTTAAAAGAAAGGGAGGAACTTCAGTCTTATTCTTGTCAATGAGTAGATTGTTGTGGGTAGTTTTCTTCATTGGTTGAGTTGGTTTTTCAATAAGTGATTTTAGTAGAAGACCATGTTGTTCTATGATTTGAGTAAGCTCATGAAATGTGATGTTAGTTTTAATATTATTCATATCTTCTACTATGATGTACCCAAGTTTACTCTAGATTGGATAAGTTTCCATAGGGGATTTGGATTCAATAGTATTTGGAGGTGGTGGATCATTCCTATCCTTAAGATCTAGTGGAATTGATTATCCCATTATTGGGATAATTTGAGGTGGTAAGGGGCTAATACCACATCTTATTCTTAAGGGCTTAATTACTTAATTGGAATTAATAAAAGGCATGACCTAATTAATGCTTTACTTGGGCTCATTATCTTCTTGGATAGGAAATTCCATGGTTTCCAATACCATAGTTGTACTAGGGGGTCTAATCAAATTAGATGATTTGGGGTGATTAGAAAACACCTCATATTCTTCCATTTCCCTTTGTAATATGTAAAAGGTACTAAAAAATTCAATGCAATCAAGCTCCCCATGTTGGGTTGTGTTATGTACATAATACCAATTTGGGAGATCTATTTCACATATGTTTATCTTAGGTAATTTATGGGCAAGGGTTTTGGCTAGTTATTAGGATGATTTTCGATTTTATTTTGCCTCTGATAAGTGAAATTCCTATTTTAACTCTCAACACCAAAGCTAACCATTTTTATTTTCAATCTTGAGTAAGTCATTGCTCAACCTTTGCACCATACATTAAATGACATCCAACTCATTCTTATTAGACTCATGCAATATGTTTTGGACATTATTCATAGTAGGAGGTAACAACATTTGGTTATGATATTGAGGGACATCTTCATTTCCTACTAGATTAAGTAAACCTATGTGTTGATTAGGTGCAACATGTCTCAAGGGAAGTTGGTTAAATATGGGCAGTAGTTGATACATGGGCATATTGGTTAGCATTAGGAATAAGGTTGAAGGCTGACATGTTTGGTAAAACATGAGGAATGGGAACCATCATTTAAACTTTTGGGTTGAGCTACCTATCAAATTTTATAAGTTTAGAATAAACTAAAGCCAAGTCCACCACTAAGGGATCCCTTCTCAAAAACATGGTAGTCCATGGGTCTAGTGCATTCTTATACATTTTTAAGGATAACTAATCATCAAGTCTATAAAGAGTTATGAATCGACTATACATATTTTGGAAATGATAATTGAAGTTCCAAATAGGCTCATTGGTTCTCTTTTAATGCAAGCAAACTACTGGTAAAGGACACTAGGATATATTACTTGTCTTAATTGAGCAATGAAGGTATTATTGAATTGATCCCAAGTTGTGATAAATTCCTTAGGCATGTTTATAAACTAGTCATTAGCTACCTCCATAAGTGTTAAGGGGAAAAATCTACATGCAACATCCTAATATTCAATATTTTTAAGCCAAATAATAGTTTTGTAAGACATTATGTGCTCTTCGATAGTCCTTCCTATGTTAGGCATGAATATTCATAAGTACCTATATAGATTATGAGGTAAATAATGGATAACTCTAGGGACATTTATATCAGACCCAATAAGACAAGCCATAGGGATGACCATGGGTAAGGATTAATTCTGGGAAATTTTAGAAAATGAGCCAGTGGGGATAATAATTGGTCTAGGCATACGTTCTTATATGGATTTATAATGGTGAAATCATCAATCTCCCATGGATAGATTGGGACCTAGTTACTTGCATAATAGGCTCCAATGTGTTGTAAAATAAGTAGTTTAAAAGTTTAGAAAATAATATATTTAAATCTAAAATGCCCTCCTTCTAATGCCATATGTTGTTCACTCCAAAATCTTGCTCCAAGAACACTTATGAGGTTAAGTGCTCAAAGAGAGAAAGGTAGAGGAAAATAAAGAGATTTCATCCTCTAATTTAGGATTATTTTTAGACCAATATAGGGCATTGTTATAGATATATGGATCCATGATGTAGCCTATTAGAAATAACTTTCAAGAGAGGTGAATGCCACCGCTAGAAGCTCAATATCCTGATTGAATGGAATTCTTGCTTGCTAACTTGGCCTTGATTATGAAATGCTATTACATTTTTATTTCATAAATTTATAAATAAAAGGAAGGGTATTTTAGTTTCAAAACAAACATGAAAAGAGAGGGAAATGAAATTCAATAAAAGGATATTTTTGGTTGAGAAGATGTTAATGTTGCAAGAACTTATGCATGCCAAGTCATAGTTATACCACTATGTGCCTGGTTCAAGATTTACACAAATATATAGGCACTCGATGGGAAAGATTATAAGGACACAAACTTGAATGCTTATCTCACAAATTATTTACTAAATATAAACACACAAAAAGGCATGTAGTAGACTGCACACATGACTTTCAAATTACTTTACAGCTACAAGCACATAAAGAAAGGAGTTTTATGAAGTAAATGAAAAGAATCAAAAGTAAATTAGATTAGCATAAGAAAAATATAATTACTACATTCATTAAGTAACCAATCATAACATAAATTCCTTATCACAATCATAAAATATAAACAAGAAACCATGGACAACATTCCTAGGCAATAAGACAATGTGAAAATAAGAAAAATGATTCTACTGTGATTTTGATAGAATTCATTTGCACAAAGTGTTGACCCTTTTCAAAGTTAAATTATATATATATATATATATATATATATATATATATATATATATATATATATTTGTCTATAAAGTTCACTCATCCCACTATTGGGGTGGTTATTATAGATACCCCATTTTGGCCACAACTAGCTTCCAACCAGACTTCAGATTGATTTCTACCAAATAATGCCAATTAAGCCTAGGAATCACTAAATGTCTCAATTTCATCTACACATCAGATGTTATTGCTTATAATCATGTTGAGGCATCCTTATTTTGGGTATTATCCTATACATAACATTAAACTCTCATAGATTCATCTCCGATCACCTTGTAACCTAGCAATCTAGCAATTTGGCCTTTGCACCCATTAAGCAGGGCACTTAAACAATTCTTGAAGTGCTAAAATGCTAATAAGAATGAGTTAACAAAGTAAACCAAATTAAATGCTTAAGTGAATTATCCATGCGTAATTAGTGAACAAAAATTTACAAAAATAAAAATTTAATAAATATGAGGTCATGATGACATCATCATCCTCAAAGTCAAGGAATTCAAAGTATCTCCTTAAATGCAATAAATTTAGAAATAGAGAGCCATGCCTAATTAATAGGATCTCTATACCAAATATTAATTACATTTCCCCTCCTTAACTCAACTAGGATTAGCCTTAACTCACCTAAGGTTAGTTCAAACTCAACCACAATTAATTCTAACCTAATTACACTTGGGTGAGAGTTAAATTTGGAAGATGTAAATACAAGGCCTTACCCATTGATATCAAAAATATTTTTATGCTCAATGTTATTATTCCAAAATAATTCCAAAAAGCTTCATTATTGTAGTGTTACCATGCCCATTTCATAAGCCAAACCAAGCCAAAGACAACCAACATTACCAAGGTGACAAAGAGAGGTGGGGCAATGGAGCTTCATTGACAAAGACTTCATGATCACATTAATCCATGGCTAACTCATAACAATTCTCTCATGAAAGGTAAAATCTCTTGTTTTGCTTTCATTTTGATTATTTATTTGTGTATTTCTCTAAATCCTTGAGTGTCAAGGCTAGGGGTGTAAGTTTTAGTATGTTTGTTTTGATTTCTTGACTAACACAATATTAATCTACCCTCTAATGAAATTTATTTGTTCACATAATGGCACACCTAGTGGGACCACATACCCCACAAGTATGAATGGAGTATCTTGAGAGCCTTTTGGAGCCAAGAAGATTGCATTATCAAGCTTAGTTTTTTTATTTCTTGCTAACTTTTTTTTTTTTTTACTTATTACTATGTACTTATAAATTTGTGATTGCATAACTACAAATTTGGTGAGGTGAACCATGAAATTATCAGCCAAATCTATGATTTATCCTAAAAAATTGCTTAAGAGAATTTTCCATGTGTAATTAGTTAAAACAAATTTTTTAAAAAAGGAAAATTAAATAAATATGATGTCATAATGACATCATTGTCCTCAAAGTCAAGGAATTCAAAATATCTCCCTAAATGCAATAAATTCAAAAATATAGAGCCATGCCTAATTAATGGGATCTCTATTCCAAATATTAATTACATGTACCCTCCTTAACTCAACTACGGTTATCCTTAACTCACCTAAGGTTAGTTCAAACTCAAAAATGGTTAATTATAACCTAAATACACTTGGGTGAGAGTTAAATTTGGAGGCTATAAATACAAGGCCTCACCCATTGATCTTAAAAAATATTTTTATGTGAAATTTTATTAAGCCAAAATACTTCCAAAAAGCTTGAATTATGTAATGTTATCATGTAGAAATAACTTAAAACAAGATTCAATTATGCAAAGTTATTATGAAAAAATACTATTAGAGAAGCCTCACTCATCCCCATAATTGACAAATCTAGGAGCCAAAGCCATTAGTGAACTAAGATATGATGAAGGCACATGCTACATCACATTGAAAAAGACTTGGAGCACCAAATTTGGGCATAATCATGCTTATTGACTATTTTTTAAGGAGAGTCACTACTTAGAAGGTATTGTTTATCTTAATTTCATAATTAGTTCTTTGAGTTAATTAACACCAGCCCTTGAGGGAGTAGTCTTAACACACTATGTCCTCTATGCTTATTTTGGGTTTTCTCTACTAACGTATGGACTAACTTGCTTCATAATACTATTATATATTTTGGAATGCCCAATAGGACCACTCACCCCATAAACATGAATGAAGTATCTTGGGAGCCTTTTAGAGCCAAGAAGATTTCATTATAGAGCTTCATTTTTTTTATTTCTTTCTAACTTTTCCATTTTTTCCTTGTGCTTACATATTCATAAATTTGTGATTACATATTTGCAAATTCATGACTATGTAACTATAAATTTAGTGAGGTAAACCATGAAATTGTCAGTCAAATATACAAATTTGTCCTATAAATTTACAAAATTGATCTAGTTTAGCCTCGACCCTATGAAACTGTGAAATCGATCTTGGAAATGGCAAAATCATCAAGAAAATAGTGAATTCATCCTATAGAAAAATGGGTCTTTTTATTTGTTTTTTTAAAATAAACTATGAAATTATTTCACAGTATAAAATTTGTTAGTTTCATTAGTGAAATTATTATTTTAAGCAGTGAAATTGCATTTCAAAGTTGTGAATTAATGCTACCCAGTTGCGAATTCATCCTGCCAAGTAGTGAAATCATTTGTTAACTATGAAATTGCCTTAAATCTATGAAATCATTGTTGTGTGTTTCTTTGTTTTGTTGCAAGTTTCCTAGAATCACAAAATTATCTCTAGAACTAAAAATTTGTCTACCTAAACTATGAAATTATCTGTCAGAGTAGTGAAATTGCCAACCTGAGTTGTGAAATCTTTTCCAAACTAAAAAATTACCCATTATAAGTTTTAACATTTAGGTTTGACCATGTTTTTATAATTTAACAATTTCATAGTTTTAAACTTTACTGCATAACTATGAAATCATTACAAAAAGATGATTTTGTCTTTTTTTGAGCTAATTTGTAGGGATATCACCTTGGCCTAGCAACAACAAAACCCACTAACACTTTTTGCAGGACCCAAAGGCCAAGAAAAGACATTTTCAGCACTTCAAATCTTCAAATCACATGTACATTTGATGCCTAAAAATAGTTTAGTTGTTTTTTTTTCAAAGTTCATAAATGCAAACAAATCCAAAGGGATAAATTTCACATCACATTCTACTTGGGGCTTTAAAATGAACATAAACTTAGACTAAGTGCTTTCAAGAGCTTACTTGTTTATCATTTTGTTTGTTTATTATGTGTTTTTGAAAAATAGACTTAGAACATATGCTCTCCCCTCATCCCCTTTAGGGACCTCATGTGACCAAAAGTGCTTCATCCATTTCCTTTGTTGCTTAGTCCAAGCATAAAGGGAATATCATTAAGGCACTCCCCAAGATCTGAGTGACTTGGTTGATCCTAAAATTATATTAAAGTCCTATATTTTTATTTCTTGCATTTTGGCTTGTGGGCAAGATTTTATAACCTCCCCATAAGTTATTTATGGAAGTGTTGACCCAAGAATTCATCTCTTAGCATCATTTTAACCTGCCTCTATAGTGGGGAATGTAAATTGAGTTGGTGAATCATTGGGATGTTAGTTTGAATGGTTAAACTAACTCTGTTAGTGACTGTTGGACTTAAAATAATGGCCTAATCTAGACATCACACTACACTAAGTAATTAACAAATGTAATGGCTATAAAAAGGAAAATACCTTTTTTATAATAAGCTGATTAGCTTGGTTCCAAATGATGTGTTGTGCCCTAGTGTTAATCACACATATGGGACCATTTAGAACGTGTAAAAAATTAAATTTATAGATAAACCCCACTTACAGTAGAAATATTGTCAATGTAGGCAAGTATCTCTAAGTTAAATTTCACCTTAAAAACTCTTAAGAGAAGAGGAGGCCTAAAAACCCTACTTTTTATGTGCATCTAAATTTTTGGATTAATAAAATATTTTCTCTCAAGGAGTATATAGATGAAATTTGATGATACAAAGCCACCTTATCAGTTTCTAGGAATAGGATGATACACTTAGGTGTTTTTGTGTCTTTTCCTTTTACTTACTTTATTTTGAATCAAAAACTATTTTGTTTATCAAAACCACATACAAATCAAGTCATGTTTGTGCACTAATTTTTAGCCTATAAGAGCTGTTATTTGTCTGTTTGATACCATACTTTGCCTTAAACATTTGTCAAAACTTTTGTGTGTGTCATTTATTTGAAAGGGGTGTCATACACTTCGAATTTCATCCCAAGTCTTTACCTTATTGTTTAATAATAAAGGCATTGTCATAAATTTTGAGTGAGATAAAGTTGTTACATTGCTCACATTATTTCAAAACCTTTGCCTTGTGTCAAATTAAATTTGAAACCACGTATGCCTTTTGGTTTATGGTTAGTATCAACATGCTGCTCATTTTGATCTATAATGTCATCCATTTAAGAAACCAAGTCTTATAAACCAAGTTCAAAATTATTTTTGTGAAGTTTAGATTCAAATGTTGACTAGTTTATGCCTTTTCCTCACTTAATTTTCGCTTAAACATTTTTCTCTCACTTTTAGATTGTTGAACTTGGACTAATTCTTTGCTTGTATTGAAGATATTTTGTGCCTATATTTTAGAAGTGGTCTCTATTTTCCCATGTGCTTCAAATCTCTTTCGTTGTTTAGAACTAAGGTTGAAACTCTTTCTCCAAGTACAACCTTAAGCACAATTAGTTTACATTTGAGTCTTTATTGTCACTTGGGCTTGAATGTTTTACTCATCATCCTTATTTTTGCCTACTTGGAATTTATTTTCCTAATTAGTTGTATGAATATGCCTAACTTCTAATGTCTTTTATCAATGGTTAAAATTTTGTTTGAATTTGTATGCCTAATTTGAGTCTAAGTGTTTCGAATTGATAGATTGATTGTCTTGTCATTTTCCCTAGACCTAGTTGTTTTCAAAGTCTATCTTTGTGTTATGTTCCTAAAGACCTAGAAATTTACCATTTGTTTTTAGACCTAGTTTGTTTTAAGTCTAGAGTTTTGACATGTTTCCAAAGACCTAGCATTTACATTTTAGACCTAGTTTGTTTAGAGCCTAGCTTTGTGCTTTATTTCCAAAGACCTAACAATATTTTTTTTGTTTTTAGACATAGACTAGAATTGTTTGAAGTACTTTGATAGAAACTAGGATTTAGAAATTACCTTTTATTTGACATTAGACATCAAACCTTGAGGATATTGAAACCAAGCTTATCATTTCCAAATTTGGAGAATAACTCTATTTCTAGGCCAAGTCTTTAGACCATTTTCCTTTTAGACCAAGTTCCTAGACATACCAAGTTTAAACCATTTTCAGCAATAAAATGATTACCTATTCCTAGACCAATGATACTTTCAAACCTAGACCTAAACTTAGACCTTTTCATAGACTAAGACCTCCCTCTTTGGGATAATTTCCAAATCCAGCTATGTCGATTATCATATGCTGAGATCTCCCTTCTTTGTGCCAATTAAAGTACCAATTTTATCCTTTCAATAATAATGGTATCTAATCCCCTATTTATGCCAATAACCCTCATTTGGTTTATGCTAGCAACCAAGCTTCATAGTGCCCAAGGATTACCATTCTAGGCCCTCATCATTTATCTTGCACTAGTAACCAAGCTTGGCAGTGCCCAAGGATTACCATTATAGGCCATCATCCTTTGGATTGCACTAACAAATAACCTTTGTAATGCCCAATTATTTCCATTTTAGACACTCATCCTTTGGTTTATGCTAGTAACTAAGCTCTGTAACACCCTTTCATTACCATTTTATGCCCTCATCCCTTGGCTTGCACTAGAAACCAAGCTCCATAACACCCTTTCATTACCATTCTTGGCCCTCCTCCATTGACCTACATTAACAACCAAGCTTTTTAGTTCCCATTAATTACCATTATAGGCCCTTACAAATTTAGTAGCTCATTATCCCAATAAAGTTATGTAATTATGATTAGATGGATCATAGTTACCATCCTAAACCCACAACTAGCCTTTGTTAAACCCATCTTAGATGAGCCTATTTACAAATAGGTCATTCCTTATCCATTACCAAATTTACACCATTTTATAAAACCCAATCCAATCTTCAAGTCACAATAGAGACAATCATAACTATTGACCAGATTTGACCTTGTAAGTCAAATTGGGACCCATATAGGTAAAAACTTGAATTTTAGGAGTTTAATGGGTCTAATATTTGGTCATAAGGTATATTATAGGTCATTTTATGTAATTTAATTTCATATTATCCTTGGTCATTAGTAATTTTAGCTAATATATCATTTTGAGTCATTTTGAAGGTCATAAAAGAGCATTAAATGAGTTGAACAACCTCTTTAGGAAGTGGGAAGGTGTAAAAATGGTGATTTCATGTGTCATGTATCCTATTATTCCTTAATCAACTATTCATAATTGAAAAGTAATAGGTTCTCTAGAAGAAAGAGCAATTTTCTTGGGAAAAAAGAAGAGTTTGGCACTTGTACAGCCCATGGGGCAAGCTGACACATGGAAGAAGGACATATAATGTCTATATAAATTCTTACAGCTCAATTCCATGTTTTAAATTATCTTAAAGTGCCAATTTTGAGCTAAAACCATTATGTTCCTTCTTCACCCTTTTAGACACATAGAACTAGTCTTAAGGTTTGTACTTAGTATGGTCAACAAGAGAAGTTTCAAGAAAAATTATCATGTGGGTGTCTTATAAATTTAGTCATATTCCATTTTATGTTTGGTTATAGAGTAATGGTGGTCTATACTTTATGAACCATTCCTAAGAAGTTAGACTATCTATTTTGCTTGCTAATATGTGCACCCTATAGATTTTACCTTGGTTTGAACAAATACATACAATCTAATTATTAATATTGATCCAAAATGGTTTTTTATCTCCCCTATAATTATCCCCATGCTTTTTTTTTTCATGTTTTAAGGTGTTTTTATGGGTAAATCACCTTAGGTTTGTAGACTAGTCTTATTTGAGAGTGACAAGCATGTCTCCACCATTTTCAAATTTTCATGATTTTATAATGTTTTATAGGGTGGATATTAGTTTATTAAAATGTTTTAAATGTATTATCAATCCCATCACCTTTAAATCTCATATTTCAAGGCAACATTCCATGAGTTTGCATCCATAACTATCATATAGTTAATCTGCTCTGTATCTATCATATCAGTCAGCTAGGTGAGTTGTGAAAAGCTATGAAACACATTCATGGAGGATTAATTATGGTCCAAAGGTTATTATTAGGCTCTTGGATCATTAAAAATTAGGATAAACCCAAGTGACACCATAAAAATCATGAGAAGATAGTCAACACAGTCACTCATAGTTTCCTGCCATTAATGCACATATACAGGTGCTCTCATGGAGAAAATAATGTTGAAAGAAAGTTTTAGAGCCTTTAAATGTCATTGATAATGTAAATAATATATTTTAAATCCTTTATATATGAATAAATCTCATGGGGTCAAAGAACAATGCACACTATCTACAATTCTACACTTGTTGCATGTACATGAAAATAGCTACCTACAGGTGACACCACAAAGTCATGAAGGTGCCTATATGGGTAATCTGAGGAATTTGAAGTCCAAATGTTTTGTATACCATGTAATACCCACTTGAAGTGATATTTTGGAAAATGGAGTTGAAAATCACTTTCGAAGGCAATGACTGTAGGTTTAGGGACCATTTTCCCTAAAATGAGAAAATAGAGGTTTGGACCTTTTGGATGATAGCATATAACAAGTTTTAAAAGACTTATGATGCTTCTTGATGACCAAATATTATATTTCATACATAGGAAAATTAATTTTAAAATTTTTAAGGGCAGATGACTAAAGGAGAATGACTATTAAGAACCTCAAAATTTCCCATTTATACACTAAACTCAGTCAGTATTATCTACATGTCTGAGCTATAAGAACTCCTCCATCCAATTTTGAAATACCAAACCATGCCTATATGATTGAATAGTTTTATATGTATTAATAAGAATTATTTATCCAAGGGTTATGTAAATAAGGTTGGAATTTTGTGTTCTATCTCCCATTAACACCTACAGGTGTGACCAATTCAAAAAGTTATCCACCTATAACAAAGGTACCTTGCCTTAAGAAGTTAATAAGTGCAAGTGCCTAGTCTAAGTAAGTTTAATATTTTAAAAAATATGATAAACCCTAATGAGATATAAAAAGGTATAATATATTCATAAGATTCAGGAATGGTAAGTATCTCCTCTTTGGGTTTGCTTTAAGATGATAGTCGGTACACTGAGAAATGTCTCCCTATAGCCTACAACTTAGAGTTGCTTAAGGCTCACTTTTGGCAAAGTATGAAATGAAAGAGTATGTATAGTGTTTGGAGGAGAGATTGAGAAAATTTTTCAAGGTTATATAGGTTGAGGTGGTCAAATATGATGAATTTCAAGTTAGAATTCCCCAAGTCCTTAATAGGCTGCTACAATCATACTAGCCCTTCAAGGTACAGGTTTAAGTGAATGAGTTAGAGAATGATAAATCACTGAGGGAATTTTTTTAGAGTTTAATGAGGCATGAAAAAATAATAATAATCATGATTAGAGGAAATAAACTCAACAAGGTACCTTAGGCTTTCAAACATGTAGGCAAGCCTACTAGGCCACAGCCAAAAGGAGGGTCAGATTCATTTCTAACCTCAAGTGAGCACTAAAATGTATGGAAACATGTTCATATGGTGAAATTAGGTGTTTTAAATCATCTATATTTTATTAAAATTATAGAGTATGATCTATAAACAAACATCACATAGTCCACATAATAAATCCTGCACACAACCTATTTAATACAGTCAGTCTTGGAATCTAAGGAGGTTGGAAGGTCTATTGATCTAACCAATAGATTTTTTTTTGCGTATATTGTCTTTATTAATTTAAGTATCCCCTCAAATGTTTACTTGGTATTAAAAAATAGGGGAAGTTCCCTCTATTTTGTCTCAGATAGAGGGCACTCCCTCGTGAACAAAACTAGCAAGTTTTGGAGAATAAGGTAAAAAGATGAGACCAAAAGATAAAGAAACCATCAAAGAAGGTGTGATAAGTTGAAATACACCTGATAAAACATGAGAAACATCTCACAGAATGAGGAATCTCAATAGGTTTTTTTTGGACCATAGGGGTTACAGTCAGACCTATAAGACAAGGTTTAAGCCTAAGGCCAAATGGGAAGTCACTTACACTTATAGAATGAGATATGATTCATAGACTATTGGATCATGATTATATGGTAATTATAGGTGTGTTAAATCTTTTAATTTATAGAGGAAACATGAGGAATTTCATTTTAATCTCAAAGCTACATTAGACCTATGCAAAGTGGAGAATCAAACTCGATAGAGTAACTTTGGATGTTTACATCTCCTTTAATGTTTTATAAGGAGGTCAAGGAAGTTTGGAGGAGTTAGATAGGGTATTGAACATAAATTTTGTGGAATTAAGTTGATATTTGGATGTCAGACCTTTATAAAACATTACTAAAGGTCAAAACTACTCAAAACCCTTGCTAAACCCTTAGAAGGACCAGATTGGGAAAATGAGGTTAGAGGGATATCCAAATGGGTCAGAGTGAACATGAAAGCTATTTATCCTTATATAATACTCTCTCAAGCTACTCTCCATGCTTTTATACTATACAAAATTATATGGATGGGGTAAAAAATAAGGTTTTCTTAACCTTTCTATGTGTTTTGTATGTTCTAGGAGTCTAAAGATGCTAATCACATGGAAGGGAAGATTAAGACTTAATATAACTCCCCATGATAATTTATTTCTTTATAAAAAATCTTATGTACTTAAAAAAATAGTTTCATCTCAGCTATTCAAAACTAGCATAATGAGCATGATGGTGATAAGTGTGAAAACTTCAAGTGGATGGATTTTAAGGTGTGCCTGAGTAGTCTAAGGCCATGGAGAGTATTTATAAGTGTCATAAAATCCCTTCCATGTATTTTCATGTAAAAATGAATCCAATTTTGAGGCCAAGTGTGAGAGGTGACTGAAAGAGGAGTTTTCTTAAAGTGCAGTCAGTGATAGCTCATTTCTAGATGATTCTAGATGACCAAGACTACAACCAATGTATGGAGAGGCATGATTGAGAGCCTTCCCTAATTATTTTTGGGATGTTCAAATAGGGATAAATCATGAAGGTAATTGTTTGAGCCAGTAAAAGGAATTTTATGCCACTTTTCAAGAGTTCCATGTCTTGAATATCCACTTGTCTCTTCTAACCTTACATGGTCCATTTCACATCCTCTTATCATGCATAATTAAATCATTTTATCAGCTTTACAAGTTTCATTGTTACCTTTGGCCTTCTCTCTTCTTCTATCTCTCTCAAGTTCTATCAGAACTAGCCATTTTGGACTTTGTAATTCATGCTCCACCTAAGTATGGTGAAGCCCTACTCATTTTCATATTATGGATCAATAAATAATACTGATTTTTACCTCTTCCATGAATATTCATAGTGTGTTTTACTTATATGATTTATCTTTCTTAGTGATAACTTTTGTTTCCTTGGCATGTTGTCTCATTCTCTAACCTATTTACAATTGGAAAGCTTATTCTTGCAAGTAATGTGAAGTGTTCTAGGAAGTGTCAAGGTTGAGTGAGTTATCCTATTCAATAATGTCATTCTAGACCTTTTTTATAGTCCTCCTATCCTAAACATTCATCTATAACCTCATAATTAAACATTGATGTGAGAAGATGCAGATTGGAAAAGTGTATGTTTGGTTAGTCCCTTGTTCTCATGTGTAACATGTAGCTGGTTGGCAATCATCAACTATTTTGGTGTATCAACTCCTTTAGGATAGTTTGATTTCAATTTTCTCTCTCCATTTTCCCTCATAATTTTAGGTGTAGTAATGTTTTATAAGTGGTACATTAAGGGAGCTAACCCTATTAATAGATTCACCTCATTCTAAGGCTTACCCACAACCTATAGGTGTTTCAATTGTTCCACTTGGATGAGGAGAGTTAATACATCTCCTCAAAGGGTGAAAATCCAAGTGACAATAATAACCTCTCCAAGATCCATCATTCAAATACCAAGAAGTGTCCAAATATGATATTTTATAGCCAATCATAAGCAAAGGCCCAGAGAACCAACCAATCCAGGATGTTTTTGGTGAAACACCTATTTGTGACAAGTTAACCTCTATTGAATCACCTTTTAACCATTACCTTATATTTAAGGATCCTCACTTTGATGATCCAGTCTTTGTGGAGTTTCTTTTTGACCCTTTCCCTTTGGTTGAGGAGTCTCACTTTGATAATCTAGTAATTATTGAGTCACCTCTTAATGATTATAACCACCTTTAGGTAAATGATTATCTCAACCATTGCCTTGTTTTTAAGGAGCCTCACTTTGACAAGCTATCTTTTGTGGAGTCCTTATTAGATGAGCCTATTTTTGAAGAGCCCATTATTCAAACTTATGCCATTACTCCTCCAATACTTAGCATTCAACATAATATATTTGCCACAACACCAAATGAAGAATCAAAATTAAAGTTAGGTTCTATTCTTGAATCGATGTCATATTTAGCATTAGAAGCAGAATCAATGTTAGTATCAACATCATATTTAGAATCCTTCAGTTCAAACTCAATTTTAGATTTATAATACATTCATGGTTGTTACAACATTGGTTACACATGCCTTGCAAATCAATTTGAATACATTTTTTATCTTTCCACAGTTTTTGAGGATGATTACTTTAGTATCAACATAAGTAATCCTAGTATCTTATATGAGGATTGTGCTACCTTTTTCCATTACATTACCATTCTACATTCTATCATCACCACCAAAAATATCCATTAAATTGACATTATACCTCTCAAAAGTGTCGATTGGGACCGACATAATGACACCTTGTTGAACTACAATAATAGTGAAATTTCAATGGAAGAATATTAGGGGGACCAAGACTACATTCATGTAGAAGAAGAACATCTTAGTGAAACCTTTTTGGACATGCTAGGGGTAAATCAAAGTCAAAACTCAACATCTTCTAGTGAAATCTTGTTTGAGATGATAAAAGATAATTAAAGTCAAAAGTCAACATTCTTTAGTGAAAACTTTTCAGATGCACTATGGGAAAATTAGGACAACTTTATTGGTGAAAACCTCTTTAAGGCACCAATAGATGATCACAATAGTTATTCATCACGTGATGAAGACATTATCAAAGAGAAATTAAATACAAATTCCATTCTACATCATAATTAGATGGCAACATCTCTCAAGCCCAAACAACAACAAAATCTAGTGGTCATATCAAGAGTATATTTTGAAGTATTAGGCCCCACCACAACTAAAATTATGTTGAATTTGGAATCAACAACATTATGTGTGCCTAAAAATCCCAATATTCATTTTTGCCTAACCATTATACATTCCATTATGATCCACCTCTTCATTTCCAAATTATAACTTTTATCCACTATTTTCCTTATTTACCATCCTTGGCCGCATTCTCATTTACAGAGGTTACAAAGACATCTTGTCTTGAAGTTTGAAGGAAAATAAATCAATGACCAGTGAAGATCGTAAGAACATTATTGTAGTCTAAATTAGTAGTAGGTTCTTGACAGAGCAAAAATTTAGAATGGGTATGGGCTAACAATTTATATAATTGACTATTCTAGTTATATCATATGTTGATCAGGATGAGCATCTCCACATCAACAAGAACAAAAAAACCATATCTTTAGCTTGCCATTTGCCTTGCATTGTCATTTACATTGCCTTTTTCATTTTCCATTTACCTTGCCATTATTTCATACCCTACCATTTACCTTGCCTTTTCCATTTTCCATTTGCATTGTCATTATTTCATACCCTATCATTTACCTTACCTTGTCACTTGGGGGTAACCCTATTACCCCTTTTGTCATAACATCACCTCCCTTGTACCGTACCATATACCATTCCTACCATACCTTCACTATTGATTGAAGTTGTTTTTACCCTCCCTCCTCACCTTTTTTGACCTTGGTTTTGATCTATTGGTTCTTTGGGCACCTTTAGCGAGAAGATTTAGATAAATTTTTAGAAATTGATTTAGTATTCTACATAAAGGCCTTATATTGGACCAGTATGATATTGGTTGGGTAATTACATTCTAAATTTTTATCATGTTCTACCTCATTTTTAGTGCTAATAATTATAACCAACTTTTGGAAAATTAGTATCATTTATCCATGCCATTGTTTCCTAATTATAACTACCTATGGGAAAATTAGGAGCAACACCTTTACCATGCATTTTCACATCACTTTGGTATTCCTATGTTATACTATGACATTTTCCTACTTTATGAACTTTATAATACCTAGTCAACTTTATCCATTATAAGGTAGAATTATAGTGACTTGAGGTCTCATTTTGAGACTATGTAGGCAATGCTCGATTGACATTATGATCAATTCAGTCACCCTTTTTCCATGCTTTCACCATTTTTTGAGTAATTTAAGTTTGAACATTGTCATCATTTTATGAGCCACCTAAGCCACACTCTCTCAATTTTTCAAGTTAGACCATTTGGTATCTCATCATTATTGATTAAGTTGAGATGCTTAAAAATTATAAAAACATTTATAATAGATCTAAAAACTACTAAAAATCACAAATCATGAAAATTAGCTTAGAAGTTCCATGCGAGATATCAAGCCATTAATTTTTTTGGGATGGGTAATCTCATTTGTTCAGTTTATTTCTAGACCACCTTGGTATTTTCCACCCTTTTTTGGGAGAACTATATCAACTTGAAGTTTGCATAGACTATGTAGGTAACACTTGGATATATGGGGTATCTTAGGTTAGCTCAACCACACCTTCTTTTCCTTTTTAACCACTTCTTTTCCCTAAGGATCTTGGGTATCCTATATATTTCACAAGTAACCACTTGTCATTTAATTTCCCCATCCTTATTAGCATTAGTCATATGCTCTCATCATTTTTAGAGTTTATATTGTGAGCATTGTGTATTCAATTTTGATACACTAATGACCACTTGGCTTTTCTTACACTCACCATTTTTTGATACCATTCCTAGTTTCTTCTACACATTCATCATGTTTCCTTATCATCAATTTTATTATATTTCATATCCTGGGAGAACTACATTTGGCCTGAATTTCATGTTGGATCTTGCATCCATGGAATTATGTAGGCAATATCCACTTGCTTGGTGCATCTAGAGTTAGCTTGGCTACCCCTTCCTTTTCTTCTATTCCCCCCATTTGTTTGTCTATTTTGTTGTCTCCTATAACCTAGGCATAATGTTTGTTGTCTTATTTATGTCATTGTTTCCTTATCACCTAAGGGAAACCCTATGTTTATTGTTCCTGCATTGTTATACCCGTGTCATTTCTATCTAGCTTAGGGGTCACTCAATCACCAAGATTAACACCTCTATTACACATGCATGAATAATTTGGTTTATGTTTGCACTAACATTATGATTAGCCATTTTTTGTGTTTGTTTGATTATGTTTTGATTATTTTGTTCACTTTTTGTTTATTGGTGTTTTGTTGTGTTTATGTTTATTGGTGTTTTATTTTATATGTTTGTTTACCTATTTATTTTCTTTCATTATTTTGCCTTAACTTAGTCTATATGCATTTATTGGGTGATTCATTACACATCATACTTAAGTCCATCCACAGTCATACGACAATATTGTCATCATGATTTTTATCACTGGTGCTTTGTTTTCAATTGTCTACTATATCAAGTGTCAGTATACATGCATATTATGGCTACATCATCATGGTGTTTTACATCAAGATGCATACCATCACATGTGCTACAAAAAAACTAGCTTGGTAGATCTTACAAGAAATGGCACCATGATACTTCTCCTTGTTCACCTAACAACTTATCAACATGTCCAAACATTACCCAAATATAGATTAATTAAATCACAAATGAATTTTAATCCATGTGAGTTAGGACATGCATCTCCATCCTAACAGGTAGCCCAAATTCATGTCCATCCTATATACTGGTTTAATATTACTTTTTGAGTATGAATTTAGTATGTAATCCCCATTTTTTTTATTTTCCATATTGTCCAAAATTATAGTACCAATGATTATAACAACTAGAATTTATTGCACACCTTTTTTATTGTCATGACCATCCAAAGAGGATTCAAGAGAAGACCATACTTATCAAGGCAAGAGAATATCAGATCTTTAATTATAGATATCATAAGAGGCTACCCAAAGGCTCTTAACCCATTCTAATACCATGTAAGATTTGACTAACATATCCTAACGATATTCTAAGACCTAATGGAAACATTCTTTCTCACAAGATCATATCTTGATAAGAATAAATTATATTCTTATCAAGGATGCATAAACCATGTGCAAGATTAATTTAGAAGATGAATTGATTCAACTATAATCAAAGGATTTGCATAAATGTAATATATTAACTCTACATTCTACATTCCACATTACAAATGCACTACTAGAGTAAAAAATATATAGGAAAGAGAGAGTGGGGTAGACAACCCATAGTGGGTATGTTAATGCTATATGCACACACCAAAGTGGTGGAAAAAGTGGTAGACAACCTATAATAGAGTGTGGTCCACTCATAGTGGAGTGATTAGATTGTGCACTAAATAGGTATACATAATTAAGCATCTAATTATGTATTAAACATATGTGCACATAATAAGGCTTAAAATTTAGAAGTTTGAAAGGAACCCAAAGGTAAAACTAGTTTGAGTGAGAACCCTTTTCACACCAAAAAATGTGAATTTATAAAATGGTGTTGAGAGATCAAATCTCAATGTCAAAAATAATTATAAAAATGTATACCTTAAACCTTTTGTAACCAAAATTGATTTTTTATTAATTGGGTGTTAAGGATATATAAATTATTTACTATTAGAATGTAAAATTGATGGAATATCCCATGGATTATTATTAAAATAACATATAAGCATAAAGGAATATTGAACCTAAATAATAAAAATCTTAGAAGTTTTGGAAGCTCTCTAGTTCAATAGTGTGCCAATAAATCCCACCCAAGAAAGATATAAGGTAAGCGAACAAATAGTTTAAATATATAACATTTGTCATAACTCAAGTGAATTTGGACTCTCTCTTGACATGTGATGCAATGTGACAAGAACTATACCTTCCCAGCTTTTTGAATATTCTTATAAATACCACAAAAAATATGAGGTGAGTATTTCTATATATAGGATCTACTTTCAATCTACAAGTAGATAGGGAGTAAGAAATTTTTTCTTACTCGATTATTTCATAAATTTTGAAGCTAAATTTTTTATAATAACTCCACAAATAATAAAGATACCCAATATTTTTTTAGATACTTTGAGTGATAATATTTACCTCAGGGCATACACTGCCATTTGAGGATCTAAAAAATATATGTTGTGGCCAACATGCCTCACCCTCATTTTTTTAGATGGGGACCCTCTTGATTCAACATAATTTATTCGTTAATATTTTCTTGCTTAGTTGTTCATTTGTTTTCATAATTTAAATTTATGTTTGCTCTATTTGCTCATTAAGTTCACTTGAGACATCATTTAATCAATTGGAGATTTCATTGGTATGATCTTTTGTGTATATGTGTTTCATGCTTATTTTAGGTTAAAACTTAAGTCCCTTTTATTCTTAAAACACTTTGACTAAGAACATTGGTCTTAAAATATTAAAAATAGCCTATAATTTCTCCTCATTCATTTGAAAGTCTTGTGTTAAGTATTTGTGCTTTAAAATCATCGATTATGGATTTTTAAATTGATTTAGTCTTTATCTTGGTCAAAGTCTATGCTTAAGTCTAATTAGGCATTCTAAATGATTTATTGCATTAAACCATAGGCTTAACCGTTGATTTAGTTAGGCCTTTTAAATAATACATTACCTTGAACTTTAGCCTATTTCATGAAATAATTGGGCTAATTATGTTTTTAAATGGTTTAATTCACTTGAAAATTACCGTTGGCCTTGTTTAAATCTATGTTTAAAATCATTTCATCTATGTTTAAATGGTCTATGGGTTATTTTTAATATATGCTTGTTCTAATTTAAATATGCATTCCTCTATGTGAAAAGTCAGTTTTCATTCATATGTATTCAATTTTGATTTCCCGACTAACTTATTAATCAATTGTTTGGAGATTTGCCTTGTCTTTTCATAGGTTCAACCCTTTTGAGCTAAGATCTGATGTAAATATGCCACCTATCAAGATCACTTTCAATCAAAAAGTATGGAGTCTCAAAGAATTAACTAAGTCCATCAACAACACTATGTATAATCCTTCTAAGTCATCTGATCTCCCATCAAATGGTTGGCATTCAACTAAGAAATCAGTTATTTTCAAAAATTGACAAAGTTTCTAAGTCTTCTAGTTTCTAAATTATTTAAAATTATGATAAGTGTCACAATCACATAAGCTTGAGTTAATTATAATAGTTAGCATAGCTCAAAGTATCTCTAAGGACTGAAGACCTGATATGGTTCCATGTGGCATCATCTCAAGAGCCTAGGACTCAAAGCAATACCATAGAGATCCCTAACCATCTTAAGGCCCATGAACCATTAAATATCTTAGATTAATAACTTGTGTGACCCTAAGACCTAGAGGGGAGAAATGAGCATACTATGACCATGAGCCATATGTCATTTGATCAAGATTAGACTCGAGTAGTTAAGATGATGCCACGTAGTATCATCCCATGAGACATAAACCATAGATTGATTGAATGAGGGACTAATATATGGATCCTAATGACATCATCAAGTGTTAAAATCCTAGATTAGATGCGCATTTTCCCATCAATAGACCATCAAGCTTGGGTCTCAAGCCAATCAAAACATGTCACATGCCACCAATTAGAGTATGCCACTTGTTACCAATTAAAACATGTCATGTGATAGAGGCTCAATCATGTTAATGACATGTCTAAATTTAAAATATTACTTTATTTATATCATGTTAATTATTAATTTAATGCTTTATACCTTAGCTATTTTCTAGTTTTATACTTAGTCATTTTCATTAAAATGTGTAGGTTTGAAGTGTGCTCCATAGTGAAGATTCACTAAATATATGATAAGTGGCAGTGTCTTGTAAAGCTTATACTGGTCAAAAATTCAAATATAAACTAAGGCATTTGGAACCTCTGAGCCATGAAATTATGCCAATGGCACAATCACAAGGAGTCAAGGCTAGAAAACAATGGAGAAATTCCAAAATTCCATGAGCCCCTAAAAAACTATAGACCATAAGATCTCTTAGATTGATAGATTATGGGGGATAATTTTTGGTAGAAAAAAGATAGCCTATCAAAAAGGACCTAAAGATCAAAAACCCATGATGATGTCATGTGGTGCCATTATAGAGGTTGATGAATGGTAGAAGGTCCAAGCATAACAAAGTAGCCCCAAGGGCCTAACTTGAAAAGATGATGTCATACGACATCATCTAGTTGAACCAGTGACATCAATAGGTCCTCTCTACATAAATTTGATGAGCATCTACCCATCAACAGGCCATCAAGCTAGAACCTATGACCAATGATGGCTTGCCATGTGATAACAACACTGGTCTAAATTTGGTGCCTATTTACCTCACACCAAGCTATCACTATGTGAATGAATTAATCAACTAAAATATTCTTATTTTTTTCACATTTTAGTGATTTTAACTTAGACATTTCTTTGAAATTATACTATTCATTGACAATATGCACAGTTTTGTTTTTTCACATAATTTTGACTAATTTAATTGCCCAGAGATAATCTATCCCTATTGAAAATGCCTTAATGTTGAAAGTTATTTGGTATTTTTTATTGGTTAACTTGTTAATGCTTATTTGGTTTCTCTTCTAAGCTTTTGAATTAGTCATTATCTTTATTTCTCGTAGGATGCCCAAATTCAATGACAACTTGACATGTGGTAGTATCATATGATTCATAGTCAAAAGAATATGCCCAATTGATTAAGCCTTCAGAGTCTAAGATATCCTTGTATCCATTTGATCTCCAAATCAATAGCGCACATTCATGTGACCTTCAGTAAAAGTAAGATATCAAAGAAAAATCTAAGTAAAAAATCCCTTGACCTCTAAGATCATGCCACATGGCATGATATTAAGGGGTCATACCTATAGAAATAAAATCAAAATTGAAGGGGTAACCGAAACCTAAAATCCTGAGATGTTTCTATGTGGCACCATATTTAGAGATAATACACCAATTAAATAGTGAGTAAACATTAAAGCCCTAAGAAGCTAGTAGTCATTTTATCTCTTAGATCAATTATTTGTTGGCCATAAATGTTTCTAAAGGGAATAAAGTTGATAAATTGCCTTCAAGGCAAAAGGCCTATGATGATGCCACATGGCATCATCATAGGTACTAGTGGCTATGATGGATACAAAAGGATGTCGAAGGGATGAGTGGTGCTAAAATGTTGAGGGATATCCATCTATGACTAGATTAACAATGGGAAGAGCCCTTAGAAGCTGATTGCAAAGCCAAGATGGAAATCAAAGAGCATAGAGAGAATGCCATGAAATCAAAGAGTAGAAAGATAGGGCCTAAATGAACATTGTCATGTGAAAAAGATAAATGTCAAGTGCTGAGAAATAAACAATTCCATATTAACCCAATGTCAAGTTATAAAGTAAGCATAAGCCAATGATTTGATGCTCATCTAGACCATCCAAGATGTCAAAGGCCTTAATGTATTTCATGTCAGGATCTTACTCCACCAAAAGAACACAATATGATTACCAAACCAAGCAACTTAATATGCGAAAATTAACCAGATTCACCAAGTAACTAGAATTCAGAATAACATATGATATGAGAGACAATACACAACTTGTATTAACACTTTACAGAAAAGAATACAATAAAGAAGATCCCACTTCTTCTCCACCACCTTACAGAGGTTTCCCACACCTCAAGTGAATAGTAAATCTTCTCCCTAAAGCTCTCTCTCTTAGGTCCCAACACCCAACTCAAATACAGAGTTGGTGTTCACCTCTCGTGCTCCACGCACACCACAAGTGCTCCACACACTCAAACACGTACTCCACATACTTCAAGTAGATCTCCCATGAACCTGCAACAACCTACAATTCAATAGACCATACTTATGGAAGGAACTCCCTTGCCTTCCTCTTTGCTCTATCCGAGTACACACCTATACTCCAAGTAGATCCTGCCTGATTCTGCTCCCTGTTGTGTTACTGTCCTATCTAATCTTGCACACCTGCAAATCACCCTGGTTCTACACACCTGTGAACCTTGACCTTGCACACACATACACCTGCAGATCAATGATCTTACTTACCATGTAGATCTCCTATATAGGCCATGCACTTGTGACCAAGATCCTACATGCATGAAGAACCCTGCTGATTCTCCAATCCAGCACCTACACCTGGTACTGTGGAACTAGGAGGAACACCCTTGCTCACCTCACACACAGAAGGAGCTAACTTTTCTCAACTCAAACTAGAACACTTTTCCAATACAACCATGAGTCTATTATATAGATCTCATCCAAACAATGATTAGACATCTAATTACAATAATTAGATCTGCAGCTCTCAGTCTAAAAATAGATCTAATCATGCAAACACTTGGTTCATTAGCTAACTGCTCGTAATAAGCTCGCAGTCAAACCACACAGGTGACTGGCGTTGGTCCCTGTTTGCCTGGGGGTCACCAATGCCAGCCGATCCATGACCGACGTCGGTTGCTTCCTATCTCCTACCTACCGATGTCGGTTTGCCAGACCAACGCCAAAGACTGTGACACTCTGCAACTCATCCTGCAACCTCCTCCATGTCTGCATCAGTAAAGCTTTTAGCTCCACAACCTAACAATCTCCCACTTGGAGATAAACAGCTGCACTGTACCTGTACCTGTACTCCATCTAATATGTTTCTTGGTTTGTATCCCTCTTCAAGATCAATCCTAAAGACAACCCACCACACGTACTGTGATGTACCTCCTATCATCCGAGTACCCTGCCACATCCGAACCTACAAACACATGTAGTGAAGTCCTGACCCTGCATAGCATGAATCCCTACTGCCGGTCCCTCTCAAGTACCTGAGAACCCACTTCCCCGAATTGGTTCCTAACTCTTTGACAGCTCCCACTGCATGGGAATACTCAGGTCTATACCAGACCTCATGTGATTTCAGACACTATACCTGTCCAACCCTTAGTGTGCTCTGGCTCTGCATCCTGAACCTCACCAACACCTGATTCACATCAGCTCCCACTCGAGACAAAATCAACCTGTGATCTCCATGTCTCCCATGTCAAAGAATTTCACTGCTCCAAACTCCTCATGACATGCCACTGAACTAACCTTACCCTTAGCTCAGCAAAACCCTGTATGTCTGAACCTGTACCAAGTTCATCCTCCACATACAGTAACAAGATAATGTTGTGACCATCATCCACCTGGTAAGACAAACATAATGGTTATACTGACATTGACTAAAGCCCTGCTTTGTCATCCACCTGGTACCACCTGTCAGTCCTGTCCCACTGTCCTGCAGCTCCTCAAGACCATATGACCTGGTCTTCCGTCTCACGTATCCATTCTCTCTATTATTCAACTAAGGTATCCATTCGTCTCTGTGCTTTCTCACCACCAGCAATCCTACCAAAAATGCCTGTTTGGTTCTCCTCCAAGGAATCACATCCTCATCCATGCCAAGCTCACACTTGTTTCCTGGATCCTTCCTTCTCTACAATCAACAACATGTATAAAGAAGAGGAACAATGAATTTGAGGGCCTACTTACATCTTCAGTCCTCCGTATGGGTGTTTGAGACTCCATGACAGCGTGTTGTCCACCCAAAATCTGTTACAGTGACCAACCTCGGTCACTCCACAGTCTGCATCCGACCGACGTCGGTTCCATGCATCTGTCCCTGACTACCGACCCTATAGATATCAGTGTCCCTACTGCCAACGTCGGTCCTCTTGATTGACATCAGTCTTACCTACTGCCGACATCGGTCCTCCTGATCGACGTCGGTCTTACCCTGCCCGACATCGCTAGCTTTGGTCTGCACATGACCGACATCGACACCTGTCTATTCGATGCTGGTTCTTCCTGACTTACGCCGGTACCTGTGTTCACCTGTGAGTGATGACTCTTTACCTGCGAGCTTCTTTGAATCAAAACCCATGTCCAGACTGCTCTGCTCAGAAGTATCCAGCACCATCCACTGGTTTCTGTCTGCCATCTCCTCCAAGTACACCAAGGCTTTCCAATTCTTAAGCCTGTCAAATATATCTGTCTTCCGCTTAAGAACATGCATCTCCTTCCTGCTCATGTGACCAAGCCTACGAAGCCACGTCTCTGCAACAGAAGAAGAATCAGTAATATAAACAAGTAGATAAAGAGTACCTATTTTCTTACCACCAGCTAATTCAAGTGCATCCACTGTGAGAGTTCTTGTGCATCTCTCATCACCCAATCTATCTGAAGAAATTAGCCATATCTCCAAACCTGGGGCTTGCATGACCTTCATCAACACATGTGTGTTGGTTGCCTGCAATTTCAGCTTCACTTCCCCTTTGCCAATTCTTTGGCAAGGCTCACCAGCTCCTCTACTTGGGGCTACATGGAAAGAGGCAACCGAATCTTTTATCCAAGATTCAACTTTATCCAAGAAACCTCCTAGAGCATCCTGTGCAACAACACCTGCTACATCTTCTTCTTCAGTTTCTTCATGTTGATCTGCTACCAACCAACACTATTCTTTTACCTGCTCTTTCTTTCCATAGGACCTTAAGAGACCATCTGTGCTTTTCAACTCTTCCATTCTTAGCTTACTTTCATCTGCCATTGCTCTACTCCCACTCGATCAGAAACCCCTGAGAGTGACCTGTAATCAAAACACACTACCCAGATCTAAACCAATCTGTTAGTATCCAACCCAAAAGCTCTGATACCACTTGTCAGGATCTTGATCCACCAAAAGAGCACAATATGATTACCAAACCAAGAAACTTAATATGCGTAAATTAACCAGATTTACCAAGTAACTAGAATTCAGAATAACACATGATATGAGAGACAATACACAACTTGTATTAACACTTTACAGAAAAGAATACAATAAAGAAGATCCCACTTCTTCTCCACCACCTTACAGAGGTTTCCCACACCTCAAGTGAATAGTAAATCTTCTCCCCAAAGCTCTCTCTCTTAGGTCCCAACACCCAACTCAAATATAGAGTTGGTGTTCACCTCCCGTGCTCCACGCACACCACAAGTGCTCCACACACTCAAACAAGTACTCCACGTACTTCAAGTAGATCTCCCATGAACCTGCAACAACCTGCAATTCAACAGACCATACTTATGGAAGGAACTCCCTTGCCTTCCTCTTTGCTCTATTTGAGTACACACCTGTACTCCAAGTAGATTCTGCCTGATTCTGCTCCCTATTGTGTTGTTGTCCTATCTGATCTTGCACACCTGCAAATCACCCTGGTTCTGCACACCTGTGAACCTTGACCTTGCACACACATACACCTATAGATCAACGATCTTACTTACCATGTAGATCTCCTATATAGGCCATGCACCTGTGACCAAGATCCTACATACATGAAGAACCCTGTTGATTCTCCAATCCATCACCTACACCTGGTACTGTGGAACTAGGAGGAACACCCTTGCTCACCTCACACACAGAAGGAGCTAACTTTGCTCAACTCAAACTAGAACACTTTTCCAATACAACCATGAGTCTATTATATAGATCTCATCCAAACAATGATTAGACATCTAATTACAATAATTAGATCCGCAGCTCTCAGTCTAAAAATAGATCTAATCATGCAAACACTTGGTTCGTTAGCTAACTGCCCGTAATAAGCTCGCAGTCAAACCACACAGGTGACCGACATCGGTCCCTGTCTGCCTGGGGGTCGCTGACGCTAGCCGATCCATGACCGGCATTGGTTGCTTCCTGTCTCCTACCTGCCGACTTCGGTTTACCAGACCAATGCCAAAGACTGTGACACTCTGTAACTCATCCTGCAACCTCCTCCATGTCTGCATCAGTGAAGCTTTTAGCTCCACAACCTAAAATTTCATGTGTCAAAAATGAATGGAGTACCCAATATTGTAGTCTATTTCTCACTAAAAAAAATATATAAATGATGAAATTAGATGTAAGTCCCATTAGATATATAATCACGCAACTCAAGTTTTAGCCTAGATTTAACATAAGTGACATAATTAAATGTAAATTCAGATAAAACATTGATCAAGGTATGTTTTATATAATAAATTAGATAGAAATCATGGATTTGACCTAAAATAGCATTGTTTATCTCATAGATCTATCAATATCTCAATGGCCTCTCCCAATCGTCATTGAAAATTTGTAACTATAGAATAGGATTATGAAGAAATTTAGTCCATGCATTAGTAGAGAAAACCCAAAATAATCATAGAGGACATAATGTGTTAAGCCTTCTCCCTCAAGGGGTGGTGTTAATGAAATAAAATAACTAATTATGAAAGTAAGACAAGAAATACCTTCCAAGTAGTGAATCTCCTTAAAAAATGATCAATAAGAGTGCTTATTCATAGATTTGGTACTCCAAGTCTTCATCAATGTGGTGTAGCGTGCAACTTCATCATCTCTTAGTTCACTAATGGCTTTGGCTCATAGATTTATAAATTAAGGGGATGAGTGAAGTTTTTATAATAATATTTATACATAATAAATTTGCATAATTTAATCTTGTTTAAATTTATTTATGCATGATAACATTACACAATTCAATATTTTTGGAAGTATTTTCACATAATAACATTGCACATAAAAATATTTTTTAAGATCAATGGATGAGGCCTTGTATTTATATCCTTCAAATTTAACTCTCACCTAAGTGTGGTTAGGTTATAATTAACCGTGGTTGAGTTAAAACTAACCCTAGATGAGTTAAGGCTAACCCTAGTTGAGTTAATGAGGGGACATGTAATTAAAATTTTGGATAGAGATCCCATTAATTATACACAGTTCTCTATTTCTAATTTTATTGTAATTAGGGAGATATTTTGAATTCCTTAACTTTTATGATGATGATGTCATCATGACCTCATATTCATTGAATTTTCATTTTTGTAAAATTTGTTTTCACTAATTGCACATGGAAAATTCACTTAAGCATTTTATTTGGTTCACTTTGTTAATTCATTCTGCTTAGCATTTTAGCATGTTAGAAATTCTTTAAGTACCTCATTTAATGGGTCCAAAAGCAAATTACCTAATTTCTAGGTCACAAGGTGATTGGAGATGAATACATGAGAGGTTACTATTGCATACAGGATAATACCCTAAATAGGGATGCCTCAACATAACTTTGAGCACTAACTTTTGATGTGCAAATGAAATTAGGACATTTAATGATTCTAATTCTTAATTTTTATTATTTGGTAAAAATTAATTTGAAGTTTGGTTGGAAGCTAGCTATGGTAGAATGGGGTGCCTATATTTTTCCCTTGTTTGGGAAGGCATTACAAGTTATAGGCTCAATAATGTCTTCTTAAATAATGAAAAATTAGTTAATGCTTAATGTCTCAAAAGGTGATGGATGAGCCATGGATGCCCCCTCAAGGGAGCGGGTGACAAATAAGGTTGACGATCATTCCCTCAAAAATAAGGAAATGATGGGACCTTAAGGGAAAAGGGGTGGAAAGACTAATTTTCCCAAAGATGATTATAATTAGTGGCATAGTAAGATGCCCAAATAAGGTAGATAAAAGGGATGATTTTCCCAAAAGAAGTTATAATCATCGGCATAGTGAAAAAGGACCACTATAGAATAGATAAAGCTAATGATTTATCCAAAGGTAGTTATAATCATCAGAACAATGAAAATATTCCCTAGTAGGGTAAGAAAATGATAATGATTTTCCCAAAAATGGTTATAATCATGAATATCTAGATAGATCAAAACACAATGATTTGACCAAAGGTGGTCAAATATAAACTATTGGACCTTCCATAATTCTTAGCAGCCTCAAAACCAAGGAATCTCTTCCAGGCCACAACCCATGGTGATGATAGTAATAAATTAGGATCTTGGCGTGGAAGAGACCCTAGTGTTTTCAATTTCATCACAAGAAGGACCATCTCAAATACCACCACTTGTAATGAGGGTTGTGAAGCAAGAGCAAGATGTGGAAGAAATTATAGCTACTGTTAGTGGTTTTAAAGGACAAGAGGAACCAATTTGTATTTATTATTATAATGTAAAAGAGGGTAGCCATCTTATTGCATCCTCATTTTTAATTTCCACAAGTGTGTATGTTACTTCTTCCTCCACTCAACAAACTTCCCCCTTGCTTGGTAAGACCACGATTTGTTATAAGAGGAAGCCCAGAGTTATTGGAAACCCTACTGATACAATTGTTAAAGATTCACTATAAAATGGGCCAATAGACCATGGACATAGGTCCATCAATAAGGATCCTAAGGATGAAGAAGAGGACAAGGAACTATAGAATGTCAATGTCTTAAGCCTTCAAGGATTGAAAGTAAAAGCACCACTTGGGAGTGACAAGTCAGGTGAGCACATAACTCCTTTAATTACCTTAATCCCTTTTATTTATACAGTCTCTTTGGTTTATGTTATTTCTCCCACTAATTTTTTTTCTTTAGATCCTATTCATGCTAGTATTACTATTGCTCCCACTATTAGTAGCATTGCTTCAGTTCTAGATGTTCCTAGTGTTGAGCTTGTTTATCAAGACTCCATTGTCTCCACTTTCACTATTATCACCTTAGTCACCATTCCCCCTACCAATACTAAGCCTAAAAAGGTCCATTTAAAGAAAACTAAAGGAGTTCTAGCAAGTGCCTAGTTGCAATTTTCTTCTACCCAATT
>JARHVA010001054.1:2410000-2422500 GCA_037957365.1 Torreya grandis
TATTATTGAATATAAATAATATAAAGTTTAATGTTTTAAAACATTGTAAAGACATTTTGTTAGTCTATATATAATAGCAACTAAATATCATCCACATAGATTTGCATTCTCTAATCATAAACAAATTTGAGTAAAGTAACCTAATATAATCATACTACAACATTATGCACTAAGTCTATGTAATATATACATAATGCAATCACATACAAGATTTATTCCATATTATGTACTAAACTGAACTAACACTCACTAACATGCAAAATCTAATATTTAACTATTAATACCTTAAAATTTTGATTTAACTATTTTGAGAATATTGGAGTCCTATTCTTAATTTATTTAAGGGTCTGAGCTAATTAAATCAATGAATAATATTTCAATAATTAAGCTACTAAATTGTATAATTTAATTGCAATTTGAATCTTTCTAAAAATAGTAATAAATGTGAAGAAAATAATAATTAGCTATAAATTGACTAAGATGACTATTGCAGGGTCTAAAATTCACTATGCAAGATTGGGACAATGTCATGAATCAAGATCTGGCATTTGTTTTATGAAAGGATAAGAGCACCAAAATATGACACCCTGGGTTCCAGTGCTATAGTCTTCTTCTACCACTATTGTCCAAGAGACCTAAAATTTTTGGGTTTTGTTTACTATGTTTATGTGAGCTTGCCTGTAAAATTTCAACTGTTGGATATCCATGGAAATCCTTCTAGAGCTTATTTATTCTTCAAAACCTAGAATTCATTATGCTTTGACAAACTTTGAGATAGAGGGGAAGGGTTAGTGTGTGTTAGATGCACTAAACGTGTATCCACACCCCTTGTGTGGGCACGTTGCCTACATACCAATACTCTGAAGAGGGATCAGCCATATGTAGTTCTCTCACTTGATGTGCTTTGTGAAATTATGTATATGAAAATGTAAAATGCTAAAAACAAGGTGTTCTTGAGGTGGTTAGATACTGGTGTAAGGATTTGAATGTGCTTATATTTGTATTGGTTGGTTGTATGTAGAGAATAGGGAAATATACTTGAGTAGTCTTGCGTGTATTCTTGCTTACTTTGTGTTATTTGTCAAACCCATTCTAAATGAACTTTGAATGGGATTTTATAGGGATCTGTTGGTCATGGGTCAAATTTATTCATGTTAGGCCAACAAGAAGAGGGATAGGAACTGGAAGGAACTAACCGTTGGAGGTAAAAATATACTTGGACAGGAGCACCAAAAATGGACACCCTAGGGTTTGGTGTTATAGTCCAAGTTGGGTGCTATAGTGCTGAAGGAATATGACCTAGGGGGATGGAATCATCATTGAAAATACTACTTGGAGGAGGTAGAATCACTATTTGGAAGGCTACAAATGATTTGGAATTAGTGAAAATATGCCTATGAGGATCATGAGATCAAGCAAGAGGGACCTATGGGTTGAGTGTCACAACCCACACTCAAGCTACCAATTTTTCACATTTAATATGACTACATTTCCCCCCCCCCTTTATTCTAGTGATGTAGCAAATTGAAATACTAAGATAAAGTAAAAATTAAAAGCATACCTGAACTTACCAACAAGGGTGATGCTCATGAAGTTGTGTGATGTTGGGTGTGCATAGAGAGAGCATGCCATGAAGTGTAAATCTATAAAAGAAAAAAAAATAGTAGATCAGTTATTACTAGATATGTTATATCTAAAATAAGAAAATATAAAGCTAGGTAAGAGAGAGAGGAAGATAAAGGAACAAATACACCTCACTAGGTACGTGAACCAATACAAAACCTATTGTGATATTGAGTGATGTTGAGTAATGTTATACCAAGATTAATATTGTGAATAGAGTTGACTACTCAATTCCCTATGAGTGGCTAAAGAATACAAAGCCTATCCTTTTGGTTCCATCATCACCCACTAAGTGAATCTATGTGATCATGCATGTGTAAATTGATGTTTAGACTATGTGTCTAATCCCTATGAGTAAGTGGCTCAAGAATACAAAGGCTAACTAGTCTTTTGGATCCATCTTTGTCTCATGAAGTGAAGCTATGAACTAATACTAGTATGGATGTGTGTCATATAATATGGCTCCTAAATCCCATGAATGCTCTATAATTTGATAATTTGGCATAGATAGCTAAATGTATGCTAAAAACTAGGCCACTCTTAGCCACTCTAAAAGGTGGATATTAGGCTTGTATGAAAGCCACTCTAAAATTGGGCACTAGGCTTATATTAAATCCACTCCAAAATGTGGATACTAGGATTTTATAAAAGCCACTCCAAATGATGCCAACCAATTGTGGATGGAATAAGTCATGCAACTATTAAGAATGCCTAGGTAATGTACTAAACTTGGAAAGACAAGAAAATAAATGTGCTACACACATTGCCCTAATCATTGGTGTCTATAAAATGGATTCTAATTGGGAAGTTATACCAATTTCCCTATCTAAAACTAGAAGTGAGAGCCATCATTTTTCACATGATGCCCCCTATATCTATATTTTCTAAGAAAAACTACACTAAAATTATTGTATCTAACTGGTTTGAATGTGCAAAACTATAGCTAAACCCACTTTTCTACCTATTTATGAAAAACCTAACTTTTTGTTGTTTAGAAAAGAGTTACAAAAATGGACATCCTATTCTCTATCACTATATTCCAATCTTGGTGATATTGTCTTGGGCTAATTTTGATGAATTTTCTGTAATTTTCATTATCTACCTAGTTTTAAAGTCTAGTTGTTGTTCTGGGTGTTTTAAAAACTATTTTTTTGACTGTTACGAGCTTTGATCTCTATGACAAAACCTCTTTTTATTTCCCCCTCTTTTGAGGGTAGGAATGAATACCTTGCAATGACTATCCTTAAAATAAATAGCCTTCAAAGTTTTTTATGCTATGAGAATACATGATATAGCAATGGTAATCAACAAGATATCTCAAGATATAGCATGGTTTGTAATGGAGATTTTTAGATCAACAAGGGTATGCCTAGATAGATATAAAAATATAATAACATGTGCAATGTACTGAATTGAAACTAAAAATTTTAGTTTTTAGGTATTAGTTGTCAAGGATGGGTGGAGCATGATGTCCATCATGGCATCTAAGAAATCAAGATAATGCATGATGTGGATCATGCCATTGTAAATAATTAAAAAGAAATCAAACAACAAGCAAACAAGGCAATAATTAAGAAGCATACAAGAGTGGCCAAGGGGCCAAACAAACAAGGGACATGGTCACATGTCACTCAAACTATAAAGCAAGCATACGAGGCATGTTTAAATACCACATACACATATAATTGAAAAAATCAAGGTTGGCACAAGGGCCACAAGCACATAGAAGAGTATAAGAAAAGGAAATTGGAAAGTGTCCTAAGGCACACACAAGAATAAAATAAAAGGGAATTATCAAATGTCCTAAGGCACATACAGGAAATAAAGCAAGAATTGAGAAATGCAATCACATCTAGCTATGCAAAGCCAGAAAGGAAAGCATGTAATATATTAGAAATATAATTGTATCTAACTAATTAAAATAAGAAGTGAAAGTATGCAATACATGTAGTACAAGACTAGGTATATGCTAAGAAATACACAAGTGCTATATACTAGTGAGTGTCGATAAATTAATCTATGTAAGCTAGTAAGTAATGTACATCAACATGATAACTAGAGTATGTGGTGTAGGAATGACATAACCTAGATGGTGTAGTCATATATAAGATGCCCCTAGGGGGTAGATATATCAATATATGTCTCGAATGTATAAATTAGGATGCCCTCTCAATGGGTAGAGTGAAGCAATCAAGGATCTAGAATTCACTACACAAACTCAAAGAAGATCAAGTGAAGCATGGTAATGTAGATAAATCGACAAACAATATCATAGAATAGTAGAATGTAAGTCTAGCATGATACTAGAAATGTATTTCATGGAGAATGCATACAATTGAAATAATTTTGGTATTTTGACATATTTGAATGTTTTTTGTCTTTTTATATAAGCTATATACTATCAATCATAAGGAGAAGATGTAAAAGTAAATGAAAAGAAGTTATATACAAGTAAGTTGAAAGAAACTATGTATAAGTAAGCTAAGAAAAAATGATACTAACCAATGAGTCTCATGGGAGAATCCCTATCATGGTTTCCTATATAAAACAAAGGAATCATGTGTGATTGTGAAGCACAAATAAATGGCTGAAAATATGACTTTGAATATGCATATTCATTATCGGTATCTTGGAAATCATAATAACCTATATTGTTCCACTCATCATTATCATCTTGATCTTGAACCAATGGAATTCTAGTGTTGAATTTTATTTTATTTGGATCCTTTTCTTTGATAAATTGTGTCTATGAATGATTTGTCTTAGGATGTTCAATAAATCCCAAACCTTGGTGACAAACATTATCAACTACTAGAATAGGAATAGTGATGACTTGAACCTGCTTGCCCAACCCTTGACTTTGATAATCAAATTGTTGTAGATATTTTTGACCAAACACATATTACTTTAAAATTTAGCCTCATTATGGATAGGTATATTTACATCTTTTTTGTGATTTACTTATGCTTTTGGTACTATTTCTTTCTCTAATTTTTCTTTTTAATCATTTTATTTTTCTGAGTTATGCTTTGGTAACCACTTTTGAACTGTTTCTAAAGTTGACCCTTTGTGAATGTATTTCTATCTCACTATGGATTTCTTGATTGATTTACCTTGTATATATTCCTCATTATCAATTATCTATTGTATATATATTTTTAATTCTAAACATGAATCTGTGTAATGCCCATGCATTCTATGATATGCATAATAATATCTGGATCTCTGCACTGGATGTAGAGGAGGTAGTTTGATCAATTTAAATTTAATCATTTCCCTTAGTACCTCACTTAAACTCTTGTTTGATATTTTAATGCTTTTTGAATCACTAATTTTGGAGTTACTTTGTTTTGATTTCTTGTTTTGATATGTAACATTGCTTGCAACCAATTGACTAGGTGAAGGTGCATATGCATGATTGACACTAGGGTGCATATGAGGATTTTGTATTATAATATAATTTTCCAATGTTTTGATATTGTCATGTAATAGATAATTATTAAATCTTAAATTAAATTGGTCATACTGGTGATTTGATCCCTTAGAGTCTTACAAGTGCAAACCCTAATTGCTTCTTATTGAACATGTAAGCACATATGTTGAATAAGGTTTGAAGAAGCTATAGGCTAAGTGTATGCATTAGGAACAATAATATAGGCTGCCTCAACTTTTGGATGGGTGATAACATAGACCTAGTTAGAGGGAAAGTAGTTATCACCCCCTTGGGGGAGAGGAGGAGAAGGAAATTCTTTCCTAATATGCAATAATTTTTCATGTGATATTGGAATACTATGTGTATCTATGTTATCCTTGAATTGAGTGCATGCATTATTTTAATTTGTAATATGAGAAGTAAGAGTAAGAGAGTTATCATTTAGACATTCTTTTGTCATTTTTTGAGATGACAAAGTAGAGTTTAAAACATGAGATTGACCATTTAAACTATGCATTAGAAATTTGATTCTATTTCGTTTACATTATTGTAATTTGAACATAGAAATAGAAAAAGAGTTATATGAATCTAGGTATAAATCATGTATATGGGATGAAATGCATGTAATTAGAGTTATAAGTTCTATATCAATATATTTATCAAGAGTATACCACATGAGAGATAATAAGGGATAGAGAGCATGGAATTGTGCACTAATGCATAAATTTTTTTGACTTGTGATATGACATTTCAAATATGTTTAGCAAGGTATAATTGAAAATTATTCCACATGAGAGATAGCAAAAAAATGGATAGAGAGCATGGAAATTTGCATGAATGCATAAATTTTTTTGACTTGTAACATAACATTTCTAATATGTTTAACAATATAGACCTGACTTTATTGAGTGAGTGAGTGAGAGAGAGAGAGAGAGAGAGAGAGAGAGAGAGAGAGAGAGAGAGAGAGAGAGAGAGAGAGAGAGAGAGAGAGAGAGAGAATGTTTAATGAAACCTTGTATTAGAGAAAAGTAAACATTGCTTTGAAGGAAAGGGATTTTAAGATTTTTAGATATAAATTTCTTAACATCATCCCAATTATAAAAAGTAAGCATGAATACAAATAATGAAGATTTGTACTAACATATGGTAAAATTAATCATTCATGTACATGATAGGACCGAGTATGGTCTCATTATTTTCAATAAATCAAGAAATATGTGTAAATAAGTGAGATCCATTTTTGTTATTATGTGAAATATGATTTTAGATGTAAGGTGATACCTCAAGCAAACAAAAAGACCTAGTATATGTAACTAGGGTTTTGAAAATTATATTTTTAAAATTTAATATGGAATTTTAAAATTTGATGTAAATTTTTGATTTAAATATGTAAATCAAAAAATTATTGGAAAATTTTTTATTTAAAGGGACCTAGTATGTGCAACTTGGGCTTGAAAGAAAAAATATTTTTTAAAATTACTATGGAATTTTAAAAATTAAATTGAATTTATGGTTTAAATAGGCAATTAAAATGTTGTAAAAATTAGTAAATAATTTACCCTAGGGTTTTTAGGGTTTTTATATGCAAACAAAGTAAGTCAGATTTGCCAAATGATTTAATAGTTTTGAGAATATTGGAGTATTATTCCTAATTTAGTTAAGGGTCTGAGCTAATTAAATTAATAAATAATATTGCAATAGTTAAGCTACTAATTTGTATAATTTAATTATAATTTGAACCTTTCTAAAAATAGTAATAAATGTGAAGAAAATAAGACTTATCTAGAAAGCGACTGAGATGGTTGTTGCAAGGTCTGAAATTCATTGTGTAAGACTGGGATAGTGTCTTGAATCAGGATATGAAATTTATTTTATGAAAGGATAGGAGTGATAAAATAAGACATCCTAGGGTCTGACGCTATAGTCCTTTCCTATCTCTATTTCCCAAGAGACTTGAGATTTCTAGGTTTTATTGTATATGTCTGTGTGAGCCTGTCTATGAAATTTTGACTATTGGATGTTTATGGAACTCCTTGTAGAGCTGATTTATTATTCAAAACATAGACTCAATTGTACTTTGAAAAACTTTGAGATAGAAGAGAGGGGTTAGTGTGTGTAATATGTAATTAATGTGTATCCACACCCCTTGTGTGGGCACGTTGCCTACATACCAATACTCTGAAGAGGGATCAAGCCATATGTAGTTCTCCCATTTGATGTGCTTTACGAAATTATGTATATAAAAATTCAAAATGCTAAAAACTAGGTGTGCTTGAAGTGGTTAGGGACTGGTGTAAGGATTTGGATGTGCTTGTAGTTGTATTGGCTAACTATATGCAAAGAATAGGGAAATATGACTGAGTAGTCTTACTTATATTCTTGCTTGCTTTGTGATATTTTCCAAATCCATTCTAAATTAAATTTGAATGGGATTTTATAATGATCTATTGGTCATGGGTCAAATGTATTCACATTAGACCGATAAGAAGAGGGATAGGAACTAGAAGGAACTGACCATTAGAGGTAAAAATACACTTGGATAGGAGCATAAAAAATGAACACCCTAGGGTCTAGCACTATAGTCCAAGTTAGGCACTATAGTCCTGAAGGAATAGGATATAGGGGGATGGAATCATCAATAGAAATTCTCCCTAGAGGAGGTGAAATCATTTTCTAGAAGGTTATGAATGACTAAAAATTAGTGAAAAGATGCCTATGAGGGTTATGAGAGCAAGAAAGAGGGACCTATGGGTTGGGTGTCACAAGCCACACTCAAGCTACCAATTTTTCACATTTTATATGACTATAAAAACATACTAAATCTAATAATCCCCACACACAATGCATATAATATATAAAATCTAATGTTATGTGTGCATGGGTTTTAGCAATTCTTCTATCATCTTTTATTATCTCCATCTACATCACCCTCTTTGATGATGCTCTCCCTCCATCATGCTCTGAGGGATGAATTCTCATGCATCCATCTCATGATAAGAAGGTAGTTAACCTGATACATCATGGTATATATCATAAAATAATGTTAAAATAATTATAAACATAATCATAATATACATAATTCACAATATAGCTAACTCATAATAATGAAATCATGAAATCCAAGTAACATAAAATTGTCCCATAGCAGCTCATGACTTATAGTTTAGTTAAAAAGTAACTAATCAATCTAACAACCATAATAATCCATGGATAATTAGGTAAATTGGCTTAGTGATAAATTGGGATGTAACCTCTTTCCCCCCTAAAGTTGGTCATCATCCCGATAACACTTATTAAAGCATAGTTCTAAATAAAAACATTATTTAGTAAAAAAAACATAGTATGAAGCATAAAATCAAGTAAATAAATGTGGAAATAGCTTATAGAACTCATCATAATCCTCCCAAGTATCACTATCCTTAGAGTATTGGTCCTATAGTACATTGAACTATGACACTTCTCTATTATGCAAATAAAGTTTTTGAGTGTCAATTACTCTGATTGGTTCTACCATGACACCCCAAGATATAGAACCTGAAAAGCATTTCAATCTAACACATGTGAAGGATAATTTATATACTTTTTAAGATAAGATACATGGAATACAATATGCAATAGATCTAGGTCTAGTGGAAATACAATCCTATACACTACATGATTGACCACTTTTAAGACTTCAAAGGGTCTTACATATCTTGTTGAAAGTTTCATTGACTTCCCAAATTTAATCAAGCTTTTTTTAGCTTAACCCATAAGAATAATTTATCACTTACTGAAAATTACTTGGTTGTTATCTTTAGATTAAATGCATAGCTATTTTGCCTATCATTGGCCTTGTCTAATCTCTACTTTATTATTCTAACTTGATCTTCCATATTTGAAAGCATCTCATGTCCAAAGACTACCTTGTCTTCCAACATGTCCCAACTAATTGGTATCCTACACCTTCTTCCATAAAATGCTTCAAACAATGTTATCTTTAAAGTAGATTATTATGAGTTATTGTATGCAAACTCAACCAATGGAAGGTATTCTTCCCATTTATATTGTTGATCCATGAAATACATATAAAGAAGATCCTCTAACACCTGATTAACTCACTCAATTTTACCATTAGTCTATGGGTGATATGCAATACTAAAGTGTAGTTATGTACCCAAAGCTAAATTTAGAGTTAACCAAGACCTAGAAGTCATCCTCGAATCATGATCTGATATGATCTCTAAAAATTTGTGTAATTGAACACTTATTTTATGAATATCTTCATAAGAGTAGGTGCATCATCTGCTATATTACTTGGTATAAAATATGATACCTTGGTGAGACTATCAACTAGAACCAAGATCATATTATGTCTATTCCATGACAATGGTAATCCTTAGACAAAGTCCATATTGGTCATCTACCATTTCCATTCTAGTATGTCATGTGGATATAATAATCTAGCCAAATGCATATGTTTAGCTTTCACTTATTGACATTTTAGATAATGTGACACAAAGTCCATTGCATCTTTCTTGATTCCCTTCTAAAAATAAAGTGGTTTAAGCTTTTCCATGAGCTTCGTTACTCTTGGATGTCTTGAATATGGGGAGTTATGTAGTTTCTTTATCACTATGCTCCTCATATTATCCTGATCTAACACTTACATCCTTCTGTTATATCTTAGAATATCATCACTCTCTAAGTTATATCCTTTATACCTAGGATTCTAAGCATTCTCAGACAAAGCTTTCCTAACCTGATCATAGAATTCATTTCCTAGAGAGTATTTGATTACACAATCTCTAAAATTACTCTTAATAGTAACTACAACTATTATGTACCTTTTATGACTTAATGCATCAGCTAATCTATTTTCCTTTTCTTTGTTGTAATTGATATCAAATTCATAGTCAGACAAAAACTCTAATAACATCTTTAACAAGCATTCAAATTTGGTTGGGTGAAGATGTATTTAAATCCAAAGTTATTAGTCTTGAGCTCAAATAATTTTCCAAATAAATAATATCTCCAAACTTGCAAAGCATGAATAATTGTTTCAAGTTCAAGGTCATGAGGGGCATAATATACCTCATAAGACTTCATCTTCCTTTACTCATAAGTTACCACTGCACCATCCTGCATAAGGAATCCTCCTAGTCCATCTCTAGATGTATCTATGATCACTAAAAATTGACCATTGGGATCAAGAACTCTTAACACTGATGTTGAAGTAAGCCTTCTTTCCAATTTTTGAAAAGCTACTTCATACTTATTTGACTAGATAAAAATTTAATTCTTATGTTGTAGAGAGGTAATCGGATTAGCTATCTTAGAAAATTTTGAAATAAGTTTCCTATAATACCCTACTAACCCCATGAAACTCCTTACATTATGGACATTTATTGGTGTCGAACACTCCATAATGGCTCTTAACTTATCTGGATCAATTTAAATGTCATCCATTGAGATAATATGTCCCAAATATTATACTTTCCTTTGGAAAAATGCACACTTGGACAATTTGCCATATAACTTGTGCTTTTATAAACACTATAAAAATAGTTTTGGATGTTGAAGATGCTCTTCTTAATCCTTAGAATATATAAGAATGTCATCTAAAAAGACAAACAAAATTATCTAGATAATCTCTAAACACATTGTTCATGAGATTGATAAAGGCTACAGGGGTATTTGTCAACCTAAATGGTAACAATGTAAACTCATAGTGCCCATATCGAGTTCTAAATGTTGTCTTTGGAATATCCTTATCTTTTATCCTTAACTAATGATATCCATCTATAAGATCAATCTTAGAAAAGATCATTGCTCCTCACATCTGATAAAAAAGATCATCTATTTGAGGTAGCAGATACTTGTTTTTGATAGTTGCTTTATTCAACATTCTATAATCAATGTAAAGTCAAAGAGTACCATACTTTTTATTGATGAAGATAAATGGTGCACCCCATGGTTATACACTTGGTCTGATCAACCCTTTAAACAAAAAATCTTGATGTTGTGCCTTTAATTCAACCAATTAAGTGGTTTACATTCTATATGATGTATTAAACTCAAGTTCTGATCCTAGTTTGATATCAATAAAGAAATCAAACTCCCATTTAAGAGGCAATCTTGGCAATTCCTCTAGAAACACATCATGAAAATTCATAAAGATAATATTTAATTGATGGTTTCATAGTTTCCTCCTATTTCATTTATCTTGATGATAAATTTTTGACATCCTTTTCCTTGGGCCTTCTTGAGTTACATTACAAAAATTTGCCTAAGCCTTAACTCCATTTTATCACTCTAAATTAGTGTCTGATTTCTAGAATCATGTAGACACTCAACCTTTTTCAAATAGTAGACAACCTTGGATTTATGATTCTTAAGTTAGTTGACTCTTAGGATCATGTCATATGACCCTAATGGTGTTACATAAATATTCACAATTATTTTGAATTCCATCAATCTAATTTTTTATTTAACTAAACACTTGTCAACTTTGACTTTAGAATCATTCCCATATTGTACCAACCATGTATTTGCCATTACTCCAGCTTTTATAGATAATTTATTTAGAATTCTAGGAGCTATAAAACATTTTTTAGACCCTGTATCTATCAAAATAAAAACTAGATGTTTAAATAAAATACTTGATAGTTCTATGGGTGAAGCTTGAAATTCAACTTGTAGAATATCAATTGTTACATGAATATGTTGCTAAAAAATTCCTTACTAAGGGATAGAAACTTTATTCCTTAGCTTATCTTAGGTACACTTATGTGCAAAATGGTCACCTCCATAGATGAAGCAACCTCCTAGTGGTCCATTCCTATTTGATTGTTGTTTTCCCTTAAAACTACATTTAGAACCATTACCTAGTTTCTAACTACCCAAACCACTATTGGATATGGTATTTTGACGCTTAAATTGACTCTTAAAAACTCCACTCCTTTGCTTCTAATTCTTCTTCTTAAAATTTGGATTATAACTTGCAAAGTTTTTCTTAAAGTTATCCCTAATCTGAGTAAGAGATTTTAACTTTTGCTCCTACTTGACAATTTCTCAAAGACTTGGTCCATGTTAGATGGTCCATGAACATCCACCTCTCCACCAATCTATGGTTTTAATACCATAATGAGCTTTCTAATTCTAAACCTCTCATATGCCTGGTACTAAGGTACATATTTCAGAAGCTTGGTGAATTTTTCCAAGTACTCATTCATCAACAAGTCACCTTGCTTTAGATTTTAAAAATATGTAATATTTTGGTCAAAATAAAGTAGTATAAGCCACCATGATTTGAACAGTTTCATATAATACTCCCAAGTAGTGGTGGTTGAGTTCAGATTCATTTCTAACTTCTTGTTGGGCCACCATAAATTTGCTTCTCTAGCTAATTAATAAGCTCTCCAAATGGATTTAGTGACCTCAGAGTAGTTTTGAATCTTCAAAT
>JARHVA010001054.1:2427500-2487500 GCA_037957365.1 Torreya grandis
CTTATATCAAAATGATAGACCGAACAATTATTTATTTCAATCATAAAAAAATAATCATTGGTGTTATTACTACTTTATATAGACTATCTATGTCTTTTGTTATCTTAATATCTTAAGGCATAAATTGATATTCCTGAATATCAATAATAGAAAGCTTAATGTTTTAAAACATTGTAAAGACATTTTTTTAGTCTATATATAATAGTAACTAGATATCATCTACATAGATTTACATTCTTGCAATCATAAATAAATATAAGTAAAGTAACCTAATATAATCATACTACAATATTATGCACTAAGTCTACGTAATATATACACAATTCAATCACATACAAGATTTATTCCATATTTATTTACTAAATTGAACTAACACTCACTAACACACAAAATCTAATATTTAACTACAAATAACTTTAAAAAACATACTAACTCTAATAATCCACACACACAATGCAAATAACATATAAAATCTAATGTGGTGTGTGCATGGATTTTAGCAGTTCCTCTATCATTCTTCATCATTTCCGTCTATGTCACCCTCTCCAATGATGGTCTCCCTCTGTTATGCTCTGAGGGATGAACTCTCCTACATCCATCTCATGACAATAAGGTAGTTATCCTGATACATCATGGTATATATCATAAAATAATGTTGTAAGAATTATTAACATAATCATATTATAAACAATTCATAATGTATCCAACTTATAATAATGAAATCATGAAATCCAAGCAACATAAAAATATCTCGCTATAGCTCATGGCTTATAATTTAGTTAAAACGTAACTAATTAATCTAAAAACCATAATAATCCATAAATAATTAGGTAAATCAGCTTAGTGATAAATTAGGTTGTAACAAGAAGAAGCTTACAAAAGTATAGATTTTTTAGGTGGATTTCAAGGCCACCAAAACTGAAGATGCATGCTTGCTAGTGAAAGTCAATATAGTACATAGGCCATCTCTTGTAAATATGGATATCATAAGTATGTATCATGGTATCAATTATAAAAACTACTAGGAGTCATAGGAAAATAAAATGGCTATAGCCCCACCATCTAGTTCAACCCAACTAACTACTTTTTTCCTCCTACTACTTTGGGTTTGACCATGCAACTATTAGCTTCAACTAAACCTTGATTTTTTGAGGTTAATTTTTATGTATTTTACATGTAGAGTTAACTGATGTAGCTAAAGTTTATTTATAGTAGCATATGCATGTAATAGTTAAGGACTTTTGTAAGCATGCACATGTTGCATTGCCATGTAAAAGCAAGTCCTTTTTTGGAAACATGGTTGTGATCAAGTATCATTATACATGCAAGCCTTGCATCAATTGAAACTCACATTCTAATTATTAACATGTAACTTTGACTTTTGCATGGATTTAAGGGATGAGGCAACCTCTACCCAAATATTTTTTATACTTGTAATCCTTTTGTATTCGAGGGGTTCAAAAATTATCAATATAGGAAGATTTTTTTTATTTTTTATTTTTTCATGTAATTATGATGATGCTTTTCCATTATAATTATATGTAATTAGTTGTGTTTTTTTTTTCTTGGTTGTTGAATTTAGTAATTTAAAGTGTGCAAGATCTATGAATAATTCCTTCTTTTTATTATTGATGTATGTTGATTTAAAGATATACAATAGCTATTGAACAATTAGAAAGTGTCATTGATATCATGTAATTAGGTAGATTATTTCAATTCTTTGAGTGTGCATAAATTTCTTCTTGATACATCCTTCTAGGCGTAAGCCATAGCTACCTTAGATTCATCTCTAATCTAAGTTATAATCTGGTGAGTAAAGGGTGTGTAACAATAAATATAAATGATAGTAACCTTTAGTAGAGATCCCAGAGTTTACTATATCAACTCTTCCCCATATCCTCTTATTTTGTTTGCATGTGAGTGTTCAACAACTATTAACTATAAACATTGGTATTAAAACACTTGTCCACAAAAGACCAGCCATAAATTAATCTTTCTTTGGATAATAGAGCCTTCTTTTCTACCCTACCTTTCCCATTTTTGGAAATTTTTTATTAATATCTACCCACTTTAGAATAAGTTCCATCCATATAACTCAACTAGGTTTTAACTTTATTCTAGGTTTCAATCATCCACACATATTTCCAATTAACAATATGCATGCTCAGTGTACTATTCCACCACCTAGATGTTCAAGCCATACCTAAAACTCATGCTTTGGAGTGGAGATTACCACTATTGAGATACTAAAATGTTATATATTACCTCATTAAATTTGGGGTGTGTATAAAACCCACATAAATAGAATAAAATATGGTGATAGAAGCAGGGCCACTTGCATGCCTTCCCTAGTAAAGATTATCCCTTACATTTGAGTTGTACGTGAGAAACCTAAGAGAGTAACTAGGTATAGATCCCAAACTAGTATTTTGGTTTCACCTCTATTGATCCATCGAATGCCTAGATCTACACCAAATATCCCCACCATATCTTAGGTTAGGACACCTTCCCTAATGAGAAATCTCTAGCCTATTAATCCTTATACAGCTCAACCTTGGTTAGTTGGATCTGCCATTATAATCCCAGGAGATGTACATGATTTTATTAGGAATATAGAGAAGTATATACCTTATTTTTCCCCTTCTAGAGGAATAAAAATAGAGGAACATATCCATTTTTTCAAAGTTACCTTAAGATTAATGAATGGCACTGATGGAGATGTTGAATGCATGCTTTTCCCTTTTACCTTATAGGATGTTGCTTATGATTGGTTCCTCAATTTTTAAGATAACTCAATTACTTCATAGTACTCATGTCAAATAATTTTCTTTCCTAATATGGATAACTTACTAGTCTAAGTGTGGTATATCATCTCTTCACCAGTATGAAGAGGGAGCCCAATGAGCCAATATGAGATTTTATTGCAAGGTTTAAGAAGATATATACTTGGATAATTGATTCATATAAACCAATAGTGGTACTAGCACTCAAAATGTACTAGAATGCCTTGGATATAATTACCATAGTATTTTTGTGAATAATTTGTGATGCTAACACTTTATCATTATGGTTTCCCAACTTTGAATCCAATGCCTCATGTGAATTAGAATGTTCCAGCATTCAATCAAAAATAGTTGTATGTATTACCTCATATGACACAACATATAATAAATCATAATTATGGATTCTTGAACAACTCTACACAAATGAGTGGTCATCATCAAAACCAACATTCATTCCTATCCAATACTACAATTTCCTAGGGTGATGATTCTACCAAAGTAGAATTGGATTCTATATAAAGAATGGTCCAAAAGTTAAGCAATAACTTATTAGGCATGCAAAGTTTTATGATTAATGCCACTGGTCAAAATAATAATTAGAATTTTGGATTTGAAATATGTAACATACCTTTCAATAGGTCTGTAAATAATGCAAACTAGTAACAGCCTAATAATTACCAAAAAACAACATAGTGGAGACAGCTTTGCCCAATAGGTGTAGAGTTCACAATACATCAAAGCATGGTGAACTTGAATGTGTTGAATTTTGTGCAACATTTTATATCTTCCAAAGATAAATGGTGAGAAAATATTTGATGAACAACCCACTAGAGTTCCCCCATGAGTCTAGTTCCTCAAGTATTGTTATGGTTTTTGAAAATCATGAGTTTGCTTTCCCATATGAGGATGAAAATGTACCAAAAGATAATTATGATGAGGTACATGCCTTCCAGTAATAGTAGAGAGGCAATTATAATCTAAGGAATAAGAATCCCTTCACAACATCTACTTCTCTAAATAATACCACTATTCCACCAAATTTGAAGGTTGATAACAATCCACCTCCCCAAAAATGGAATGATCCACCCTAGAACAAGGAGTAATAGAGAAAATGAGGATATAACATTGTTGAATACATGAATAAAATTAAATAAAAAAATCTTCATGAATTGCCTCAGATCACTGAACAAAAGGAGCTCTTGTGGTAGTCTATCATAGGAAAATCTGCTATAGATAAGATAAAAGATGCCCATACAAATGTCATATACAAGAGTAATCCAAAAGTTCCTCCTTTATTATTAACTATCAGACCATTTGGAAAGAATATTCATAATTATTTAGTTGATTATGTAGCTTTGAATACTATGATGCCAACTTCTATTTGTCAAAATCTTGGATTGAATCCAAACCCATCTAAGGGGATTGTTTCACAACTAGATAAAACAATGGTGCTTGTGGTTGGAGAATTGAAAAATGTACATATTCATGTTGAATTTTATCCATGTTTACATTTGAATATTGATATAATTGTGGTAGATATCTCAGAGGGATATGTACTATTACTGAGTAGAGACAAGTCGAAGACATTGAATGGATATGTAGTAATAGACTTCTCTCATTTTGGCTACCATGGAGAGGTGTTGTAAACCAGATTCAAGTTTATTAGGAACCAATAATAAATCAACCCATCATGGATTAAAATAATAATAATGAAGAGGTAAGTCATAAATCCCCCAATCTTAGAATTTATACCTTTACCACAAAATATGAGGTGTGTGTCAGGTACCCCTAGAACAACAAACATGCTCGGGTACCAATTGATGGGGAATCTAAGAACAAACATAGTTGTTCTGATCCCACTTATTAGGATCTTGCTCCTCAGAAAGAGCACAATATGATTACCAAACTTAAGCAATTAAACATGCAGAAATATACCAGAAATACAAGTAACTAGAATTCACCAATAGCACAGAATATGAGAGACAATATACACTCTTATATATTAATACTTGTATAGAAAAGAATAAAATAAAGAGCCGCCACACTCTTCCACCTTACAGAGGCTTCCCACACCTCAAGTGTACATTAATTCTTCTTCAAAACACTCTCCTATCAAAAAATGGTCCCAACAACCAACTCACACACAGAATTAGTGTTCACCTCTCCAACCAGTCAGTAATAACCCTGCTAGTACACCAAGCACTCTATAGTAATTCAAGTTGATCTCCCATGAACCTACAACCTAAAATTAAATAGACCATTATCACCATGGAAGGATCTTCCTTGCCTTCCTTTCTAGCTCATAATAGAACTAGGAGGAACACACACTTTGTTCTCTTCACTAGCACACTTTACAATACATGCCAATGGGTCTATAAATAGATCCCAGACTTAAACAATAACTTAGACTCCTATTTTACTAATAATAGACACGTAGCTCAAGACTCAAAATACCCTTTAACATGCAAACACTCTATTCACTAAACTAACTGTTCGTGCAACGAACAGTTCTGGAACACACAGGCGACCGATGCCGGTCCCTGCTTGCCTGGTGTTGCCGACGTCGGTCAACTTCCTGCCGTCACCGGTTTCCTTCTACACTGATCATGACCGACATTGGTCATGCTACCGACGCTGGTTCTTCTGGGTCTTCAGCAACCTCCTTTTTTATGTCTGCAACAAGTTGAAGCTTTTAGCTCCACAACCTAACAATCTCCCACTTGGAGATAAATAGCTGCAATTGTACCTGCACCTATACACTGTCTAGTTTGTTTCCTTGGCTCTATATCCCTCTTCAAGATCACCCATGAAGACTACCCACCACAAGACCTGTAGTGCAAAACCTGTCATCCAAATTACCTGCCACATCCACATCTACAAACCATGTAGAAAATAACTTGAACCTGCATAACATGTGCACCTATTGCTGGTCCCTCTAAGAATCCACTGAACTACCCTCAAATGCTTCTTTCCCAGATTGGCTCCAACTTTCTGACAACTCCCACTGCTTTGGAAAACTCAGGCTAGTACATACCATGCACTTAACCTCATTGTGTGAATCAAGACACTTGTTCTGTGAACTGTCCAACCATCAGCGTGCTAACTGGTCTCACACAATCATCCTAAAACAAAGTCAACATATGACCTTCCATGTCCCTAAAACACACTCATGCCAAAGAATCTTACTACTCCAAGATTTTCCATGACACACCCCTGAACTAGCTTTACCTTTAGTTCAGTAATACCTGTATATGTAACCCTGCAACAAGCACATTATACAGTAATAGGATAATGTAGCTAATATTATCCAACTTAGTAAAGAGAAACACAATGATCAAACCTCCATTTCCCTATAGCTTACTCAAGACCATATACCCTGATCTTCTGTCTCATGTATCCATTCCCGCTCTTCTTCATCTTGAACATCCATTCGTCTCTCAATGCTTACTTCCAGCTAGCAACTCTACCAACAAATCCCTATTTGGTTCTTCTCCAAGGAATCACATCCTCATCCATGCTAAGCTCTCACTGTTTCCTGGATCTACCTATTTTGCTTCTTTAATAACTTCCTGGTTCTTTACCATCAGTGAGCAACAAGTAGTGTAAAGAAGGGAAATGATGAATTTGAGGCTTACCTACCCTTTAAGTCCTTCATATGGGTGCTTGAGACTCCTTGACAGATGGCTATCCACCCAAAATCCATCTCAGTGACCGATGCCAGTCACATTCCAGTCTGCTCCCGATCGATGTCGGCTTCCTATGACTGCCTCATCACCAATGTCGATTCTCCCCTGACCGACACCAGTGTTTATCTGCCCTGAGTCACTGACGTCGGTCTGCACATAGCCGATGTCAGTCCCTATCTGGACGCTGACACTGGTTTTCCTGCCGACATTGGTCTCTATGTTTTGCTCATGAGAATTGACTTCTACTCGCAAGCTCCTTTTGGATCAAACCCTTGTCCAAATCACCCTTGCTCTGCTCAAAATTCCTCAGCCCCTCGTACAGAACTCTATTCATCACATTCTCCTTGAAAACCAAGGCTTTCTTACTCTTGTCACTAACATCGGATTCCTCAAGAAACGTTACCTTCTTCTTCTGCATACAAAAATCTCAATCTATACCCTTTGACTCAAGAACATGCATCTCCTTCTTACTCATGTGACCAAGCCTACAAAGCCATGTCTTTGCAATAGAAGAAGAATTAGTAATATAAGCAAGTAGATAAAGAGTACCTACTTTCTTACCACCCGCTAATTCAAGTGCATCCACTGTGAGACTTCTTGTGCATCTCTCATCACCCAACTTTCCTGAAGCAATTAGCCACATCTCCAAGACTGGGACCTGCATGACCTCCTTTAACACCCATGTGTTACCTGTCTACAATTTCAACTTCACTTTCCCTTTGCCAACCATCTGACAAGGCTTTCCATCCCCTAAATAAATTTCTCCAAAGTCTCCCTAGACATACTCATGAAAAAATACCCTATTTGGGGATGCATGAAAAGAGGCACCAAAATCTAAAACCCTAGATTCTAATTTATCCAAAGAACATACTAGAGCATCCTATGCAACGAACTCTACAACACCTGATTCTTCTTCATGTCCTTCATATTGATCTGCTACCAACCAAAAGTCTTCGTTTATCTGCTCTTTCTTTCCATATCTCCAGCAGGTTATTCTGCCATTCCTAAACTTGGACCTCCTGCTATTAAACTTCTCCATTCTTAGCTTACTATCTTCTGCCATTGCTCTACTCCCACTCAAAAAGAAATCCCTATGAGTAACCTGTAATCAAAACACACTAACCAGATCTAATCCAACCTGTTAGTATCCCAACCAAAAGCTCTGATACCACTTGTCAGGTACCCCTAGAACAACAAACATGCTCTGGTACCAATTGATGCGGAATCCAAGAACAAACACAACTTTTCTGATCCCACTTGTTAGGATCTTGCTCCTCAGAAAGAGCATAATATGATTACCAAACTTAAGCAATTAAACATGCAAAAATATACCAGAAATACAAGTAACTAGAATTCACCAATAACACAAAATATGAGAGACAATATACACTCTTATATATTAACACTTGTATAGAAAAGAATACAATAAAGAGCCACCACACTCTTCCACCTTATAGAGGCTTCCCACACCTCAAGTGTACAGTATTTCTTCTTCAAAACACTCTCCTATCAAAAAACGGTCCCAACAACCAACTCACACATAGAATTGGTGTTCACCTCTCCAACCAGTCAGTAATAACCCTGCTAGTACACCAAGCACTCTATAGTACTTCAAGTTGATATCCCATGAACCTGTAACTTGAAATTCAATAGACCATACTCACCATGGAAGGATCTTCCTTGCCTTCATTTTTAGCTCATAATGGAACTAAGAGGAACACACACTTTGTTCTCTTCACTAGCACACTTTACAATACATGCCAATGGGTCTATAAATAGATCCCAGACTTAAAAAATAACTTAGACTCCTATTTTATTAATAATAGACATGCAGCTCAAGACTCAAAATAGCCTTTAACATGCAAACACTTCATTTACTAAACTAACTGTTCGTGCAATGAACAGTTCTGAAACACACAGGCAACTGACGTTGGTCCCTGCTTGCCTGGTGATGCCGATGTCAGCCGACTTCCTACCGTCACCGGTTTCCTTCTGCACTGATCATGACCAACGTTAGTCATGCTGTCGACGCCGATTCTTCTAGGTCTTCAACAACCTCCTTTTCTATGTCTGCAACAAGTTGAAGCTTTTAGCTCCACAACCTAACAGTGTGGGAACTAGAAGTCTAGGGACCCTCCCAATTATGGACTCTCCATTTTAATGGTGTAAGATCCAAGAAAGGATCAGGTGTGGGTGTTAAATTGGTTGACCCACAAGGTAAGAAGTACCTAATAGCCTATAGGTTGTATTTACCTTGCACAAATAACATAGTAGAGTATGAGGTATTGATTTTGGGACTATAATTTGCTCTCAAAAATAATTTCAAGTAGTTGCTAATATATGGATATTCAGAGCTAGTAATTAATCAAGTTAGAAGTGAATACCAATGAAAATTATCATATATAAAGAGGTACAAACATAGATTCTAAGATTTGATTGTGTCATTTGAAGCCTTCAACATAGTAGTTGTTCATAGAGAATAAAATCAGGTTATTGACTCACTAACTGCTTCAGCTACCAATTTGGCACCATTGCAGGAATCCAATGTATAGAGATTTTCTATTTAACTCATTCCTTGCCCATCTATTCCTAATAATATGTAAAATTTCTAGGTCTTTGATGATGACCAACAAATTATTGAATTCTTGACCAATTCAAGATAATTTAAATCTCAAATCATTGATGATAAATAAATTCATTATCTATTCCAAGAGGAATGGAGAGGATTTATTCAACTCAAATAAAATTGTCTTCCTTTAGGGATGGTTTCTTTGTAGAGAACATTTGATACAAACCCCCAAGATCAATAGTTGAGGTAGCCCAAAGTCAATGAATCCAAGTTCAATAAAGAAAACTTGGGGGATGAAAGTGATCCACACTATGTCAATATTGGTCTTAGTTACACTCTAGAAGAAAAACAAAGGGTAAAATATTTACTCACCCAGTCTAAAGACGTGATTGAATGGATGCATGAGGATTTAAAGGTTTTTAACCCAAGAGTCATCACCCATACAATTCTGCAAAAGCCAGACCACAAACCATTAAGGCAAAGATAGAGGCTGGTCAATCCTATCCTAGAACCACTCATCCAGAAGAAAGTGGAGAAGTTGTTAAGTGAAAGAATAGTATTCCCTATTATACACTCATCTTGGGTTGCCAACCTATTTCCAATCAAGAAAAATAATGGGGAAATTAGATTATGTGTTGATTTTAGGAACCTAAATAAGGATTTTGAGAAATAAAACTACCCTTTACCTTCCTTGGATGAGGTGATCCAGATAGTAATGGCTCTAGAATGATGTCCTTCTTGGATGGATTTTTAGGATATAACCAAGTGCTGGTTGAATTTGAAGACAAAATGAAGAGTGTATTTACCATAAAATTGGGTAATTACATGTACAAGAGGATGCATTTTGGCCTAATTAACATATGATCTACCATTCAGTGAGCTATAAACCATGCATTTCAATGGTTGATAGGTAAATGCATAATCATTGACATGGATGACCTCACCATTTTCTCAAAGAACATAACTGATCATGTAGGTTAACTATAATCAATATTTTAAAGATGCAAAAGGTTTAGTATCTCACTAAACTCCAAAAATATCATATTTGGCATTACTAAGGTAAGATCTTAGGCCACATTATCACCAAATATGGAATCATAATTGATCTTGATAGAATTCAGAGGATTTCAAAGATTGCTTTCCCAAATAGTAAGAAAGAGATCAAGTCTTTCTTTGGAAAGATTAATTTTGTGAGGAAGTTTATGTTAGGTTTTGAATAAATTGTTAAACCTCTAAATTCAATGCTCAAGCAAGACTCTAAATTAGAGTGGACATCGAAGCCCTAAAATTCCTATGACATCAAGAATGTCATATCTCAAACTCTAGTGTTAATAAGATCAGACTTCAATGAAGAATTTTTATTATATTTGTTTGCTTTAGAACACACAATTGTACAATGTTTGCTCAAAATAAGTTTGAAAGTGAGCATCCTATTGCATTCATGATCATGAATTTAAAGGAAGCAAAGCTCAAGTATTCCATGATAGATAAGCATATTTTTACTCTTGTCAAGATGATGAATAAATTTAGACATTATTTCTTTAGAAATAAGACTATCATTATTGTGTCAGACCTTGTTGTCAAGCTTACTTTATAATAAAATGAATTGGGAGAGCATAGAGGTAAATGGATGGAAAAATTGTAGGATTTTGACATAGAAATCAAGCTTACTAAAATGGTTATAGGATAAAGCATCATTCAGCTATTACTGAGCCTAACCCACACATCACCATTGACGAGGTTTGTCAAACCCAAGTATCTAAAGGAGACTAATATGCTGATATCATTCAATATTTACTCATAATTACTTATTCCTTATAACTCAATAGAGAGCAAAGGAGAGTGTTGATGCTCTAAGTTGCTCAATACATGATCAAAAAAGGAATCCTATATAGAATAAATTATGAAGGCATCTACCTGAGATGCATATCATAATAAGAAGATCAAGATATCCTAGAGAGCCTACACTAGAAGATTGGTATTGGTCATTTATTTGGAAATACCATGGCACATAAGATCCTATGAATGTGATATTATTGGCTAATAATATTCAAGGATACACAAGCCATGTAAGAAAATGCCATGAATTATAGGTCTTATCCAAAATAGAAGTGCATGCAATGATGACACTATAACCTATCATTAAAGGAAGGCTATTTTCTCAATGTGGCTTAGATTTCATCAGTGTCATCAACCTAAATTCTTTAGCCAACCATAAATTTATGCTCACTGTCATAGATTATTACACCAGATGGACTGAAGTAGTGGCTACAAGGCATTCTAGAGCATAAGATGTAATCATTTTTTTAGAAGAAAACATCACAACTAGGTTTAGTACCCTTATTTCTTTAGATTGTGGCAATGGATCAGAATTCCAGTTAGTTGAATTCACTAAATGGACCCACAATAATCAAGTCACCATCAGGTCATCTTCCAACCATTACCCACATGGAAATGGATTGGTTGAAATGATAAAGAAAAAATAAATCGATGTAATTAAAAAGTTAGTAATGAAAAACCTAGAGAATGGCATCATTTACTATAATATGCACTATGGACAGACCAAACAAGATTCTAATAGGCCCTCAAAGATTTTCCTTATTAGATAGCATATGGATGACATACATTATTCCCAATCATGCTCAAATTTCTAATGTATCAATTTATGAAAGATTAAATAAAACTAAGTAATGAGTCTGGTTTGAATCTTCATAAACTAGACACAAAAAAATAATGAAGTTGAACACAGACTAATATAATTTTTCACACTATAGAATATTTCCTATTACATATTCATTTGGGTATTACAAATATATAGTAATGTATTTCCTATAAATAGGGTGAATCTTATCACCACAAATCTCTCCTCATATCCCTATGAATATTCATACACCTATAATCTCTCAACTTCTCCTTAAGACTCTCTTCCACGAGATACCTTATGAGATTTTTATTTACACATTACATATATTAATATTATAAACAAAGTTCATACTAAAATTTCCTAAGATTCCCTTCCTTAGTATTAGCATGGGGAGAAACACCATCCTCTATCTAATCAGCATACACATGTCTTGACCTTCTTATGTGTTACTTCCTTGCACTTTGATTGTGGGAACAAATAAACCAAGAAATAGGAACACTATTAACCAATCATGGGAACATCCTCCAAGTTGGGAACATGTATTAACCACTTGGGAACATACCAAACATGCAAATGGAACTACATCAACCAAATCTATGAATATCAACTGAACCAATTAAAAAGTAGTGGGAACACGCCTACTAACTACTTTTATCAAGAACATCTCTTGATTTAGTATTGATGGTCTAGATATCTTATAGTATCACACTTTTAGGGGATTACATTTGGAAATTACATGAATAGGGATACACTTATGTTCTTATTTCACATTATAGAAAAAAAGATGAAAATAAAAAGTAAAGTGCCACTACTGCAAAATGGTATCCCATCATTAGTGGATAATGAGAGGTGCAATTGTCCTCCATCCTCCTTTTTACTCCAGCCTCTAGTAGGTGAAGATACTTAGCCAATTTATTGATGAAGCTCAGATGCATTAATTTTTTGAGGAAAAATCCCTCCCATAATTTGGACATCATGTACAAGTGATAATGTGTCCTTGTATAAATAATTGAGTTTGACTTTGATAATACAATGACACATAATTAATAAACATGCAATACCATATGACTTCCAAATGAGACTAATTCAAATAGGTACTCACCAAGTATAAAATTGAGGTCACCTTTATAATTTAGATCTACTAATGTCAAGGTCAAATGAGTGAACATATTAATAGGATATCCTTAACAAGCTTGGGCAGAGACTAAATATAATAATTGTAACCAAAATCTTTGATATCAACATCAAAGTTGGTTCACAAAGCTCACAGATGTAGAAGCAATGATGATATAGAATTTAAGTCAAATCTACAAGAAGACTAAAATCATATATAAGATACCAAATCACTATAATTGGTGATTCACACGGCATGAGCAATAATCTAAAACTAATCTTGAGAGAGGAATTTGTCTGCTAGTTTAAAGAAGAAGCTTGAATAGAAGAGATCTATGGCATTACCCAGATTATAAAGAAGAAACTATTTTGAATAGGTGCTTAAAGTGATAAAATCATAGGTCAACACATCGATGTGGATAACTCATCATCAATCTCCTCTTTTAGATATAAAGTAGGATAAGATTTATCCAAATGATTTTATCCAACAAGCAAGACATAGGATACATAAACTTCTAACTTGTTTTCTCATGATGATTAGATACATGTTGTGTCATGATTATAGGAATAGTTAATATTTGTTGATGTAATAATTACTATCAAGATTGATGGTAGGATACCCATGAAACATAGATATGCCATCCCTAAACACTGATCATAAAACAAACAAATGTTTATTTAAATGTTGAGTGGATTAAAATTGTGTTTGATGCCAGATCAATCTTGAATGGCTTTACACACATCAAAAACTATAATTTAAAACTTGGTAATTAATATAATTTAATAGTGCACAATCAAGCCTAGCTAAGCACCTCTAAGATCAAATGGAAAACCTCAAAAACTACTAATATACTAAAAATATTTGCTCTTTCTCATAGTGTTGAATGAGCCACAGAGATTTGACACCTTATGTGGAAGATAATGTGACTAAGTAGGATCAGAATACATTAAATTCTAATCCAAAACAAAATGTCTTTGGTGAATGAACACAAACCAAATCACAAAAAAAATTACAACTAATTTCTACACTACTCATGCATTTTTTTAAAAGACACAATAAAAACTATAGAGCTCTCATAGAAGGGGCGACCATGAATAACAATGGATCTAACCCATAAAAACTTAGAATTCCATATGGTGTTTTGATATATCCCCATTTTGATACCAAATAATGAGTCTGGTTCAGATCTTCATAAACTAGACACAAAAAAATAATGAAGCTAAACACAGAATAATATAATTCTTCACACTATAGAATATTCACTATTACATATTCATTCGGGTATTACAAATACATATGAATGTCTTTCCTATAAATAGGGTGAACCTTATCACCACAAATATCTCCTTATATCCCTATGAGTATTCATAAACCTATAATCTCTTAATTTATCCTTAAGACTCTCTTTTATGAGATATCTTACGAGAGTTTTATTTACTCATTACATATATTAATATTATAAACAAAGTTCATACTAAAATTTCCTAATACCAAGTGAGAAAGAGGAGTCCCATTTATTGGATATAATAGAAATGGAGGATTTGAGGAATGAAACATTGCTTAATTTCAATAATCATCAAGACTTGGTCAAAATATGGTTTGACAAAAGAGCAAAGTTTAAAGTATTTAGAATATCTGACCTTGTGCTTCTATGGGACAAAGCCCATGAAAATAAAGGATAGCATGACAAGTTTACCCCCTTATGGACTAGATTTTACTAGATAACATAGATCTTGGGTAACAATGCTTTCTATTTGAGTGGTGTTTAATTTATTGGATTGGCATATCCAGTTAATGGGTAATTTTTTAAGCACTACTTCATGGTTGTAACATCTAGGGATGTCCCTAAGTGACCACAACTATGAAAATAAAGGTAGGATTAGGTCATATTAACTATTTTCATAGTTTAGTTTCTTGTTTTCTTTTATTTTCTTTTTTTAGGGTAGTTTTCTTGCTTTTTAGAATAGATGTCTTTATTTTTTTGTGACAATCTAATTGACTTCTCTAGGGATAACCAAACAAGTATTCAATACACTAGACTTCTTATCCATGTTTGATATTAAATTTTGTATCCATAAGAGAGTTTCCAAAAGAATAAAAACTATGAGAACATAAAATGGATCACACAAATTGACTTTGTTTTTAGGTTTTTCACAATTGTGTTTGAGACTTTTAGAATTATAGTATGAAACAAAAATGATAATTATGGTTATATCACAATTAAATACTTATATCATGTATGTAAAATATTCTCTCAATGCTCCATACAAATTTATCAAGTTTTCTTATCTCTTTGAATCAAGAACACTTCCATTGTTAATAATTATATGAGGTAATAACCATTGATATGGATGTAGTTGGTAGGGACATTTTGATAAATCAAGTTTTAATTTCCACATACACCAACTCATAATGATTCATACCTTTATTCTTATACTCCATTCTATAAAAAAAAGAGAAAGGAACAATGTATCTTAAAGAGTGATTAATAAACCCAAATAAAATATAAATGTGATCAAATACTCACATGATGAAATAATATCAATGTATCATGCATCATGCAAGAATATGAGGGTAGGAAAGGGAGAGTGGAATCAGAAGTATCTTTTTTGAGGCTATAGATGTCTGGTTGGCAATAGATCAATTCTCAAGTGTCCCTAATTATAATATTCTTTAAATAAATCAAAATGAAACCTATAATTATTCTAATTCTTTGCTAAATCCTCATAATAAGGGTAAAAGAGACTTACTTCATCACACATGGATCCAAGGTATGAGAAAGGATAGTATGTTATATGGAGTCATTAAAAGTCTATTTCATGTTTTTGGTTCAATTATTCTCTTTTGGTATGGTTCATATTTGATTTGGGGGTTGATAAGAAAAGATTATAGGTTCTTGAATATTCGGGAGTATTCCCCATGTGAGTCTTCATTTGTTGTACTCAACACACCCTCATTCTCTATTCTCTTTTGAATGAGGACCCATTATATTCTAAGAGGTATAGGTTTGTTTTGAACATATTTTTCACAGGTCTTTATATGCACACTAAATTCTCTATTTGTTATGAACCCTAGGAGACAATTTCAATTTTTTGGTTTGTTCGAATTAACCTATTAATATTCTTTAGGATTTTTACATGTATATAGGTTTTCAGAGTATGCATAGTGATTACAAAGTTTTAGAATTCATGTATTTTTTTTATTAGTTATGTTTCTCACATATTTTTGGTCTTCAAAAATTTTGTTCATGAATTTGTATTTTGACATTTTGGTCCTTCATATCTTTTTGTCTTCACGAGAAGTGTTCATTAAAACTTTTTTTCGTAGGTTTTTATTCACAAAATTTGATCTTCATAACTTTTATTTGGAACTTTTATGTCTTCAAAAATTTTGTTTATATATTTTGTCTTGAATTTTATTGAGCATGTTTTACACTTCAATTTTTTTTTTTCAAAATTTTTTCACTTTGTAAACTTTACATTTCATAGGTTCTATTCAAAATTTATGCTTTGGAAGTTACATTCAAGATTTGCACTTCCTAGGTTTTCTTCATAGGTTGTGTTCACATGAATTGGTATTTGGAGATTTTATTCAGAACTTTCATTCATGAGTTTGTGTTTTAATGCAAGATCTAACACCTAACACTTGAAGGTAAAATACATGGCATAATCAATTTTGAGTGAAAGTAATGATGAGATGACACTTATCCAAAGCTACAATGTGGCATTTCTTTGAATGTATAAAAATCCTACATGGCATACCCACCAAAGTGAAGTGACAAAGTTTGAATTAATTGAGTAAAATAAGCTTGGAGATTTTGGACATTAATGGCATATGAACTAGATTTAATTATTCTAATTGAAGCTATATCATCAAACTGTAAACAAGCATTATACCTATTGATTGTTAAAAAACTTGAACAAACTTTCACTCTAAAGAGAACTTGAAGCCCTAGCTATCTGTGTTTCATTGTAAATTTATTCTAGTAAGCCAAAAAATTATCAAATTATCATAAAAAAATATGTAATTGAACCAAGGAGAAACGACCTCTTCATCAAGGTGTTTAAGGGGCTATTTTCACCTTCCAAATTCTCTATCAAAGACTCTATAAAGTATATAGACACTATTTTTATTCAACTATGTTTAACAAAAAATATGCCAATTATTTATCTCTTTGGACATAGTCAAGGATGTAGGTACCATTTCACATGAAGAGGTCTTGATAGCCCTATAGTAGCAGTTGGTAGCAGACTTACTACCATTAAAATGTTAACTACATTTTGTAGTTGTTAATCCTGAGATGATGCCCTGCATCAGTCTACTGAGGGACCTATTATTTGTTGGGAAGGTGATTAATAATGGATTCCTACACCACCTAAGCCATAAGATAATCATTTATTATATATTAGGGGACACCTTCCATAGGTATTTATAGTTGTCAATTACATATGCTACTTTTGATGGACATCAGGTGGAAATGTGGAAGAAGATAACCATGATTGAGAATATTCTAAGGGATGGGTATCCACATTGGAATGAATTTTTTGAATAAATTATATGATCACCCTAACATCCACTATCTCCATCTAAAATGGGTACCATTATTGGATTTGATGATGACTTCTGATCTGACCTTCGCATTAAGAGAGATAATCAGTGCAAGGCTTAAAAAGCATATGTTTAAGAAGGATAAGAGGCCCCCAATAGGCCATTTCTACATGATGTCTTATCTGTTAGACACTATTATGGGCACCATCTATATACACAATGGATAACTCTAGAGCCCAACCCCAAACTTTATAAAAAATTAGGTATCTAATTCATTTTCTTTCCTCTACATATATGCATTTACGGTGAATATAGTTAGAATTTTTTAGAATGTTTACCCTCAAGTATGGAGGGTGATTCATGAAGAACCCTTGTTTAGAATCTTGAAGAACATTAGAAAAACATTAGTGCTAAGGGGGAATTAATAGCTTTACCCTAACTACATAATGATCATGGTCATGGGAAACAAGGTTGTTCCATTGCATCTCCCCAAGTTTGTCTCTAACAAGCTGGCTAAGCAAGAAATTGCTTACAAACTATTATGGGGTATGGGCAAAGCCTTGAATAAAAATAAGAAATGACTATTTTTCAGTTCTTCATTGATGATTTTCTAGATGTGTTATACCATCAAGAGACATTTTGGATAAGTTGTCAAGAATAGAGAGTACTTTTTATTGGATTCTTTGTCACATAGGGATTAGAATCATCATGGCTTGATATAAAAGCACATCCAAGGCCTTGGCATCCCATACCAGTATGAAACCTATGACCATGATTTCATTTTTTTGAATGAAAAAGATGATGTTGAGGTTTGGAAGAGGCTAAAGGTAGTTGGTTTGAATGAGGAGCTTTTGAGAATTATTTAGGAAAAGACTTTCATAACAATTATCAATGTGCATACTAGGCTCCCTCCTTTTGGTAGATGGTCAACTATATACTATTGGACCTACCATAATTCTCAATATCCTCAAGCCTAAGGAACCTCTTCCAAGCCACCACGCATGGTGATGACAGTAGTCAATAAGGAGCCTGGTGTGGAGGATACACTGGTGGTTTCAGGTTCATCACAAGAAGGATCATCTCAAACACCACCATTTGTAATAAGGGATGTCAAGCAAGAGAAATAGGTGAAAGAAATTATAGTTTCTACTAGTGGTCTTAGAGGATAATAAGAACCAATTTGTATTGATTCTTTAAATGCATAAGAGGAAAGCTTTCTTATAACCTCCTCAATTTTGATTGCCACAAGTGTGGATGTTACTTCTTCCTTCACTCAATAGACTTCCCCCTTGGCTAGTAAGATCATATGTTATAAGAAGAAACCTAGAGTTCATGAAACCCTTACAGATATGATTTCTAAAGATCCACTACAAGAGGGACCAATGGACCATGGATATATGTGCATCAAGAGGGAACCTGAGGATGAAGAAGAGGATGAAGAATTATAAAAGGCCAAAGTTTTAAGCCTTTAAGGATTGAAATGAAAATCACCACTTGGGATTGACAAGTTAGGTGAGGACATCGCTCCTTAAATTACCTCAATCCCTATTATTTTTGTATCCCCTTTGGTTTATATTATTTCTCCTACTACTTTTGATTTTTTGGACCCTATTTCTACTAGTATTAGTATTACTCATAATGTTAGCAACATTGCTTCAGTTCTAGTTATTCCTAGTGTTGATCTTGTTTATCAATCCTCCATTGTCTCCACTTATACTATTGTCACCTTGGTCACCATTCCCCCTACCACTCTTAAGCTTAGAAAGGTCCATTTAAAGAAAAATAAAGGAGTCATGAAAAGCATCCAGTTGCAAGTTTCTTCCACCCAATTAGGATTTCTAATGCTTTTTTCTAGTTTCACCTAGTTCACTTCTATATTCCATCGAAGACATATGGAAATAAGAAGCCTGTGTATACTATTCATCCAATGCACTAGTTTGGTGGTATATATTGGTCTAAAATCATTTGTCCATCATTAATAAACCTCTTGCAAGAATAAGATTTAATGCAATCTTTAGGAGATCTATTGATTGAGACTACTATTAAGGATGCTTAGTGATTTGACCCTACCTAGTTAATTATTCCTCAGTGGGATACTGATTTAGAGGCCCAAGCTTCCTAAAGGCCTAATTCAATGATAATAGAGATTCCCAAAGTGAGTTTGATATCTGATAAATCTATAGGAATCATATAATGGGTCAAAAAGAGGAAGATTGAGGATGATATTGGTATAGATTTAGTTCTAGAAGAGATATAAGATGTTTTCTCTTTATCAAAGACAAAGAACAAGAGGCTGGGTGAGTCCCCTTATAATGAATATTTCAAGTCCTACTCTAGGACTCAAATGGAAGCTTTGATATAACTTCATTACGGGACTGAATAGGCAAGGCAAGATTTGGAGTAAGACATTGCATAAGTAAGGGAACAACATTAGATTATCCACATCCCTATAGAAATTGAAAATGATATTTAAATCACAGCTCTTCAATTATACAATGTCTTGGATGTTATTATTTCAATGAGATCTAAGGTAACTCCTCATGTTATTGAGATAAGAAAACAATCAATTCTTTGAAGGAAGATGAAAATAAATTGAATTTTCTTGTATTGTATACAACTAATAAGGCTTATAGCCATTTAGATTTGATGACACCATTAAAGGTAGCTAGTACTCTCAACTTGGTAGTCATTTAGACACAAGAGGTTCAAGATTGGGTTTCAAGCATAGAACCTTTGAACCCAAAATTTATAGAACATGAGAAGCTAATATTGTAAATTATGGATGAATCAAAACTCTCTCAAGTAAGGGATTCTATAGGAAAGTTAATAAGTAGGATCCAGTTTTGACCAATTGCTTCTATAGGATTCTACCAATTTTAAGAAAAGGATTCAAGGGCTTACATTAGAAGAAACTGAATCATAAATCAATTTTTTTAGTAAGAAGGTTACGAAAGTAAAGATTTTTTGGGTGGATTTCAAGGCCACCAAAGCCATACATGCATGCTTGTTTGTCCAAGTTAATAGAGTACATAGGCCATCTCTTCTAAATATGGACATCATAAGGTTGCAATATGACATTAGTTATAAACACTACAAGGAGTTGGAGGGAAATAAAATGGCTATGTCCCCACCATCCAGTTCGACCCAACCGACTACTTCTATTCCTCCTACTACTTTGGGTTTGACCATACAACCATCAGCTTTAGTTAAACCTTAGTTTTCAAAGGTTAATTTTGTATGTATTTTACATGCAGAGTTAAATGATGTAAGTAAAGTCTATTTATACATGGCATATGCATGTAATATTTAAATACTTTTGTAAGCATGCACACATGTATTACCATGTAAAATCAAATCTATTTTAGAAACATAGTTGAGATCAATTGTAATTGTATATGCAACTTTGAATTTTGCGTGGATTTAAGGGATGAGGCTACCTTTCCCCAAATATTTTTTATAGTTTTAATCCTTTTATATTAAAGAGGTTGAAAAATTATCAATATAGGAAGAAGTCTTTTTCTATTATCACGTAACTATGTCAATGCTTTTCCATTCCAATTCTATGTAATTAGTTGTGTTTTATTTTCTTGGTTTTTGAATTAATTAATTTAAATTATGTAAAATATATCAATAAATCCTCGTTATTACTGATGTATGTTGATTTAAATATGTGTAATATCTATTGGAAAATATAAAGTGTCATTGGTCTCATGGAATTAGGTAGATTGTTTCAATTCTCTGAGTGTGCATAAGTGTTTTCTTGATATATCCTTCTATGTGTAAGCCATATATACCTTAGATACCTCTCTGATCTAAGCTATAATATGTTGAATAAAGGGTGTGCAACAAAAAATATAAATGGTAGAAACCTTTAGTTGAGATCCTAGAGGTTAATATATCAATTCTTCCCCATATCCTCTTGTTGTGTTTGTATGTGAGTGTGCAACAACTATTAGTTACAAACATTGGTATTAAAATACTTATCCACAAAGAGACTGGCTATAAATTAATCCTTATTTAGACCACAAATCCTTATTTTTTCCCTATCCTTCCCCTTTTTGGAGTTTCTTTGATTAAGATCTATCCACTTTAGAATAAGGTGCATCCATCTAACTCAACTAGGTTTTACCTTTCTTCTAGGTTTCACTCATCCACACATATACCTAGTTAACAACCTGCATGCTCAATGTGCTATTCTAACACCTAATTATTCAACCCATACCTAAAAATCATGCCCTAGATTGGAGAATACCTCCATTGATATCCTAAAATGTTATAGGTTACCTAATTAAATATGGGGTGTGTATAAATCCCACATCAACAATGTGTAAGATATAATCAATGAAGATCAACTTGAAGTAAGAGTAATGATTAAGCTCAAGGCTTGGATAGATCTTATTATTTTTGTATTATCTCTATTTTTTATTCTTATAATTATCAAATTATTTGATGTGACTTTGTATATAGGGTGTTGTAGGACAAATTACTTGTTTACGTCAATTTTAGGAATGATAATAAGAAAATATTGAAGAAAATTATGGACAAAAAATGGTATAAGGACCCAAAATATAACCCTAGGTATACTCAAAACTGAAATGTGATTGATGATTTTGACCAAGGTAGACTTGCACAACCTACTATTTTGACTAGGTATAAATAGGGCTCAGATATTGGGGCACAACATAGAAATGTGTGATATTTAGCTAACATATAGATTTTAATGAGTGTTAGACATGTTTATGAGACTAAGGACTAACATGTAGTTCATGGTGGCTATAAAAAAGTCCTAAAATAGGTAATTTAGCACAATTAATTCAAATATGATTAATAAGGGAAAAGATAAGAGGAAAAGGTTCTTTTAACAATTTTAAGTGTCTACACTCTATAACCACTTAGAATCTCAATAACCCCTTAAAGTAATGTAACTAAAAATATAATATATTTATCATGTTCCCCTTTTTGAGGTAAGGGATGTACATGCATATCACTCATCTCAAAAGAAAAGGTTCACACACACCATTTGTAACATATATATAAAATAAAAAAGCTATAATAATCGTTAAATCTAGTGTACACAATGTTTTGATGAATAAGCATGATAACATATGATCATGAAAGAGTAATCAATCATATGTAACCCAATGACAATATGTCAAATAAAAATAAATATAAGCAAAGGGAAAAGGGAAGGGTAAATGATTATCCCATAGTAAATGATATGATCTAATATATATAAGATATATTAATGTAAATGTTGGTATTCTAGTCACCAAAGGCCATAATTGTGTTCACCAACTTATATTTATAATTTACGTACATTGGCATATCACATAAGGAACAATCCCTATGCACTCACCCAAGGCATGTAAAGAGAAAGGATTGGGGTCAGGTTGAGGTTAGTTGCATGTAATGGGATCCAGGTCTACATTGTCTCACACATTGTTAGGTATGTGCATCAGTACTTTAGAGCATGCATTATATTTCCCTAAAAAAACATGGTATATAGAATACACTTATATGAACATAGTGTAGACACATCATATAATATAAGTACACTATCCTACCAATGGGGATATAAATAATAATATTATATAATTATAACAAGGATATAACACCATTCCATTACTCATTAGATCAAAATTATATGGAGTGAAACATTATCAATGGCACTAGAATAAATTGTAACCTATATATTAGTTAGGAAATTTTTATCACCTCATTCACTTTCTAAACCCTATCTCTAGGCCTTATGCCTTCATCCACATTTTTCTACCTTCATCCACATTTTTCTTCTTATTGCCTTCCTTTTATAGGGATCTAAATATCCTTGCATGTCAATAGGTAGATTATCTATATTTAATTCCTTTCCCACCCATTTAATTGTCAAATGTGTGCTCTACTCGAGGCAAAATACATCATTGTCCTTCATTACTTCTCAATTTTCTATCAGAATCAAGTCATCAATCATAATGTATGTCATTTGAGTTATTTAAATCATGTTGAATTTGATAGGTCTATCACTATTAGGTTATCACTTATGCTGACATTTTGATTTTCATGTCAAGCTTACACCTATTCTGTTATAAAACTTTGTTTTCATGCACATGTATAGATGGGTTCATTATACACCTATTTTAATTATCTTTTGTGTGATGTGTTGCATGTATCTTGTATACACAAGGCATGTGTAAAGGTTGACATTACCCCACACAAAATCATTTGTACATCCTCAGGTAACTCATTCATTTCTTTATATTTGGTGCCTTATCCATAGGAGTGATGTCATTCTGAATGGTTACCAATTTAAAAAATTGGAAGAATATTTTCCATGTATACCCTTCCCTTTTGTGTTATTAGGTGTTAAACTTCCAGCTGTGCATTTAATCACCCCATAGATTAATTTATCTCAATTCAATCCCAAATATGCACATTTTTTGTCATTCTTCACATCCCAAGTTATCTATTATTTTATCGTAATTTCTAAGGCACCAGTTTACTATCTTCAAGTTGCCTAGCCTAACAAATTATCATTGACTAAAGGGCATTAAAAAAATTGTGTGATGAAACTTACACAAAAACTTAGATTTTTTGCATAAGGATTCTAAAATAAATCCCTCACTCAACTCACCTGACTAGACTTACAAGGTGCATGCATTTTATTACATCAAAGTACAGAACTACTACGCCAAACAACTACCCTACACTACCCTAACCTATAAAATAGGAAATGTATAAAATAAATGGTATGAAAAGCCTTATTACAACTTGTAAAATAATTATTTATTACACCAAGAACCATGTGCATGAGGATGCACTTTAGGTAGAAATGAAAACATGTTCCTCTTCCTAAATGTTATTCTATTCAGGCACTTCAGCTTTAGCTTTCAAATTTCACTCTAACTCAAAAACACTCATTTTTCCATAAATTGAGTACATGTCCTCTACACAAGAGTCTCACCCATGCCATCCTTGTATTATTTAGGTCCATGTGGAAAATTTATATTTGGTTTCTCCCCTCTACCTAGGGTTAATTTCAGCTATTACTCTCTGTTGAATCACATTATTCTCATGACTATTGAGCTCATACTTATTTAGTTTCACCATGCTGATTTTTTTTTCTCTACTACCTTTCAAAATCCATGCCCATTCTACCTTATACCCTTTGTGCCACTCATATGTGTGAAAATTATTCACCTACATGAACATGCTCCCTCCTCCACTATCTTTCACTCTATAAAAAAATCTACCCATCTCAATAATGTAATAAAAATGTTGGCACCTCTAGTCACCAAGGGCCACAACCGTAGTCACTGAATTACCATTCTAATCTCCCTACACTGACATGTCATGTAAGGAACAAGCCCTATACACTCACCCAAGGCATGGAGAGATAAAGGATCAAGGTTAGGTTTGGGTTATTTACATGCAATGGGAGATAGGTCTACATTATCTCACACATTTAATGGCACACAAATTGGGACTTTGGAATATGCATTATATTTCCCTATAAAAATATGGTATAAAGAATGCACTTATATGAACATAGCAAAGAAAAAAATATAATATAAGTATATTATCCTACCAAGGGGATACATATAATAATATTATACAATTATAACAAGGATATAACATTATTCCATTACTCATCAACTCAAGATTACATGGATTGAATCATGTTAAAAATTACTAGAATCAATCGTAACCTATCTACTTTTTAAGAATTTTGTAGCACCTCATTATCACTTGTCATCCCCTAATATTTGGGCCTTATACCTTTGACCAAATTTATCTTCTCAATTCCTTCTTTTTATAGGGATCTAAATAGCCTTATGTGTCACTAGGTGTCTTAGCTACAATTAATGCCCTTACAACCCATTTGACATTCAAGTGTGTGCTTTACTTAAGGTCAGCTACCTCACCATCCTTCACTACTTATTAGTTGTCTATCAAAATCAAGATGTCAACAATAAATTATGTCGTTATGAATCTAATAGCTCTATCACTATCAGGTTGTCACTTTTACTAAATTTTTGGTTGTCATGTTGGGATCATACCTAGCTTATTGGAAAAATCTATTGTAGTGCATGCATATAGATGTGTTTGGTCTATAATTATTACAATTATCTTATGGATTTCCTATTACCTCTATATTATGCATGTGAGGCACATGTAAAGGTCAACCATAAACATACATAGTATTGTTCCCAATGTGAATAAAATGAAAAATAGGACTTGGGTTGAAAGCATATCCTGATATAGGTTATGTATAATTTACATACATATGGGTATATTATGCATTAATGAGCAATGTATAATCACTGATGTGAAATAGTAGATCACCCTTGTATCTATGATCAATACAGGTGTATGAAATGTTTGTCTTTAATGTGATCTCAATAAATTTGAAAAAATTACTATCATAAAACATGCCAAACTATGAACAAAATATAATCAATAAAACACATGAATAATGTGTAAAACTCATGCTCTTATATGAGAAATATATGGTTGATATAAGTATAACTCATGAGTAAAACAATAAAAATTACCAAACACAACATCTCAATCATGAACCCTCAGAGAGGAAAGGTTTAGGAGAATGTAAACAAGTATAAATACATACATCAAAAGTTATACCTTTCCCATGGATTCATTATTTAAGCCAAATTGTAAGCATATTTATGCCTAGATTGTAGAGCTAAGAATATTTATCAGTGTCACTAATTCATTAAGTTAACATATCCCCTTGTATATGAATGGTTTTGATTGATCAATGTGAGGGATTTTTGAAGCTCTTACTGGATTTTTGCATAGTAACACTACACCCAAAAGCTTGTTGAAGGCATAAGGTGAGCCTTGTATTTATAGATTGTCTAAATTGAATGTACCATTGGATCAAGATCAAGATGAGTGTTGGAGAGTCAATCCAAATTTGGTTAATAAATGTCATTAATATTTATGGTTTGGGTCTACATTTATTAGGCATGGCTTGCATTTTTACATTTATGTTTATATTTTCTTATGTTTATGCCAATGTTTGAAATTTTTTTGAGTGATGTCATGATGATGTCATAATTTAGATATTTGTTGAATATTTGAATATTTCATAATTATAAATTAGCTATTTTTTATGGATTTTCTACTTATCCATTTGATTTGACTTAATAGTCTAATTAATCCATATTAGCTTTCATGTGATTTATCAATATCAAATTTTGAATATTTATTCCAGTTAATTACCCCTAAAACATTACTTATAAAACAATCATTTGGATCAAAGTGAATTATACAAAGTTAACAATTGGCTATAGTGCATTTCCCCAATTAGGGATGCCCCAATGTGTTTCAAAATATGCCTATCAAGTGTGCAGTGAAATTTAGGTGTTTTAGTGATTTAAATGTTATTATAAAAAATTGATTATGATTACAGTTTTGACATGAAAGTGATAAGAATTGAGTGTCTACATTTTTCCCCTATTTTAAAGGGCATTGAAAGACACAAGTGAAGCAATGGATTTTTAAATAATGAAAATTTTGTTAAAATGATGTGTTCATATTTTGTTGATTCTTATTCAATTTTCTAAAAATGAATTTACAATGATACCCCAACTTATGTTTGGGATACCCATGATTCTCCCTTGAGGGAGTGGCCAAAAAATAAGATTGATGGATAGGCCATTAAAGGAATAAAATGGGCAATAAGAGTGAAATTAACTCATGGATGAGATTATTCCATTTGAGCTAATGCTTACATGCATTGATTTCTAATGATGATAGAGTAAAAAGGATTTTCCCCAAAGTGGGGGAATATGGCAAAAGTTGTAAGCTTAGGGAATGATCTATCTTGAAACAAGTGACACCCTTTGATTTTCCCTAAACATGGAAAAATCTATGAGCTTAGAATTAGAATAAATATTGAATGATTGACTTGACTCAAAGAGGAGGATTGATTGACTAATGATTGGCCCCACCAAGGTGGATTTGATTGTTGACTAGATTATTTTCCCCAGTAGGGTGGATAGGATCATTGATCAAATTAATTGGTTTTCCCCCATAGGTAAAATTTACATTTTGACAAATTGATTGAGTAAATAATTAATTGATTGGCAAGAATAACTCAAGGATTGAACTTGTTACATAGATTAAAGATGATATGAATGATGCAAACATAGGTGTGATGGTATAATTAATTTTCAAAGAATGAAAAAGCCACAAAAAACCAAACACATGAGAATGCTCAAAATGATGAAAAAAATGATTGTAAGAATAAAATGATAGTTAAAATATAATGGTATAATGGTGCCTAAGCTAACCCCATAAACTAAACATAACTAACCATTTCTCACTTATTAAAAATAAACTTAGACTATTTTAGTTCCCTTAGAAATGGGATAAAATATGATGAAATATGAAAATTGAATAAATGTTGAATAGATAAGGAATGATGGTGGCTGAGGACCCCAAAAATTAGATGTAACTGAGCATTGCCGACATAGTCCAAATGGGCCTCAGGCCATTGTGGTTCCCCCAAGATGGTATAAAATGATAATAAATGATTAATAATATAATCAAACACCTAATTTGATAATATAATGAAGAATAATAATGGACCAATATATATGACTCCCTTTTCTATGCTTATTTGGAGATGAAAGTCTTGATTAACATATATGTAGCCATAATGTTCAATTTTTTTGATTTGATCAAGGAAAATGTGATGATGTAATGCGGTCAAAGATGACCAAAATGATTTATTAAATAATGAATGATTTTTCAAGGGGAGATACTGCTAGTGTTACATGACATCATATATAAACCTCAAGCACTTGATTTTTAATGTAGTATGTGATGGTAGGAATCATTATATAAAACACCATGATGGTCTAGCTAGATTGTGTATAAGTACTGACTCCCAATCCCATTGACAAATGACATGAATAAACCATGATAAGGAAAAATCAAGATGAAATTATGTTTGTATGCCAATGGATAGACTCAAGTAGTAGTGCAAGGAATCACCCTATGGACACATATGGATTGATTCTAAGCACAATAAAAAGAAAAAAAACAAACAAACCTAAGCAAAAAAACACGCAAAAATCTTGAAAATAAAAAAAATAAAAGTCATCTTGTTGTTAACCAAGTCAAAATCCATGTGTGAAGGCTTAATGAAATGATAAATGTATGGTACCCCTAAGAAAGGATATATGAAAGGGAAATACACATCCCATGGGGGAAATATGCATCCTAAGGTGGCTAAAATTATTAGAACCAATAATTAATCTACCCTTGTAGAGTTGATTTGAGAAAGACACATCACATTGGTTGCTAAAATGAGTGGTTCAATGATAAATCAAGAATAAGAATAGATTTATGACAAGTCAAATGTTTTGTAATTTTGTGGCTTAATATCTTTCATGGAGATTTGAAGCCTTTTCAAATGTTTAATATTATGTGGCTTTATATATCTTAGGGATATTTTAAGTCTTTTCTAATTTTTAGATCTTTTGGACTTTTCAATTTTTTTATTGTTTTTGGAATAAATGTCCACAAAGGATCACTAGTAAAGGGAAAACATATTCTAGCACTAGAATGGATAATGACTCATAAAATGGTGAAAGCATAGGAAATATATCATAAAAATGGAAAGAGTATGGGGGAATGGTGGTCGATCTAACCTCACAAACTCCATGTGACTAAGCACTACCTACATAATGTATACAAACATTAGGCCATTATAGTTTTCCTAGAATGGGATATAATAATGATTGAAGGATAAATGGATAATGTTGGATAATAATGGATGATGATGAGGAAAGGGACTAGGATATCCAAGGACCATGTCCTTTGATAACCAAAATAGTCCAATTATCAAAGTGTCATGTAGATAATATGCCAAAATCCTTCCCAAAACATGTCTCAATATACCTTCTACTTCCATAATAAGGTCAAGAAGGGAAGACTGATGAGATTTGACTGAATATGATTGAATGGCCAAAATTGATAGAATGGAATGGAATGGTCTTCAATTCAAATTAGGTTTCCCTTAAGTATCAAGGTACTTACAGACAATAAACTATTTACGTGTGATGCCAAAAACCTTATTTTCATTATGGTACTTGTCTAAAGCAACATAAAAATGGTTTTCACCACTATAAAAAATTGTTTCTCTCTTTTGATTATTATTTTTATTTATTTAATAATGTTTTTGATTTTTTAGTATCTCAACTCAATGGAGGATTATGAGATGAATAATGTTGACCCTTATATGTCTAGCTAATACCCACTCTAAATAGTTCTACTAGGATGTTGTGGTGGATTTGAACCACATTGTTGATTTTGTGATCTTTGGTGATCTTTGATTTTGTTTCTTTCAAACCTCTAGATAAGATGTCTTTGTAGTCTCTTTGAAAAAGAGAGCTACAAAGAAGGTAAAGAAGGATAGGAATTGGATAAATGATATGATTTGGTAATGTAATATATGAGTTAAATGAATAATAGGATCATAATGGAATACATAATTATTGAGGGATAAATAAATATTGGGATTTTTAGTCACACACATTATTTTTGATTTTGGATTTAACATAATTTTGGTTATGGTTGGGCAAAAGATTCTAGAAATTATCTGTATAAGGCCACAAGATTTTTATGTTGTTTAGGCTCGAGAGATGCTACAATTTGAATATGTTATGGATTATCAATTGTGATGATATTGACTTCAATAATGAAGTCATCAAGTAATGAGGACTAATTGGCTCAGTTATTGGTGCCTTGAAGAAGTTTTCACTGAAGAAGTTTTCTTGATTTTGATCATCCCATAGTTCCTCAAACAAGGTTTCATTAGAATATGTTAAGTTTAGACTTGAACCTAAAACATTGTTTGACTAGGATATTGTTGTTTTACCTAAAAGTTGTCTTAGTTCCAAAAAAAATCTACAACTAAGATGTCACCATATAATAAGTTTAAAAATGTGTGGTTCTATCAATCTCAATAAATTTATGTGGGAGGATGGATGTTAAAATAATAGCTAGGTTTGTTAATGTTAAAGCGATGTGTAATGTTAATGGAAGGGTAAAAGGAAACATAATACTCATAGAAGCTACTAGGAGAACTTGTTTTAGTGCTAAAGAAAGAATCCTCAACAACCATAGAAGGATCACAAAAAATTTCAATTGGATCTACCAGAAGTATATAGCCGATGTCAAAATAGCTATTAATGTATGTTAATTATAAAGTTGATTCTAAATCAGGGGGAATTGGTGGAAGCGTATAACTAATGTCATAATATCCACTAATATAATCTAATTCTAAAGCTAATTATGAGTTAAGATGATTTGAATATGATGTTGGCTATACTTCTGATGCTAAATATGTTATTGGTTTTAGAATTTAACCCAATTCTGATATTAGTTCTAAAATAAAACTTGATTCTGATGTTGATGTTAAAAATAATGTTGATTCTATAATGGAAGTTATTTTTGATGTAAATGTAGCCACAAAGAGGTTCAGTTGGATTGCATGTTCCATAAGTACCTTGTTCACATTTCACTTGGAAACTAAGGCTTTAGGACAAAGTAACTTTATAAAATGGGGAATGATTTTTAATGGAAGAAATATGGGTAGTTGCTCAATAATGGGTTCTTACAAGATAGGATCATCGAAGATGGGTCCTTAATAAAAAATGGGGGCTTGATCAAAGGGTGACTCATCAAAAATTAAATCATCAAGGATGGGTGATTTAATAAAAATTTCAAATATGAGGTTACTATATTGACCTTGAATTGGAAGTGGATGAATCTAATTATGCTTGGGAAGGGGATCATGACATACCCTGATCGAGTCATTGTTAGACATGGATAAACTTTCTTCTATTTTAATTTATCTATGAGCAATAAAACCTTGAATATAAGTCCTGAGTTTGATAGACTAATTAATAGAATTTCCTTTAATATTATGATATGCATAATATTTTTTTCTTGATACCATTTAGGTATTGGATTATTTTTGTCAAAATACTTGGTGTGTGGATGCGCAATCAAGTTTGCTACTACCAGTTGGTGAAATATTCCTTCTAAGGGTTCATAGATAAGTTTGAAACCTTTTTTAGATGTGGAGGAACTAGATTATAGATGTGATTACATCATCATGACCTAGATTAATGTGATTAGATTGGCCCCAAAGAAAATAAATTAATTGGATTATGCCCCCAAGTAAGGATACATGCAAGAGGGATTGGATTTGATGTAAATGTCCCCAAATAGGGTAAACTATCTTATTTTGATTGGCCTAGCCCCAAAGAGGGTGGATTGGATTAATTAGAATGATCCCAAAGAGGGTAGATTTGATTTAATGTTTAATTGGATTGGCTTGGATTAGCCCCAAAGAGGGTGGAATGACTTGATATAATTCAAATGAAATAAAGGATGGATGACATGAATTAATCATTCCCAAATAAAATGTGTGGGAGATTGAATGAAAAAATAAAAATTGATTTGAATTATAATGTGATTAATTCAAAATAATTAGATTTGGTCAAAATAAACTTGATTTGGCATTGTTCCAATATGTGGCTTTGAAGTTAACTTTGGTAAAAGTTGGCTTGATTTATAATGTTGACTTAGTTTCACTTCAAGTAATTTAATTTTTAAAATTTGACCAATTTATAAATATATTTGGAATGCGGTTTGATATGAACCTGATCAAAATTAGAATGTGGTTAAAAATGAACTTGATTTGGGTTCATTTTGGATTTGGATTTGGTTCAAGATGAACATGATCAAATTGGAATGGGGTTCAAAATGAAACTACTTAGATTGGAATATTTTTTAATATGAACCTAATTAGATTATAAAGTGGTTCAAAATTAACCTACTTAGATTGGAATGTGGTTTAATATGAACCTTATCGGATTGAAATGTTGCTCAAAATGAACTTGATCAAATTGGAATGTGGTTTGAAATGAACCTAATTAGATTAGAATGTGGTTAAAGATGAACCTAATTTGGAATTGGAATGTGGTTCAAGATGAATCTTATTTGGATTAATTGGCTTAAAATAGGAATGTGGTTCAAAATAAACCTAATTAGGCTTGAATTCAAATGGGTAGCATAATGGTACCACACAAATAATGTAACAATACAATTAGCTAGAATAACACTAATATGGGGTAATGATAGCCCAAATTTTTTGAAAAGTAACACCTTACTGCACAAATGCAATATGATAATTTTTGGACATGATTTGATTTGATTTGGTTTGATGTTGTTCAAAGGTTGAAATCAATACAAGTCATAATAACCATCAAATAATAAATTCATAAATAATAAGCCCTAATTTTAATGGAAATATGAATGTGTAATGCAACTATAGTCCATGTGAATACCTCACTTGAATTGGTGAAAAATTATTTTCACATAACCCTCACTTCAAGTAGTACATCATGAAATATTAGGGGAGATTGGTATTCATCGCACTATAATTTATTTACGATTGAAGGTTTTAATCTAAAATTTTAACATTACTCTTCTAAATGGTCCCTGATATACCTCATGATATGTGGGGATAAAAATGTCAAATAGGTACAAAGATTAGGAATTTCACAAGTGGGTCTAGTCCCTCTATGAAAACTTCAGTCGTAAAGGTCTTAGTGAAGTGATATTGGAAATTTGAACTCTGAGGGTGAGGTATGATAGTAAAGCATTAGGGATAAACCCCTTGCTATCATGAAACACTTTTATGGGGAATATAACTATGATATTAATGAAACTTTACCTCAATTTATATCCTTCATCAGATGTATAAGGTTGGTATGTACATTGGGAGATGAAATCCTAGGTATCATGCCTTAAGAGCTCATGAAAAGGAGATGAAATCCACCCCATACATTCAACACAAAATAAAATAGAAGAACAATAATCTATGTTTTTGGGTCACCCAGGATCCCTAAAGGGGGAAAGTGGAAATCATATGCATCAGAGATAATTTAAAATCAAATAATTAAAGTAACCACACAAACAAAGTGAGAAAGAAAAAAAAAATCTTAGGGCATAAAATAGAAGTTTTAGTTCTTTGGTTAAGTTATAAATCAAATGGCTTAGTTTGGAAACAAATCCACTTCTTTGGTGAGTGAAATTTTTAATAAACAAGTTAGAATTTTTAAATGTGGTCTTTAACAAGCATGAGAAGTTAAAGAGTTGACTATTTAATTTGTGGGAAAAATACATAGTGTGATCTTGATATTTAATAGAGCGATCTCATAATTTAGTAGGGTGATTCCAGTATTTTATAAAGAGATAAAACACTAAATAGATAACTACCAATTATGTTGATTAGTGGGTGATCTTGTTGATTGCTAAGATGATATCATCATTTTCAAGGTGTTCTTACTAATATCAAAAAATGATAGAAATCAAGAAATAAAAAACATCACCTTAGCAATTTTTTTGTTCCATAAGATATTCTCATCATTTAACAGGTCATTCTCATCGACTTACAGGTTGTTCTCATCATTAGCTTTTTAATCTGATCATTTTATAGTCAAATATAATAATGCATTCCCACTGATCCTTGATGTGATACCATCGATACACTAAGATTTTCCATTAATCTACAAAATTTTATCATTATTTTCATGAAAATAAATGGAGATAAAAATAAAATAGGATCAATATCATTGTTGCATAGGTTGATACCACCAATTACTGATCTCACTAAAATGTAGAGCATTCCTACTAATTTGCAAAAAATGAAAAAATGGGGAAATTAATGGTATAAAATTAGAAAAGGGTAAAAAATGATCTTTTTTTAAATTTAGATGGTGTTTGAAGGCTCTCAAGAATATCATGAGGTGTCTTTGGTCCCACTGAGCATGCCAAATGTAGATGATAAGTATAAGAGAGGTTAGTTCATTGTTAGTTATTTAAAATAAGATAAATTTCCAAACATAAAATCTCAAGTATGATCCCTTAGAGGGGAAAGGTCTAGGGGAATGCAAACTATTAGAAATACATACATCAAAAGCTATACCTTTCCCATGGATTTATTCTCCAAGTTGGATTGTAAGTGTGTTTGTGCTTGGATTGTAGAGCTAGGAGTCTTTATCAATGTCACTTGTTCATTTTGATGACATATCCCCTTGTCTATGAATTTTTTTGCTTGATCAATGTGAGGGATTGTTGAAGCTCTTGTTAGATTTATGCATAGTAAATCTATACCAAAAATCTTGTTGAAGGCATAAAGTGAGCCTTGTATTTATAGATTGGCCAAATTGATTGTCACCAGTAGATCAAGATCAAGATGTGTGGTGGATTTTAATCAAAATTTAGGTATAAATGTTAATAATATTTAAGGTTTGGGTCTGTATTTATTAGGCATGGCTTGTATTTTATCATTTATATTGGGATTTTACTATATTTATGTCAATGCTTAACAAACTTTGAGTGATGTTATGATGATGTCACAATTTAAATAATTGTTGAATATCTAAATATTGCATAATTATAAATTATAAATTATTAATTTTTATGAATTTTATGCTTAGCCATTTGATTTGGTTTGATAGGTTAATTAATCCAGATTAGCTTCCATATGATTTATGCAATATCAAAATTTGAATATTTATTCCAGTTAATCATCCCAAAACATCACTTATAAAACAATAATTTGGCTTAGAATGAATTAGATGAAGCTAAAAATTGGTTATTGTGCATTTACCCAATCGTAGATGCTCCAATGTGTTTTAAAATACATCTATCATTTGTGCAAGTAAATTTGGGTGTTTTGGTGATTTGTGTTATTGTAAGAAATCAATTTTGATTCTAATTCTGACATGAAAGTGATGATAATGGAGAGTCTACACTAAGTATCATAATGACATGTAGAATATAATAGATAAAGCATAAGCAATAATGTGTTCTAATGTATAAAATATGTAATCAATAAAAGCACAATAAATGTCATGCCCCCAATAAATGTTGGAAATAATGTTCCAATATTATTACAAGGGAATTTAAATGTGCCAATAATGTGACTTGGCAGGTGGAATGATACCACCAAATATTAGAAGCACTTAATAGTTTGTATCTAGTAATAACATAATAAAATAACTCTAGAAGGAGATAAAAGTATATAAAGAAACACCCAAACCAAAAAATATAATTCATTTAATCATTCGCAACTATCAATTTCAATTGTTTGAGATTTGAAAGAGAACTATGGTTTCATGATGAGACCTCACACATATGTGATTGGATTGTGTTTGAGAGGTGACATCAACCAAGATGCCCATAGAGTTGGTAAGTTCCAAAATTGTCCATTTTTTGTCAAATTTTAAGTGTTTTCATGTTGGATAATAATATTTATTTGGGTTCACTTTATTATTCTAAGTCAATTTACGTGTGTGTATATTTTCTCATTATGTTGAATCTAATCAATTTTTATGCTTTTAATATAGAAGTTATGTTTATTAGTTGGAGATTTTGATTAGAAATAAATATTCATGTCTATATTTTTCAAGTTGAAACTTGTTTATTCAATCTATTATCCTTGCCATTATTGATAATATATGGGTTTTAAACTAGCATTTTTCTTAGCTTTTAAAATATTAAGCAACAAATTTCTTTCAAAGATAAAGTAATTTATGTTCTTAAGTGTCAAATTTTATGTTATAAAATGGTTATTAATGTATTTAATACCTTATTTAATGAGAATTTGGAGAATTTGCATAATTTGGTTGACACTCTTAATGTTAAAATTTGGTTTTTTTTAAAAAAAATATCATGCCTCTAATGTTGCTTTAAAGTCTGATTTTTCATCTCCTAAAGTGTTATTCATTTACAACATCATGATTCTAACCCTAGTTTAAAAATTATGTAATCAATGGGTTATATTGGAAATGGACTTGGTACACATGAAAACAACATTTTTTAGCCCATTTAATTTAAAACTAATGAAATTTTTTTAAGGCTTGGATATAATGATTATAAAACTAATGCTGAAATCAATTCATATTATCCTTCTCATCGAGGGACATTACGTCATAATGATTTTCTATAAAAGGCTTCTTGTGCTCGTACTTTGGTTTAAAATGATAAACATTATGAGAATTTTGGTAAAGATGGGCATGGTATTACTGAATGTTGGAACCTTGTAAAAATTTTGGTAAAATAAATCATGACCTTTGTATTTTTGGAAAACCATTAAAACTACTCATTCATAAAGTTTTGATTAAAAATAATGTGCTTTATTTTGATAATTATTCAATTGCATATCATATGATATGTTTTATGAAATGTGAGACATTTTATTTTTATCACTTTTGATAAGTTTAAAACTTCAAATTTCTTGTTTTCCTTAATTTTTCTTGTAATTTGTCAAGGAAATATGTCTTTATTGGAGTTAATTTAATTTTTTACTAATGTTTAACCCTAAAATGTAAATTTGAGGTGATATTATCATTAACCCTAGATGTTATTAAAGGGGTATATAGAACTGAAATGGCATAAGGGTGATAATTAGATCTATAGTAGGCCAATTAGATGTTAAACTTAAATATAAGCATATACTAATTTTTTTATGTTGAGATGGTCTAAATATGGAAATTATAACTATGTTAGATATGAAAATGATAAAGAAATAATATAATTAGATTATTTTGATGTTAATGTAGTTCTAGATCTAGATCAAGTACAAAGTAGGCTAGAAGGAGATTTTGGAATAGTCATCAGATTTTAGATATGACACTTATGGTGATCTAGACACTAATGTTAGCCTGGGAAAGTTGCACCAATGCTAATTTTGGGTTTGATGCAAGTGTCATGTATGAAACACCTACTAGAAAAGGATGTGACCACCTAAATGCTTTTGGGTTGTGTTTTACCTTTACTCTTATGCATTTAGATCTAGATTGTGGACTATCACTCCTTATAAAATGGTAAACCCCTAGTTTTCCATCTTCATAGTAACTTAGGGGAAATGGGTTAGTGTGAAAATGGTGTCAAGCTGACCTCAAAGACCTAGCTATCATAGGGTGTTGTCTACATATCCAATACTCTAGAAGAGGTCCACAAACTCATATAGATCTCCTCGATGTGTTGTCTTATGTGTGAATCATACAATATGTGTAAAGCAAGTACAATAGTGACTTAGCTTGTAACTTGGAAAATTGAGATCTTGGAATGATCATTTATTACTTCAAACATGTAGATGTGTTGTACCTATGACTTGTGTGTAAATAGAGAAACTTTATTCCATTAAGTGTTTGATAGGTTCCTTGGTTTATTTGGTCTTTTGTTAGGTGAAGAATGAATGAGGGTTGATCTTGTATTTTTATCAATTCCTTTGGAGTAATAACTCACATCAAAGCACTTTGGTTGACCATTATGATACATTTCATTTAAAAAATAGATGTCTTTAGGGCACTGGACACTTGCATCGGGACAGGACAGTAGCATTGATGCTATTGTTTATCCCAAACATTAGTGTTTAGGGAGAAAAAAAACAAGTATATGCTTAGAACTTGCAGAGATGGAAGATAAGTACATTTTAATCATTTGGGAAAGAGATAAGGTATGTTTCATCAACATAATATTGGTCAAACTAGGATATATATGCCAAGCATCATAAGATAGATTATATGTGAGACTTGCAAAAGTGGGCAAGGTATAGAACTGATAGGAATAACCAAGGTCTAAGTTTTTCAAGTGTACAAGACTAAGGTACTATATAATCATAAAATAGTGTCTACATTTTCCATCCCTTTTATATAATAACAAAATTTATAGATTAAAGGAAAGGAATGAGTACTTAGGTATGTATGCACACCTTGTATTTATGTGTGCCCAACTTGAATGCTTTGTTGGTGATTAACCTACAACAAAGAGCATGTTACTATATAAAATTAGTCCACATAATTTGGGATTGAAAGCAATTTAAATAGGTTTAAATTAAAATATTAAGGTTTATTAGTACACATGTGTTTCAATATAATTGTGTTACCTATTGGCAAGTTATTTTGAAAAAGATGTATCATTGTAAGGCTCTAAAACTAAGATTAGGAAAAATATAGATAATTCTTAAAAGTACATATATCCAAAAAGATAGAGAGAGTGTGTTTAATTTATAACCACTGAGAAGGGTGGTGAATAAGTTTTAAAACTCTTATTTCAATTTCATATATCATCTATTAATCAAACAAATATATCTAGATAGATGGTAATGCATAAATAATCATTCATATGAGCAAGAAGTGAACATAACACATGAACACAAGATCTATGTGGGAAACCTTCGTGGGGGATAAAAACTAAAAATTTAAAAAATTTAATATATTCTTATAATCAATTGATAAAAAATTTAATGATGCACCAACCTCACAAGGAGCACCAACCCCTCACTAGTCAAGTACCAACTCAACTAGTCCTTTAACAAGCACCAACTTGAAAGGAGGATCCAACCCCCTAGGTAACTCATAACCAAATATTATACCTTGAATATTTTATCACATTTTTCTCAATCAACTAAATATAAAATCTTTATTTTTCTCTTCTCACTCTTCTATCTCTCTCAAATAGCCTTTTAGGTCTTCTCGCTCAACTAGCCTTTCCCTTGGCAAAAGTAGGTCAAATGACCTTTCTCATCACCTATAGAAAAATAGTTATATATTCATGGAATATTAAGCAAAATTTTTTTATGATATTAAATCTATTTACCTGGTTTATAAAACTTTATATCATTCACGCATATCCTCAATAGTCCAACTAGTCAAATTAGGCCTATTAGACCTTTTCTTTATACTTGACTCTTGATCTTACCCATATAGGTTGGCCAATAACCTAAAAATAATTTTATAAATTTTTAAATATATTAAAAAAAAAATTAATAATTTTAAAAACAATTACATAGGTTTTTCATTACCCTTAAGGGCCAAAACCACCATTAGGCCTAATAGAGACCTAATGCAATTAGGCCTAATAGAGACCTAATGCAATTAGGCCTTCTCTAAGCACACATTTCACTTAGGCCTCCTTGAAACACCTTGAGAATAAAAAAATTAATTAAAATTTTCATAAATTATTCAATTACACCCTTGATAATCTCACCTTATGTTTCCAACACCATTTAGGTCATTTCACTCTTTGAACCACATAATTAGTTATACTCTCCATTAGGCCTTCTTACTGCTAGAAAGTCTATCTTACAAATCTAAACAATTGAATAAAATTTTCCACATAAAAATAATAATAATAAATCACATATATATAATCTAAATTACCCTAGGTTCAACATAATTTTCATTATAATTCATCAAATGGGGAAAAATATCTCTAATTGATCAACTTCATATGCTCACTCAGAACTGCACACAGGCCTTAAGAAACCATTCAAATTACTCTAAATTTTCACAACTTAATATAAGTTTATAATGAATTAAAATGTTTTAAAATTAACCTATGATATCTCAATAATAAATTCATGTGAATTTTATTCATAAAATCTAAGAAAAAAGACTCAGGAACAACATTCTCACTCATACATAGAAAACTACCTGTAGCACCAAAAACACAGTCAAGAAGATCAAGTATTAGAAAACCTATGGGAGAAATTTTATGATATTAAAATGGGTTTAAATTAACCTTAATCATCCTTATATAATATTTTAAAATATACGTTACAATTTTTAATATTAATATTTGTCTTACAGACCAATCTCACATCTTCACTCTACATATACTTCACTATGTTAGACAGATCACTTTGAGAACAACTTTTATCATATTTATGTGCATAAAAAAAATTATAAAAAAAAATTATATTATTTTATTTATTTAAAAATTACCTCATGCATTTTTATCCATCCATAATCCTTTGTAACTAATCCCTAGTCTCTTTCTCACTACTGCCTAGTTTTCTCACTATCTTGTTCATTAGGCCCTTTTAGCAATAGGCCAATTTACATGACCAGTTTAACATATTTTCGGTATTAAAATTGATTATAAAATTAAATTTTCACAAAATAAAAGTATCATATATCATCCTCCATCTTTTTTCATGATTGGACTTGGTCAACCCAATCTACTACATCAAAATTCCAAGAAATAAAGGGTTTCCTGTAGCTTCTACTCACTCTTATGACAAACCAAAACCATTTGGATAAACCTATAAGAGTAATTTGCATGTTATAAATATAAAATTGAGTTAAAAAAACCATTCTAATCCATAACTAATAATATCTTTCCTATTAGGTCATTATGAGGGTTTTGACTAGTTTCCCTTATTAACAATTATTCATAAAGGATTGCCCCTCAACTCCAAAAATAATGCCAATAAATTAAAGATAAGAACATTAAAAAAATTATATTAACTTATAAATATCTCATGAAAATTTTAAAATTTCAAATGAGCATAATAAATTCCTTCTCGGGTCTACAACACCCTATTTTGTGCACACAAAAAACCTTAAGACAAATTTTTATGCTTTCTCTTTCAGGCTATAAACTCAAACTTGGTAAAAACAATAAAAATAACCTATCACACATTTTTAAATTATCTAAATATCTCTATCACCTTTTTTAATTATCTTGACCCCTTGTTAGGCCACATTAGGTCACTTTGCAAACTAGGCATTAAACTATCAGTCATACTTAGACCATGATCATACCCTGAAACCTCTTATACTATTCCCAAAACCTAATTATCATATCAAATTACCTCATACATTTCTCACACACTAACACCCATCAAATCCCAAGCCGCATACTTCTTACCTCATTATGCTACCAAGCATGTGCCTCCTCATTAGGTTCTCTCAATTACATGGCTTATGAACTCAAAATCAATAACAATAATGAGAAATCAAAATGAAATAAATGACACTTTCATGAAATAAATGACAACTTTATGCATATCTTATAAAACATTCTCAATAGAGAGATATTGTAAGGCACATACCCCCAACTTTGGAGCAAAAGTGAGTTGCCACTCAGTAGTTGAGATCAACTCAACTGTGCAACCTGATGATACTAATAACTTGGTAAATCTAGATGATATAATCAAGTCTAACTTGAAAACTTGGAAATATTGAGTGATTTTATCAACTCAACCATACCAAAATTTGAACCAACTATGACATTAGATTGGCTCAATAAAGTCCATAAAAATTTATGGGGTATTAGTATGAAAAAGTTCATGGTGTGGTAAGTCTATAAAATAGTTTTTAAATCTAAAAATAATTTGGATTTTGGAATATTAGGCATGTGTTGCTTATCATATGAACCTTAGATATATCTCATGTTGAAACTATGTATAACAATAGTACCAATGTATAGAATTCTACCACAACTATGAATCTGAATCATATAACTATGTGTTTTGACCAATTCATAAAATTGTATAAGTGTGAAAAATATGCTTCCAAAGCATGCCCACACTATATATGGAGAAATATGAAAATTTTATATAAGTACCAATATGGAGGACATGTTTCCAAAACATTCCCCCATTATAATTTGGAGATGTTGAATAGTGAATAGGTGTAGAGAACATTCTTTCAAAGAATGCCCCCACTGAATTTGAGAATTATGAATGTGTAGAAGCCATGACCATATGACATGCCCCAAATAAATATAAAAATTGATATAATTACCATATATTTAATGAGGGTGGAGAACATGCTTCTAAAACATGTCCCAACTAAATTTGAAAAATGTGTCAAGTGTGGAGAACATGCCTATATGACATACCTCCTCTAATATGCCCCCCCTTTGAGGTAAGGGAAATATAAAAACTATTAGTTATCTCACCTCAAATAGATAAGGCAATTTTATAAACTATGAATGTAATCATGTAGCATATATAAGGAACATGTCTAGGTATATATAACATTGAAGCACATATAATCAATGTGATCACATGTAGGCCTAAGATGCATGATAAAGATCATGGTAACATCTAGATAGTAACAATACAAACTCAACAAGAAAAAAAACGCACACATAAGAGCTTTCAAAATCAAGTAAAAATACAATGTCTATGGATACTAAAGACAAGGGGCATGTTCAAATGTTCCAAAATCAAAGGGACATGACTTAGTTAAATATCCATAAAAGAAAGTATGACAAATTCAAATGTCCATAAAATAAACCATGACATATGAAAATGTCAAAGAAATCATACATATGCACATAAGCCAAAATCAAAGGAGTATATTCAAATGATCTAACAAGGAATACAATATCAAGGTAAAGCACTCAAGGTAGTGCATAAAGGAAAGCATAAGCAACTAGCATAAACATGTCATACTAGTCCATGGACCACATGTGTTAAGAAAAAATGTCAAGTGTATAGCATATCAAGTACCCTATGTAAGATATAATCATGGATTAGGCATGTGTAAGTACACATGTAAGCTCAAACATGATACTGTAGAGTGATCATCAAATCATATAACCTATGTATCAAGATCAAATAATCAGATGTCCTCAATGTTTATATGATATGAGTAGAGGGAAGGCTCAACATCTAAAATAGGAATGGATCATGTATCTGTGTAGGCCTATATCACACTCAATTATAATTGAGACACATATGTGTGTATGTACGAGTAACTAAATATGTCATCCATCAACATGGAACTAACACATAGGTGCGAAGGATTTAATATAACATATAGGTGCCAAAAGTGTTTATCAATTTTTTTATATGTTTTTTTTTTATATTTTTATAATTTTTAAGAGGAAAGATCATCCTATGATGTCATCTAATGGATGGTCATATATATATCCACACTATGAACCTAGTGTAATAATTTTTTTACATTATCAAGGAAAATTTATAGGTGCAATATATGTCACTGTGATATCAATGTTGCTCTGCATATGTAAAATAAGACTTTGTGGTTGTGAAGCAATAGTAGGAATAATATGAGTGGGGGTTCTTATAACCCATAATTGAGAATTTATTTGTTTCTTTGGTATAGAAGTAATATGTACATTTGGAGGTACTCTATATATTTGAGCATGATGTGTAGTAGAATATGGGGATTCTATGGAATCCATAGTATGTCTTTGATGTAATGGTGTCTCAAGTACTAGCTGCCTAATAAAGGAGATTTCCTATTACTTGCCCTTTTATGATTAATTAGCCTTAGTAAGTTTTATATTTATTTGTTTAGGTATAATTTTATATTTTTTAAGAGGATGCTCATATGAAATTTTAGAAACTATAATAACCCAATTGACATGAATGTATTTAACACACCCATGCACTGTATATGCTATTGTTCAAAAAATGTGTATCCAAGGTCTTCCCAATAACATATCAAAGATTCATATGGAAGGGATAACTAAAAATTTAACAACCACAGGTGCGAGACCAGCCTATAAAGTTAAGTCAATCTCACCTAGAACCTTTTGAGAGGTCCCATCAAATATTCTAACTAATCTGGTAGAGGGGTATAAATTATGATGAGTATAACCCAAGTATGTAAGTAATGTCATGTTGTAAACATTTTCACTTGCACCATTATCAATCATAACATTGAATATATGGTGTTTATCAAGGTATGCTTGAATGAATGAAAATGAGGATCAGATTCATCATCCTTAATTTCACTATCATTGAAAGAAATAGAGGGTCTCTGAACCATATGAGGTATATGTCATGTATAAGTACCAATAATCCCATATAGTATGTTCTCATAATGTGATGGAGGATGATGTGCATTATATGCCATTTTTACTTTGGGTTGCTTCTTTAAATGGTATTGCAAAGGATTGTTAAATATTTTATGTGTATGGTAATCTCTAGGTTGTGATCCTAATTCCTTTGGACGTTCCTCAAGTATAAGTTTTTGGTCATCAATAATATCTTGGTAATTGTTCTTCAAGGTAAATCATCTACTTTTAGAATGCCCTAGTCCTTGATGATACTCACAATAAGAATTTGCATCATATAATTTGGGTAGAGGTCAACTCATATCAACCTTAATAAGATGAGGGAGAGATATAAGTTGACACTCGATTAACCATAGGTGTAACATCCCCATAGAGATTTACAAGAATAAAGTAGTTAAAAAAAATTAATTACTAAACACTTATTCTTTCATTAGATTACATCATGAGAATCTAATTAGTGATTTTTAACATACTAAGCATATCAAACTTAAGTAAACATGAACAACTATATTTACTTATCACTAGCAACTTATGTAAACAATCATAATTTCATAAGGAAAGTAATAGAATCTAGCCATGTATAGTACAATAATACAGCCTTTATTGTCAACATACAATAATAATCAGTTATATTTCCATCAGTCATGCTACCTAAAAATAAGGATAGTAATAAATACAATGCTCCACGGAGCTCGATTCACACTAACTCCTATATCTATGATATTCTCAAGTGTCATCTCTAATTAATTACTACAATGGGGAGGGAGATCATCATACGAGTACTTTTGAACACCACCCATAGACCATCGATCCCCCACACAATCCCCAAAATAGGGAATGGCCTTCTCTTCATGGATGAGTAGATAGTGATGGTGCATAAATCTAGAGAGACATGTTAGTACCCATATGCTGTAAGATTTCTATTATATGATGTGCACCATAAATAAATATTTTCTAACATGATATCACACAATCATGTAAATCATACGTATGAAATGACAATGGCTATCTAAACATTACTTTGGCCAAAGTTTTCAAATAACATATGATCTATAGGATCAATCAAATTCATACACACCACTTGATTGGGTTACCTTCATCTAGCATTGATGATGCTAATTAATTCGGTGAAGTCTGTCTCACTATTTAATTAGAGCCATCAATGCTAGATTTGGTTAAAATATATATTTGTAACCAACAGGTTCATGCAATTATTTCTACGATCAAGTATAAATATATGCTAATTATAAAAATAATTACTATACATACATTTAGTCTATCAAATATATGAATGAACCTCATGTATATTATTTATCTCATAAACAATATTCATGACAAGTAAGTTTATTTACCATATCGGTATAATACAAGTCATTCCAAGAATCCATTTTCCTTAAGTAAATATTAAGTACAAAATTTACATTTTCATAACATAAAGTTTATACCACTCAATATAACCAACATTCACAATTTTCATAAAGATTTAATAACGTTCACTTACTCATCCCTTTTGGAACTTAGGCTACGTTCATATAGTTATAGTTCCCTATCCTTCAAGATTTCATGACTTAACTTATTAGTCACTACTTTAACTATAGGCATGCTACCTATTTTATAAATATAATCTATACACATATAGGAGGACCTAGGTTCTCTTATATGTATATTCTATATATTTATATGATCTTATTATATATATCCCATAATATATATAATTTAATTCACAATTAACATTTTGACCTACTAACAGAACTTTTTTATTATTCTTTTTAAAGCCTAAAAGTTAAAAACTTCCAAGAAAAGGCTTAAGAAAAAATAGGGCCTTAATATTTACAAAACCCTTGTTCTCATAATATAACATCAAATATAATGAATCCAACTAGGCTTAGTTTCATTCCTAATCTCGTATTTATATTATCTCTCTATTTTTAAGTCATTTATCCATTGATCTAAGTTACCAATTACTGTGGAAAAATAGTCAATAATTTTCTTAACATGGTGAATTATATTTTCAATTTAAATCAAATGTTCACGATGCCCATTTCCATCCATAGCTTATTAAATACTGGTCTATTTCAAAAGCATGCAGTTCATATAATCTTACTCAAACACACAACCAAAAGTCTCTTAGTAAATCACACAATCTATTATGTATATAAATATACGTAGTATACCTATTTGCATAGACCATGGTTGTATGTCTTAATACTCATAGTATTTATGCATAGTCCATTCATATTCATTGCACTCATAGCATTTAAAATAAAAGACTTATGTTCATATGAATACCTTATCCCAAAAATCCATGTGATTGACATAAATATATAGTTTTATATATATATATATATATATATATATATATATATATATATATATATATATATATATATATATATATATATATATATATATATATATATATATATATGTTTGCCTTGTTCAAGTTATACGTAGACTTAAGTATATATATACTTGATCAGATTTTAAAGAATACATTTACTATATATCCTTAAGATATATTTATAGAGACATAGTTTTTATATAGATATCTATATTGTATTTTTGTATAAACTCAAATTTAAATAATATGATACATTCTATATGTGTTTATGTGTCACATATGGTACACGGTTTTACATTTAGTATATATCCTTAAGATATATTTATATAGACACAGTTTGTATATAAATATCTATATTGTATTTTTGTATAAACTCAACTTTTAATAATATGATATAGTCTATATATGTTTATATGTCATGTATGGTACACGGTTTATATATATATTAACAGTCTCCTATAATGATTTCATTTTTATCTTGATAACATAGAATAAAACCCCTTTTTAAACTCATTCAACATTTTCATAGTTTGATAAGAATTATAACCCCAATACATACATGAATAAAAATGTCTTATTTCCAAATCTTTTACCAACACAAACAAAACTCTATTTTACCTATATTTTGGTTGTCACCAAGATATCTTCATAATAAAAAAATAGTATACCTATTTTGCCCAAATAGAAACCCATTTAACATTTTATTAACTCAATCGATACTTTTTTAAAACAAGGATAACTCACTAATCATATATTATATCTACATACTTACTTGACTTAATATGTAGGTATAATATGTTTTAAAAAAACTCATTCTTTGATTGAATATAACTATTCCCTCAAGTTATCATTTTTTTTAATGAGGGAATATGACATCTAGTTTTAAAAATTCATTTAACCCTATGGTTTAACCTCCTTCAATTCTAAATCAAAACACTTAGGATTTAGGGATGATGGGTTAGCTTTATGGATGGTTGAGCCATCCACATGGATATATCCATTCAAAAATATATTCCAATTCCCTGACCCTAAGTATCATAATCATACACTTAATTTCATTTATCAATTGAATGTAATAACAATACCAACCTTCTCAATACTTCTGTTTGAAAATCCAAGAACTTGAAATCCCTTTGCTTTGTTGCTCTGTAATTTTCCTCCTTTATTTTCCATGTATCTCCTTTCATTCCAAAACTCCCTCTTATTATTTTTCCTCACCGACATCCTTCCATTCAAACTTTGCATGCCATTATCCACTCATTTCCATAGTCCATGGATAATATCCAAATTTTACTCTAAACTCTACTAATCCACAATTATCTTTTCATTAAACATACAAGAAGCCCTAATTTATCTCTCTTTCAGACTTTCTCCAATATTATTAAACATTTATTTTGTTTAATGATTTTTGCATGATCACTTCACTATAATCCCCTGAGTATATCCACTACACAAGTCCACATTAATCATTAACATAATGATAACTATACTTCTAATTTTTAACATAGTCTCATGCATGACAATCAAAGACTAGGCTTACATTGGACTTATCTCTTAGGTTAGTATTTTTAGAATAGTTTAAACTCCTTAAATATAAAATAAAACAAAGGTAATTATCTCTTTATCATAAAGATGGATAAATCTATAATTGATTTCAATTATAAAAAGATAACTATTTTAATCAATTACTAGTGTATATATAGGCTATATATATATGTCTTACTTTATTTTAATAGCATAACTTATATTTATATTCTTTAATATCAATAATAGTAAGCTAAACATTCAATAAAATTTTTAAATATTTTATACTAGTTTATATATAATAGTAATTAGATATCTTTTATTTGATTTACTCTCAAAAATCATAAATAAACATAAGTAAAGTAACCTCATGTAATCTTACTGCAATATCAAACACTGAGTCTATGTATAAAATTCAATCACATACAATATTTATTCCATTACTATGTACTAACATTTAAAACATGTAAACTCTAATATCTATTAATCCAAACACACAATACATATAACATTTTTAATCTAATATGGTGTGTGCATGGGGTCTTAGCAATTCCTCTGTCATCCTTAACCATTTCAATCTATGTCACCCTCTCTAATGATTCTCTCCCTCTATCATGCTCTAAGGGATAAATTCTACTGCATCTATCTCATGACAATAAGGTAATTGGTCAATTATATCATGATACATATAAAAAAATATTATAACCATAAATGTAGCATAATCATTATATACATAATTCATAATTTTTCATCTCAAAATAAAGAACTCATGAAATCTAAGTAATATACATTTTTCCCTTAATATCATATGATTTATAATTTAGTTAAAAAGTAACAATAAATTTAATCAACCTTAGTAATCCATGAACAATTAGGTAAATCAGTTTAGTGAGAGAATCAGGATGTAACAATAGGATTAATGAAGTTGTAGACTTAGATAAACATGTAAATTGTCTCCTTGGTACATTGGATAAGACCAATTTATTAGGTTGTTATGAATTTGTGTTAAATATGGTGGTTGTTTCATTTTTAGGCTTCAATATATTTTACCTTATAACTTGGTTTGATTTTAAATTTGGTACTAGATGTAAATGTAGCTAGTATGTTTGCTACATACTTGAGATTATTTAATGACATAAGATTCATTTCATGGTCCTATACAACATGACATAAGTCATCAAAATATTTTAACTTATTTAAAATAATGGACTCAATTAAAAGATCACACAAACTTTAATTGAATATATCTTGCAACTATTTGTCTACCATAAGATCAGTCATTTTGGCTAGCATTGTCTTATATCTCAAGACATATTCATTTATAGGTTCATTGGTTCCTTATTTGATTTTGGAAATTTGAGATTAGGAAACCTTTTCATAAATATTAATAGAAAATTATGCTAAAAATGGTCCACAATAAGTTTGAATGTTTTCACGGATTGGAGAGGTAAATCATAAAACCACCTCAAAGCATAGTCCTTGAGGCTTATGGGAAATCATTTTGTCAAAATCTTATCATTAGAAGCATAGTCAAGGCATGCCACATAAAATGTTTGAATATGTTGCTCATGATAACCCTTACCGTCATAAAATTTGAACTTAGGTGCAATAAATCCAATTGGTAAAGGGTGCAAAGATTTCTCAAATGAAATAGGGTTATGCAACACATATTATGAATCTATAACATGAGGGGATTTTAAAGAATTTTGTTCAATGTTTGTAACCTTGTCCTCCAAGGTCTTTATAACATCAAGGAATAATTGACTTGTAGGCCCAGTAGGATTTAGATTATCAAGTTGACCAATAACTAAAGGGGATGAAAAGATGTTTTGAGTAATAATGGCATTGAAACTAAGATTTGTGTTAAAATAATTAGTAATTCCATGATATATGCATCAATAGTAGTTTTAGGAAATAAAGGTTTAAACACATAATCCATGTTCCCACTAGATGTAGGTATATTAATAGGTGTGGGCTCAATTAGATTACCTTCTAAGGATTCACCATCACTAGGTGAGGTAGCCTTAGTTTTATCTTGTTTACTTATTTCATCTCTTGTAACATACAAAAATGCATCCATTAATTCCTTATTATTGAGATGAGAAATCAATGCTTTTTTACCTTCCATTTAGAATCATTTTTTTCACTAATATTTCCCATTTCTTCACAAATAAAAAATTTAAAATTTGTAAAAAATTACAATATTTAGGAAAAAAATTAGAAAACCATAATTTATCCTAGGGTTTGATGTTCAAAGATCAAGTTCAACAAATGTTTAACCCTAAAATGTAAATCTACGGTGATATTATTATTAACCCTTGATTTGATTAAAGGGTTATATATAAATGAAATGGCATAAGGGTGATAATTATATATATAGTATGTCAATTAGATGTTAAACTCAGATATAAGCATATATTAAATTTATTATGTTGAGATAATCTAAATATAAAAAGTACAACTATGCTAGATATAGAAATGACAAAGAAATAATGTGCTTAGCTTGTTATTATGTTAATCAATTCTAAATATATAATAGGTAAAAGGTAGGTTGGAAGGATATTTTAAAATAATCATTAAATTCAGGATTTGACACTTTTGGCACTTTGGACACTAATGTTAGCCTAGGATAGTTATGTCAATGGTATTGTCTAGGTTCGATGCAAGTGTCTTTTATGGAATAAATTTTGAAAAAATATGTGACCACCTAAATGCTTATGGATTGTGATTCACCTTCACTCTGGTGAATTTAGATCTAAGTCATGAATTTTTACTCCTTGTGAAATGATAAAACCCTAGTTATCCATCTTCATAGTGAGCTTGGGGGAAAATGGGTTAGTGAGCACACAATGTTGAGATAACCCCAAAAACCTAATTTTAATAGGGTATTGTCTACATATCCAATAAACCAAATGAGGGAATCAAACTCATGTAATTATCCCATGTGTGTTAGTTTGTGTGTGAATCATACAATATGTGAAAATTAAGTACATTAGTGACCTAGCTTGTAACTTGGAAAATCAAGCTTTGGGCTACTACTTTAGTAATTTATACTTGTAGATATGTTGTATCCATGACTAGTGTGGAAATGTAATATTTATTTAATTGAATGTTTGATAAGATGCTTTTGATAAGTTACCTTGGTCTCTTTATTATTTTTCTAGGTGAGGAATAAATGAGGGTTGATCTTGTATTTATATCAATCCCTTCGGAGTAATAACTCACATTAAAACACTTAGGTTGACCATTAAGATAAATTTTATTTAAAAAATAGATGTATTTAGGGAATTGGACACTTGTATCAAGATAGGATAGTAGATTCGATGCTATTGTCTATCCCAGACATTCGTGTCCAAGGAACAGGAAAGTAGGTACATGCTTATAACTTGCAAAGATGGAAGATATTTTAAGCATTTTTAGAAAGAGAGAAGGTATATGTCATCAAAATAAGACTATTCATACTAAGAGATATAGGCCAAGGGGAATAATATATATTAGATGCAAGACTTTTAGAAGTGGGCAAGGTATAGAATTGAGATGAACAACCAAGGTCTAAGTTTGCCAAGTGTACAAGACTGAGATGCTATATAATCATAAAATAGTGTCTATAACTAACTTATTTTGATTGTGTAGGATTCCATACTTTTTTAATGAATTTATATCTTTTCTATTTAGATATACTTTTATTGTATTATATATATGTAGATAATATTTTTATGGTATTTTCACTTAACCTGAAGATTGGTGAAACCTTGTGTATTTTATAGGTATAGTGGATCATTTATTGTCATATCCTTTCCTATTGGTCCTTATTCCAAATTGGAATGAGCTTCTTGTTTGAAGATTATTCTTGGATATTTTAGATGATCACACCTTCATACTTTCAATTTTTGGTGACACTTATTCTCATCTTCTTTTCTCAAATCATTGTATATTATAATTCCTCTCAAATAAAGTTGTCATCATGGGGGAGTATTATGTAATGTCAACTCCCTTATTTGTTTAAAATTTTCTCCTATTTTTTAACCCCAAAATAAATATTAATGGGGAGTGTTGGATATTAATTTATATTTGCATTCATTTTATTATCCTAATTCAATTTAGGTGTGTGTAGGTTTTCTTATTATGTGAATTTATAATTCACATATTTTATATTTATAAGGTGTCATACCTATTTTATCCCTTTAAAGAGAATCTTGGATTTCCATGCCACATGTAACTCCTTCCAAACTTGTCACACACTTCCACCTCACCTTATGTGGATTAGTGATACTAGACACACACTACAAATGATGTGAAATATTATGATGGATATTCCTTGTAACTCCTCTTTGATTCATACTTATATTTAAAGAGTTCCTCCTCTTTAATTATACACTATAAACTCTTAAAGGTCATTCTTATTTGTACTCTCTCATTCTCTTTTCATCTATTCATGAATATTTTTATCTTAGAGAATTTTGATGTAATTCTTCCTTTTTAATGCACATGGGGCTTTCTTCCATTGATTTGATTTCCCCCCTTATCACTTCATGTCTTGCATTATCTTGGTGGATTAATTTCAAGGTGATAATTAATATTTGCGAATTAATTTTATTTATTTTTTAATATTATTTTCATGATCATATAAATTATTCTAACATTTAAAAAAATGTTTATTAAAACTTTTAGAATAGGTGATTTTATCTAATATTTAATGTTTTTAATTATGGTAATATTTTTTGGCAGTGTCAGACCTGCCCATATTTTACTAATAAGGCACACAAGTCTTAAAAATACCAAATCAATCAAGTAAATAATAGCAATAAGTAAATCAAGTAAACTATAATAAATATAGTAAATTGATTTTATTAGTGCTGATATGCTAATAGAAATGGAAAGATTTCACTAGATAACTTGAAATGCCAAAGAGAATGGTAAAAATAGATACAATTTCAAAAAATTACAATGAATGCTAAAAATAGAGTTCTATAACAATGTAAAATGTCTCTTAGAAAGATGGTACTGATTTGTGATGATGACCAATTTCAAACCACTCCAAAAATGATAATGACCAAATATAAAATCTAAAATAGATAAGATATACCAAAAGTGGTAGATCAGGTCTAAAAATGGTTGTGTAGATCCTTGGGAACCAAAAATGAATAAGAACCTTTGTTAGTAGCGAAATTCCAAAATACTCTCTTTGATAAGTAGAATTTCATGTGTAAATATTAAAATTATTTTCATTTTTATGTAACCACAATATGATCTCAATGCCTATCATGACATTAAAAATAAAGGAAAATATGCAAATTAAATTTTCCACAACCTCCTTAGGGTTACATCTACATACCACTTTGAGAATTAGGGCTCAATGTAGGTTTAATTCATGTGATTAACCCAACCCAATTGAGATAAGACTCCACATTCTCTCCCTATGATAATCAATAATGTTATGTGATATAATGCAATCCTTATTTTGGTAAAAATATGTAGCCAAAATACTTCAGTAAATAGACGGTGGAATTAAAAAAAATGTGCTAAGCTCCTTGATAAGTGTGTGTTAGATGGACTCAATGTGAAGCTTGATGACTTGATTAAAATATGATAAATAGTTTAGGGTACATATGTATATGTAGATTCATTTTAATTCAAATTGGAACACATTTATGCATAGGTTGACCATGGAAAAGTGTGAAATATAGAAATCAAGGCATGACCCACAAAACATTTGATCAATTTTGGACTGATTTTAAATTGGTTGAACCACTTTCAAGATTATCAAAAAAAAATCAAAGTAGAAACCAATTAAATAAAGACCAAAATAAAATACAACATAACTGAGTGGATCTTGAGGTAAACAATTTAAATATCAAGAGATGTTTATGAGTAAATGTAGAAGACATAAGATTATGAAGGGTCTTATGTAAAGGGAAAGTGTACCAAAAATATCCTAGAGTAAGAAAATGTACTAAATCATAATAAACACACTAGAACAACATGGCTTGTACCAAAATTAGGTGTTTACGTAATGCCCCAATTTGATATGTGTGTATGTAAACATATCAAAGTAAAATATTAAAGTGATACATGAGACATTACAAATAAAACTTTGTATCTCTTAGAATGATCTCACCCACGTTCTAATGTTATAAACTTGAGGATACTTACAAGAAAACATGAATGCATACAATTAGATCAATGTTTTGATAATTAAGAACAATGTAGCTAAATGACATAAGTGAAAAATGGAAAGTGAGTAAAGGAAAAAATACACCTAGTAGTATGAAAAAAATGTTGTTATATCTATAACTCTAATGCTTAAAATTAGTCTCAATTTCCCCAATTTAATAGCAAAGAAACTAAAATTTTGAAACTAAAAACTGGATCTTCATGACCCATGGCTTGTGAAGATATATGTTTCTTGGCCAAAGAAGAAAACATATGGTACATGTAACCTATAACCTTTTATTTGTTTTGAATATGTAACCAAAGATAAAATAAGTTAAATGTATTCCCCATTTTTGAGGTGAGAGATGTTCATACAAATAACTCATCTTAAAATAAAGAGTCATGCAAAACTTGTTAACATAAATAAATATCAAAAAAATTAATAATCCTTGATAGTAATTTTGTAAACACATGTGGGTAATCATAGAAGGATATAATCATGTAAACCTCAAAGGTAATATGTAACCTAGTATTATTCAGCTACAACTAAAGCTTGGAAAGTAAGGGTGTAGAAAGGGATGAGCAAGTGATATGTGCTAAGTATACCTTATAAAGAGGGACAAGTGATATGTTTCGATATAACAATATGCCAAAATATAGAAAATATATATCAAAAAATATACTAAATATAATAATTGCATAGTGACTAAGATATATGAATGATTTCAGGGGAACCCACATCCTAATATAATCAATTTAGGATAAATAGACATATGGGTGCATAATGGCCCCCATGGAAATATATATGTGATGATATAGATAATAATAAAAATGAAGGGATGAGTGATATGCCCTGATGTAACCACACGAGGGAAAAGTGATATGCCCTAATGTAATAATATCCCACTAGAATGGTGAGATATAATTGGTTTAACTTTTAAGGGAGTTATTGAATGTAAAACCCTAATTTTCTAAAGTTAAAGAATATTAAATTAAGGAATAAATATAATAATATCAACATCTACTGATTTGTATAATATTTGACTCTTTTATTATTCTATAAATAACAAATGAACTACAAGAGATGTACTTACCTAGAAATTTATCGAGATAAACAAATGATGGGCTGCAAACTGGTGTAAGAATTACACTAGGTGTCATGAATAGGAAATAAGAGTCATAAACCCTCCTATATCATAGCACAATCCCCTAGATGGTAGTGCACCATGATAGTGTCCTCTGGGCCATAATAGTGTTCTTTTACAATCAGGGATAATGATCTTATGGTTGGACCTTTACCTGGTTCTATGGAGTCTATGCCTATGTACAAGAATGTTGGTTCACTATCTTTTCCCTATTTTGACTTATTTTAATGACAAACCCTAGGCCTCCATGTTTGTTAGGGCATTTGAGGAGCACGAGTAGAAAGAGAGTGGCATTAACAAGGTAGGCTAGATGTGACCTCAACACCCCATGTGTTGAGCATTACCTACATACCAATACTTTGAAAGGGGATCAAGTCCAATGTAGTTCTCCCAATCTAAGTGTTGGTGTAAGTGTAAGTGAATGCTAGTTTGAGTGTTAGTTTGAATTTTTTGAGTATGACTTGAGACTAGAAATTTGAGTAATCTAAGCTTTAGGATGTTGTATATGGGTGTATGTAGAAGTAGGGAAGGATAGGGATAAATGACCTTGATTTGTACCATAATTTATAAGTTTATTTATTTAGTATTTACATTTTATTTCCATCTAGTGGATAAGTGATTGAAATTGATCTATATATATAGCATTTTGGTATCTATCAAGATGTGAAATATGTCTAGGTCAACCCTAGGAATGATTTAAAGAATGTCAAGATATTTGTTGGGGGGTAAGGAGCTAAGGGACACTAGTATGGTCCCTAGGTCAATATCACATTAGGCTAGTGTCCAAAGGGTAGTGTTAATGTCCAAGTGAACTAAGATGGTGAATAAGGGACCTGGTGCCTAGGGGATGTCTTAGTGATTATTTTAGTATATATGGGAGTGGTTAGACCTGCAAAAATGTTGTAAAAGGATCAAAAGAGGCCTTAAGATAGGTATAGGGCTAAGCTAGGACAATGTGGTCTAAAATGACACTCATTACACTAAAATGACATTTGAGATGACTACAATAAAAATAAAACACATAAAAATAGTATTCCCCAATAGATGCATGGTAGAAACCATGACATGCAATGTAGGTACCAAACATATTATACTATAAGTAATAGCATGCATGATATTGATCATGGAACCAAACATATGATATAACATAATATAATCAATATATATAACCAATGAAACATATAATAATAGTATGCCCTAATAGATGCATGGTAGAAACCATGGCAATGTAGGCAACAAACATAGTATACCATAAGTAAACATGCATGATATTGATTATGGCACCAAAAATATGATATCACATAATATAATTAATATATTGTAGACAATATTTATGGATTATATAGAACCTTAGTATTGTACACTTGGAAAACTTAGACCTTAGTTGTTCCTCCTAGTTTTATACATTTCCCACTTTTGAAAGTCTCAAATCTGCTCTCTCTTGTGCCCCTTTGCCATATCTCTTAGTCCATCTAGTCTTATGTTGATGACCTAGACTTCTTATCTTTCCCAAAATGCTTAAAATGTACTTATCTTATGCCCCTATAAGTTTTGACTTGTACCTATTTATTGCTCTGATACAAGTGTCTAGTGCCTTAAAGTCATATAATTTACAAATGAAATGTGTCCTAATGATTGGCCTAAGTGATTTAATGTGATTTATTTATCTACAATAGTTGATATAAATACACAATCAACCCTTATTCATTCCTCACCTATTATTCATACTAAAGAGCATTTAAATATCATTCAATTGATCAAAGCTTCCTTATTTATTCCTATTTTTATATCAATCATACGGACTACACATCTACAAGTATGAAGTGCTGAAGGAGCAACCCAAGAGCCTAATTTACCAAGTTACAAGTTATGTCATTCTTGAATTTTATTTCCACATATAGGGGAGAAATACATTAGTCTGAAGCCCTCTTTATAATATTGGCTATGTAGGTAGTTCTCATTAAAAGAGGGTTCTTTGGGATTATCTTGACATCGTGAGCCCACTAACCCATTTTTCCTAGTCACTATGAAGATGAAAAACTAGGGTTTTTTAATTTCATGAGGAGCAATAATCCATGACCCAGTTCTAAATGTACCAAAGTGAAGTTAAATACAAACCCAGAAGCATATAGGTGATCATATCCTTTTATATTGGTATTTTTTACAAGACACCTACATCAGGTTTAGACACTTGCATCAATGTAACCTTCCCAAACTGACACAAGTGTTAGCAACTCTAGAGGCACTTAATCTAGAATCTGGCAACTATTCTAAAATCAACTTCTAGTTTGTTTCCTGCCTGTTCTAGATCCAAAATTGTGTTAGCATAAAAACAAGCTAAGTACATTATTTCTTTATTGTTTCTATATCTAGCATAAATGGAATTTTTATATTTAGCCTATCTTAGTTTAATAAATGTAGAATATGTTATATTTGAGTTTATCATCTAATTGGATTATTGTAGATTATATCATCACCCTTCTACATTGTCATTTCTATATTCTTAACCCTATCTACTCCATAGTAATGAGTCCAATCTCTAAAATATTAGGGTTAAACATTTGGTGAACCTAACCTTTGAAAATCAAACCCTAGGTAAATTAGGGATTTTATAATTTTTCTATTTTTGATCCCTGATTCTTATAAAATATGTGCAACGTGGATGCATCTATGACCCATTTTGGGTTTCAGTGTGTCGTAGCTATTATGGTTTACTAAATTAATTACCTTGTTAAATATATTAATTAAATTCATGCCAATAATGAGTGGGCTTTTAAGTGAAAAAAACATTTGATCTCTCTTCAAAATTTCTTTTTTAATGTTCTAGAGCTGGTATATAAACACCAACATGTATGATCTCAACCATTTATTCTACCTAAGTCTTATTTGAATTATGGCTACCATCCTACACCCATTATTTGTCCATATCTTATATTAGATTTTGCAGTCCATGCTGTTACTACTTAAAGAGGTAATATTTCTCAACCCATTCCCCCATATATTAATATATAACAAGTGCCTCATAGACCTAAGTTTATAATAAAATTTAAGGGATATGGTAGTATTAACCAATTGAGAAATACACGTGTTAAGATTTAAATCCTTGAGCTCCTAAAGCAATCTAATGTTTATAAAGATATCATATATGACGCATTGCATGAGACATAAGTTCCAAGTGATATTGAGCCTTCTTATTTTGTAGATATCATGAAATATTTCAAGAACAATAACAAACTCATTACCTTTGATCCAATAGATTTACCATCCAAATATATTATTGACCAAAATTTGCCTTTTTCATGTAAGTGACCAGGAAAAATAAAGTCATAAAAAGGGTGTTTGTTGATAATGGATCAATCCTAAACATTTGTGGCATATAATTCTTAACCACCATGATTAGATATCCAAAGTACCTACACATGTTCCTATTTTTGAAATTCCAAAGAAACCACATAGCATTCAATAATGGGTTCCACCAAGCCCTACTCCTATTACTCCTAATATTTCTCTAAGACCATAGAGTCCTATTTTAAATACTCAAAACATCAAAAATACTATAGTGACAAATATTGCACTTATGCATGCCCTTCAATAGAGTCATCACTTATTACACTAGGTTCACAATGGGGAGATATCTATGACCATCCATTGAAAGGAATCATCGGATAGTCTTTGCCTTTCACATTACAAAAAAACTAAAAACATCAAAACATTCAAAAATATAAAAATATTTTTGGCATAAACATGTTCTATTGGTTCCTTGGCATCTATTTGTTAGTTTCATGTTGATGGATAACATACCAATTACTTTTACATACACATGTATGTCACGCTTCTATTTGAGTGTGATACAAGAAAACACAAATACATGATCTATTCCTATTTCAAATGTTGGGACTTTATCTAATCATGTCATGTAGACACTAGGGGAATCTATTTATTTGATCTTGATACTCATAGGTTATATGGTTCAATGATCATATTTTATTGTCATGTTCGAGCTCATATATACTTACACATGCCTTTATCCATGAGTATATTTTACACAAGGTACTTGATATGTTATACACTTAAAAAAATTTGTCAATACATTAGAACTATGGGATAATATGATATTTTTGTGTTGGTTTCTTATGTTTTCCTTTAGGCACTTCCTTGAGTGTGTTGTTTTGCTATGGCATTGCTTGTTCAAAAAATTGAATATGCTCTCATGTTTGTGGTACCCGTGCCTATATTTGATTTATTTAACATTTTAATATGTCATTATTTATTGTATGAACATTATAATATGTCATTATTGATTTTTTGAACATTTTACTAAGTCATGTCCCTTCGATTGTGCAACATTTGAACATGCCCCTTGTTTGCGGTCTACTTTAGACCATTTTCTTTTGACTAAATTTTGAGTGCTCTTATGTGTGTATTTTTTTTATTTTTAATATTTTATATTGTTATCTATATGTTTCCATGATATTTATCATGCATCTTAGGCCATCATGTGATTACATTGTTCTATGGGCTTCAATGCTATATCTACCCAGACATGTCCTTCTATATACTACATGGTTATAGTCACAGATTATACAATTGTCTTATCTTTTTGAGGTGAGGTAGTTACCAATTTACATTATTCCGTCACATAAAATTGGGTAATATTATTGGGGAAATGTTATATAGGAATGTTCTCCATACTTTTAATAGTTTTTAAATTCATTGGGGGAATGCTTTGGAAGTATGTTCTCCACATTTAGTATCCAACATCTCTAGATTATAATGGGGGAATGCTTTGGAAACATGTTCTCCACATTGATAATTATATA
>JARHVA010001054.1:2490000-2512500 GCA_037957365.1 Torreya grandis
AACCCTAAAAGTTTGGAAGTTAGACTCCTTATATATATATATATATATATATAAAATCATGTGACCATATGTAATAAATGAAATCATCAAACAAAGAATAGTGACTAAAATTAAAAAATTAATATATCACATGAAAGCTACACAAATTACAAACTATATAATACTATATAAAAAACATAAAAAAATAAAAAAACCAACACATAAACATATATAAGCACAAGTACACACATGCAAACAATTAAGCAATCATAGGACACACAAGAGAACACACAATGTAATAATCATATGAAGTAATACCATGTATCATGAAGCACACAAAATGAAAGATAAATAAAAATATATGTAATAAACTTTATAAATATTTATATGAAAATGGGAATTAGGAAGGATAATGCTATAAATACACTAAATAATGCCTCTAGTATAGGCATGCCCTCGATGGAAGTATGCCCCCCATGTATAGGCATGTTGAAGTTATAAATCAACTATAAATCATGATCACATATAACCTATAAATCTTAAATATAACTCAAATAAATATCATGAGGATCACTATGTAATTATATGCATTTAAACCTCTAGCATATGTAGATAATCAAGAATATGTAATAGTGTCTAACTTTGTAACCAACAAAGATAAAGGAAAATATTTTTTTATTATGAGTCATTTTTTTACATTTAATTATTTTTGGAAGAATGAAATTAAGAAAGAGATAATAAACGAGTAAAAATTAATAATAATCAAGAAAATATCAATCAAGCAAGAAAAAATCCAAGGGGTGAGTATAAGAGGAACTAGGATACAAGCTAAGTGACAAATATGAGAAGAAACAAGAAGAGGGAAGAGGAGAAGGAATATTAACCTATAACTTCCCTCATAACTCAATGAGTAATATGGTATAATGCCTCAATATATATGTGCTTTCATCATTGAGAATTCCATTTAGGATTTTTTAATGGGATGCAAAAATCAAATGGGAAAGGGTTAAATCAAAAGTACAAGCAACATAAACTAAGGGGATAAAATAATAATATTGTAAACCGAAGCAACAAAAAAGAAGGTAAATTCAAAAATTCAATAAATAAAAAAATCTAAAACTAAGAATAAAAATGAAAAAATAAATAAAACAAGGGAGGATAATAATTAAAATATATAGAAAGCATGAATAACCCAAAATACATACATGGCATTAGAGAAGAAAACACTAGAGAGATACACCAAATAGAATAAAAATGATCAAAGAATATTTGTATGGTATATTAATCCATTAAATCACATGAGATAGGATAGCAATACTGACTGATAATCTCACATAAATGTCTATAATATGTTTCCCATTCCTCTTAATGATCAAGATTCAAGTCTCATGGACCATGGATGCGAGAAGTCAAATGTATCACTAAAAGTATCCAAAATATAATCATGATTTGTATGGTAACCTAAATCTTTATCTCTATTATAATTTGAAATGTAATCATGAGTTGTTTAGTAACATCAATCATCACCATTATGAGTGTTTTCATTATTAATAAAATGGATTATATTATCCACTTTATCTGCTTGAAAATAATCACTTTGTTTGGACTAAGTGGAAACATTATTGGGTGCTTTAACATGAACACACACAAGTGGTTACAATAAGACTACTTTAGAATGTGTAAGAGTAGGTAAAGTAACTCTAGGTACATTGAATTTAGGTTGTATGATTTTTTGTTTAGGAATTAATTGTTAGAGTGGGCCACAATCAAGAATCTACTAGATAGGGTCAAATGCACAAGGATAAATTTGTATGGAGTAGTGAAATTTGAAGAATAACTCACAAGAGGAAGAAGCTTGTCTTTACAACAAAAATTTGCATTAATGAGCATTCATTTATTCATTAGAAAAAAATTACATAGAAAGGTACATTATATATTGAGGAATTAGGTCACCTAAAAAGGTAATTAACTCCACTCATAATTAGAAAATGACTTAAAGTACATTTCCTCTTATGACCTATTATTAACCTAAGTAAGTTAATTAGACAATGTAGGTAAAACCACATAGTGGGAAAAAGCCTACACTAACACCACTCATTAACCATAGCTTAGGTGGCTATAATAATTGGGTCTTGACATAGAGGCATGATGAGGTACCTAAGTACATAGAGATGATATCCCAGAGGGGAAGAAGACAAAGTTACCCAAACCCTAAGAAGAGATTTTAAATGAAGATACTTACTCTCAGTGAAGGGTTTGGTGAATATAGAAATAATTTTTTCCATTGTCTGGATGTAGCATAGATTAATGACCTGCTCATGAATGAGATCCTGAATAAAATACATGTGAATCTTGATATGTTTGGACCATTGATGGAGGACCGAATTCATATAGATTTAGATTATGCTTTAGTTATCATAGAATATGAGTGTTGGTCATCAAAATTAGATGCCAAACTTAATGAGAATATCCTAAATCCAAATAGCCTCAGTGGAATCATTAACATCTCCTTCATATTCTACTTCAGTAGAAGATAAAATTAAATCATTATACTTCTTACTTGACCAACTAAATAAATTATAGCCTGAAGTAGACTTATGATTTTGAATATCACCAACCCAATATGAATCTATATAACTAATCAAGTCGATGTTGATACCTACTCCATATTGAATCTTAAAATTATGAGTACCCTGAATATAGTGGATAATCCACTTAGCTACTTTCTAGTGTAGCTCATGTGGTTCTTACATGAATTTAGAGACCATTCCCACTACAGATGAAATATCAGGTATAGTGTGTGTAATGTAGATGAAACTACCAACAAATTGTTGATACAAAATAGCATCAACCAAAGGAGATGGACAATTAGCCTCAAGATTCACACTAGACATAAAAGGAGTTAGATTTGGATTACAGTCATCCTTGTTGAACCTTGAAATCAAATCAAGAGCATACTTAGATTGTGTAGTAATGGTCTTAGATTTGGACTAAGAAATTTTAATACCAAAGAAGTACTACAAGTCCAACTCAGTCATTGAGAACCTATTAGACAAATAATTTTTCACTATTGTGATGGTGGATGAAGAACTCCCTATGATCAATAGGTCATCCACATAGAGAACTAAAAGCAATAGTGAATCATCCTACCACAAAATGTAGACATTCAGATCATAATGACATCTGGTAAACCCAACTGAAAGAAGAAATTATTCTATCTTGGCATACCAAGCTCGAGGAGTTTGTTTGAGGCCATAGATAGATTTCTAAATTTTATAAACTAAAAAATAATCTTCTACAAATCATTGTGGTTACTCCATGTATATTTCCTCTTTAAGGTCACTGTGAATAAAGTCACTCTTCACATCCATCTGATGAACATCCTAAAGATGTGTTGTGGAAATGATGAGAGTGAGTAAAATTGAGTTTATTTTGGAAACTATGATGAACATCTTGGTATATTCAATGCCAAGTCATTGAGAAAAATTCTTTACTACTAAACGTACTTTGAACTTGTCTAGGAAGCTATCTGCTAAGAATTTTATTTGGTAGATCCACTTATAGAAAACAAGTATTATTCCCTTGGGAAGAGGGACTAAATACCAAGTTATGTTCCTTTTTAAGGAACCATACTCCTCTTCCATATAATTATCCCACTTAGGAGTTCTTAATACCTCATGAAATGACTGTGGATCAGAATCAAATGCAATGAAAGTATTGGGGCATTTTAGAATTGTGAATGGGTTTGCTTAGTGTCTAATTTATCTCCAACCCATTGGATATAAATATGCAATGTCTATATATACCAAAGAGGACTAGTGCTCAGAGATTTATGGGGATATTCCTCATATTTTGAAGATATTTTGGGAGGAGGAGGGGAATCCTCAGCACTGCTCTCATCATCAAAACTAGAATAAGAATATGGATCATCAAGATGTTTTTTAGGTGGATTTAAATCATTAAAATTGTCATCAAATCCTAGTGCCTCCAAGGAAGAGGGAGAGGTGTCGAGTGTGGATTCTAAAGGACCCTCTTGAAAATGAGCACTCCTCTCAATAAAAAACTCATCAGTGGTGGGATGGAGAATCATGTATCCTTTATAACCTTAGGATATCCAACAAAGATTCAAAGTTGACTCTGAGATTCTATTGCCTTAAATTTATTCTTTTGAATGCAATCCATAGCAAGAGATCCAAACACTTGAAAGTGCTTCCCTATGGTCTTCTAACTACTCTAATCTTCAAAATGAGTGACTCCTTTCAATGTTTTAAGAGGAACATGGTTTTGGATATAACACACATAGTTGATGGCCTTGGCCCAATACTAAGGTGAAAGAGACTTAGAGTGTAGAATATAATTGGTCATTTCCTTCAAGGCCCTCTCTTTGTGATATGTAATACCATTTTGTTGAGGACTATATGGAACTGTACATTATAGTTCAATCCCATCTGATGTATATAATTCCTCAAAATGATTACTGACATACCACCATTGTTGATGCACATAATTTTGATAGATTTACCTAATTATTTTTATACAAGCACATTTAAGTCCTAAAAATGATTAAATACCTATGATTTTTGCTTAAGAAAATACACCCAAGTATGCCTCAAAAAGTCATAGATGAAATTAAGCATGTACTTTGTCCTATTGAATGAAGGTTTTAGAAATGGGCCAATAATGTCACTATGGACAATCTCGAATATATGTTCAACTCTTTGTGATTTTTCCTTGTCATACTTTTCCTTAGGATTCTTACCAAGTATGCAACCTAGCAAACTCCATCAGAAAACTTGACTCATGGCAAACCTGAAACCATGTCTTGGTGACTAATTTGCTCCACATAGTGATATTTGAGATGGCTAAATCACTCATGCCATAATTCACTCACCCCATCTGAATGATTGAGTAGTGTAATATAGGGTTGATCATGATAAAAATGTGAAAATATATACAATCATGTCATATTATTCCCAAATGCAATAATGGAGTCAATATTTTCTTCCTTAATAACCACATAATTGGATGTGAACTCAACTATATTTCCTAAAATGATATGAGTGATCTAATAAATAGATAGGATATTGGTGGATAAAGAGGGAACACATGACATCATGAAATGTCCCATTATTCACTTCAACAAATCTATTCCCACTAACTTCTACAGAATTATCACCCAATAATATGGAAGGCATATAACAAGGCTCCAAGGACAAGAACATGTCCTATGATGAATCTATGTGGTGTGATTCACCAGAATCAATAACCCATGTGGAATATTAGGAAACAACTACAAAAATTGATTTGCCCTTATATTTTCCATTTTTATTGTCTTTGGCCTTTCAAGACTCATATGCTAATGAACTCTGATTGGAAGAACTAGGGACACTAATGTTTTGCTTCTCGAGCATCTTAGTCAGTTAGTCAATTTGTTTCTTCATGCATTTGGATTAATAATACAATAGTCTCATGTGAGGCACTCTTTCTTAGGTTTTCCATCTAAAGAGGAGGACTCTTTTGATACTTTGGACATGGCATCAGATTTATAACCCTTTCTTTGCTTTGGGTCCTTCTTATTTTATTTCTTCTCCTTGTTTCCAGAAACCTTTTATTTATCATGAATCACAATCAAGGCATGTGATTTAAATGAATTTAATGTACCTATTTGAATGAGCTTATATTTCTCCTGAGTTAATTCAACATCCAAGGAAATCATGGTCTATGTATATCCAATGACACACTTGGTTGCATGGAAGGTAGAAACAAAGATAGAATAGTTAGATCCTAACTTGGAAAGGATGGAAAGAATAAATTGATCATCCTTTTTATCAATGTCATATAGTTTCAACTACAAATTGAGTGATTTAAACATTTTGAATAAGTCTTATACAATATCAAAATCATCTGGGCTCAAACTAATGAGCTCATTCCCCAACTCATGACATCTCATTATTTCCTTCTTCCCAAAGATTTTTTCAAATATGGTCTAGACTTCAATAGGAGTAGTGGAAGATTCAATATGAAAGAGTATGTTGGGAGACATAGATAGGCATAAAATACCATAGGATTTGTCACTTTTGTTGTACCACTTCATCTTATCTACCTTAGGTGTTGGTTATTTTTCCATACCCATCATGATTTGATGTAAGACTTTATTCCTCAAGAGGATTTTCACTTTGAATTTTCATTGGTGATAGTTGAATGGTATAAGAATTAGGGTAGAACTCAAATTTATGGTACATAAAGGAAGTATATGCTAAACTGCATGTGTTGAAGGACTATAAATATGCGACCCCATAAATCTATAGAGATTTAAATTTATAAGGAACTAAAATATTACCAATTCATACAACCCAAAAAAACTTGCACTTTTAAAAAAGTGACACCTCAAAAAAAGCAACAAGATGAAATTTATGTGTTTGAAGTTCTAAATGGAAAGGGTAATCTCCACTTTACAACATTTGAAAAAAATTAGGTGTGCAAAAGTTTGTTGAATTTTTTTTGGAATCAACTTCTCGCAAAAACATGTATGCCCTTTTAGAGTAAAATTTAAGTAATTTTGGGTTGGAAGTGACTAGGGGCTTAACTCCCATGTGACTAGGGGTTAAGACCTATTTTGGTTGTTCCATGTCACTCTTCATTATCTTAAATTTAATGATTTATAAGATGTCACTGTATGTGCAAACAAGGTGGGTGGAACTTACAATGTGTTTTTACAAGTGGTAGAATCCAGAGGGTGCCTAAGTAGGTGGTAGATCCTAAGGCATGTCTAACCATGTGTTAAATTTTAAGGTTTCTTTGAGTAGACATTAAAATTTGGTGGGTCTTTGAGTAGGCATCAAAACCCAACAAGTGTTTGAGAAAACATCAAAACTTGACAAGTGTTTGAGTAGGCATTGGAACCTAATAGGTGTTTGAGCATGCACACAACCACTCAAATGTCTATTAATGTGGAAATATCTGATGGGGATTTTTTTTGACAAGAAAAGTCTAATAACTATCAAAATGGTTTGTGAGGGGTTCAAATCTTGTCAAACTATAAAACCTTAAAAAAATGGATTTTGAGTAACTTTTCCAATATCTAAAAAAGGCCCACTTGGTTTCTTGACAAACTTAGAAAACCCAGAAATAGTTTTTCCTCAAAGTCATAAAAAAGTATGGATTTTTGTAGATTCAAAAAATGGCCTTGAAACCCTGTAAAAATGGCCAAAAATGGACTATCATGAAACTAGGTCATGTTTACAGTCATTTCTAGGGTTTTGCCACCTTTTAAATTTAATGGCATTCTGTTTTTTTCTCTTAGAGACTATAGGTATGAAAAATTTCATGGATTTATGAGAAACCCCACCAAACCATAGAAATTTCAAATCAATAAAAATATTGAACAATTAAGAATGCAAGATCTCATAATAGAATCAATGGATTCATCTACTAATGTAGTTATGATACCATGTCAGAGTGGGCCACAATTAAGGATCTACTTGATAGAGTCAAATACACAAGGTTGAATCTATATAGAGTGGTGAAATCTAAAGAACAACTCATAAGAAGAATAATCTTGTCTTCACAAAACAAATTTTCATTAATGAACATTCATTCATTCATTAGCCAAAAATTGCATAGGAAGGTATATTATGTAGTGAGTAATTAGGTCACCCAAAAAGGTAATTAACTCAACTCATAATTATAAAATGACTTAAATCACATTCCTCCTAATGACCTATTATTAACCTAAGTAAGCTAATTAGACCGTGTGGGTAAAACCACATTGTGGGAAAAATCTTACACTAACACCCCCTCCTTAAGTGTAGCTTAGGTGGGTAGAATAATTGGGTTATAACACAGAGGCTTGGTGAGGTTCCCAAGTACATAGATATTATCCCCTAGAGGAGGAAGAAGATATAAATACTTGAACCCCAAGAAGAGCCCAAAAATTAAGATACTCTTAGTGAAGTGTTTGGTGAATATATCAGCACATGTTTTTGTTAGATATGTGCCTCATAAGATGTGCCTCAAATAGTAAATACCTTATTATCATGGAAAACTTAGGACATTTGTGTAATATGGATAAGATAAATCTCTTTCAATTTATCCATGGGCATACAAGTAATATATCATATGCCCTATTATCCAAAAATGCATTAAACCACACTAAAATGGTCTTATGACCCATGATAATAGGTAATGTGATACCCTAAAAGGTGTTTAATTAATATTTTCATGACCTTTAATAATCATGGTCGTACCAAGTAAGTCTTATTGAGTGTATCATGTACTATAAATAAATGATAATTCACATATGTTTAAGCTAGAACAATTATCAACCATTATGCCATTTTTTTATGTTGGATGTGAATAATGAAAGTTCATATAAATAATGGACCATTATTGTAATAATTTATTGATATCTCATGATCATAAAATGAGATATAAATAACTTCTTTATGCAACCCCATAACCACACCTATAAAATCATCTAAGATATGAGCATTTGAAACCATGGTTGATGTGAAGGAGTTTTTTTGTGAACATTATGTTTCCTTTTAGTATTATGATTCAAAAGTAGAAAGGTAAAAAAAAGCAAGTGTTGATTCAGTGGAGCAACTAATTCATTCAATGTGCTATTATGTCATTTCAATAGAATAAAATTATTATGAATTAAATATTGAATCTTATATCTCAATATAAAACATATATTGGTAATATGACCAAAATACTTATGATAATCATAATATTCTTTCACATCATAATGTTTGGGTAAAGGTCAAGATGTGTCCAAGTCACATTGTGGAGGTAAAGATATCATATTTTATTCAATAAATAATTTAAGTACTCAATGAAGAGTCTTAGATATCCATGTAAATTATCTACACTCTTGATAAGGAAGGACATGCATGTAATTTTGTTACAATATCACATTTACTAAATTTTTGACCTCATTATTACCTTGAAAAGTAGGAGTATCATTAGCCTTAGCATTCAATATTGATTTACTTATAAAAACTAAAATATGATATTAGATACTTGACAATGTCAATTTTAACCTACATTCACCATACATGACTTGTGCATACACATATGGCTCTCATTTACCTTTCTCTCATATCCACATGATTTCCATGGGTTTGAAATTCTCGATATATTGTTAGCCACCTACATGAATTCCATAGTATGTGTCTAACTTATGCAAACTAATATTTAGACTATCTCCAAATCATTTTTTATGCCTTTTAGACAAAACTTTCAGAGTTGGATTGTTCCTAATTTTGAACTCATCCAAGTGTAATGGGGTCGGCCCACACTAAGTAGTGGTTAATTTTCAAATTCAAATCCTTCTTATGGGTTGGCCCATACATTTTGCATGTCAATGGCATGAGAAAGTACGCAAAGAGTCATATAAATATACAATAGTTCTAAGGCTATTCCCATATAGAAATCACTTATCAAGCATACTCAAACACATAAAAATTAAAAGGTATTTCCCTATTTTATCTAATTTAGACATCATTCACAAGAAGTAGGTCCTAACCAAGTCTGAAGCACCTCAAAGCCAAGACAAAATTGTCATTTGTCAAATATTGAAAGCTAGATCATATGTTATATTAATTACATAATAACTATTACACACATATACCTAATGAGGATAAATACATGAAATTTTAATTTTCTCATAGGAGTATTGGATATATTGATTTGCTTTGTCATTTAATGGGGATTGGTTGGGGTCATCTCAACCCACCTTCTTTCCCTTTTTTTAGACCAAAACCTAGTGTCAAAAATATACCTATGGTTTCAAAGAGAAGGAGATAGGTTTATATAATTATCTTCACAACCAACTACTAAATATCACACACTGTTGATTTACAGGTAGACACATCAACTCATAAAAATTGGAGAAAAACTCACATAACCATCAAGATGCATAACATAGAGTCATTTTTTACCATCTAGAAGCTAACAAACTCATCCATATATAGCTAGAGACTCAGACATATGTAATATAATAAAACATTAAGTTTATTAATCCTCTTATTACTTTCCATAAATAGAAAGTGTAATTGGCAAATCATATTCTATGTTTTACATTTAGATTCATGTTTATTGTTATACATCATATAATCTATATTAGTTTTCACATATTTATCTTATTAAATTAATCAATAAAAATAGGGTAAAACACATCAGTAAACATATTGGGCTTGTTATAGATACTTAAGCCTCCATGAAAAAAAAATCATATTTTGACATATTACATGATTCAAAAAGTTCATAATGGTTCAAAATATTAATTTGGTACAAATATGAGATTTATACATATATATATGATAAATATACATACATATTAAGATATATTATGGGTGCATATTCCATGAATATTCACACTTTTACAAGAACAACATTTACAAGTTTTTAGATATTCACAAATTTAAACATTTGAGTGTATATGTAATGTATATGCACACAATTTACTAAACATGAGTGTGAAAAATTCAAGTTTTGAATAAGTTAGAATAATATGCATAGCATTCTATTTCATGTTAGCATTGATTAGATAAATTATTGAGCATGAACATTATTTATGCATGTACAAACTATTACACTTTTCTGATGTTGGCATTGATTGTACCTATAAGTGAGAAACCTTGAATATATAATTCTATATGCAATGGTTGTTTCATGTATATTAAGGTAATGTGGTTGAGGTTTAATGATTTTAAATATCCTAGGGATTAATCAAATTAATCCCATACGTGGCTCTTATTGACCAATTTTTTTACCCCAAGTCAAAAATGGTCAACCCTTACAAATTAAAACTTTTCATAGGGTTATTAAATATTGTATATGGTCTTGCATATGTCTTTTAATGGTCCTATATGCTTTTCATATGGTCACATTAGTCATTTTCTATCTTGGTCTAAGGTTTCATCTCTTATATACTTGCCTAGTCCTAGGGGTCATTTATGAGTCATGGTCTTGTCAAGTGTATTCAAGGTCATGACATGGTTTAGAGTCATTATAAAAGGTTATTAATTTGTATTTAAATTCATATATTTATACATTAACCTCTTATAATTTTGATATGTGCTAAAATGTCATCTCGGCCACCTTTTAGCCTAATTTAGAGAAGTTGTACATACAATCCCAAAATACAAATGTTTAAATAAGTCTCATAATGTACTTAATGTCAAATAAGGTTCAAATATGCTTATAGACTGACAAACTTGTAGGTGCAACACCTAAAATGAGATAAATACTCTTTTTCAAGCATTTTTGGGCACTTGTACGACCTTGGAAGATCTACTTATAGGTGAAAATGATTTTAGAGGGTTTATTGGACTTTAATATGTCAGTTTTAAACTTTGGATCAAGTTTAAAGTCTTAAAAATACATCAAACACTCTCTCTCCTCCATCATTGCCTTCACAAACTCACAAAGGAAAAAATCAATTACATGGTATGGCCAGGAGAGAAAAAGTTGGGAGTTGAAAATTTGGCAATTTTTAAGGGTCTTAATGAGATTAAATTTATTGAAATTATTTTTCATATTCATGGTCGATAATTTATAAACAATCGCTAAGAGTGACAAATGTCAGTATGCCTTGTCCATTTAAGTAGGGCCTAATTTTTCTCATGTTTCTTCATGATAGAATTTGATAGAGGAGAATGGTTTTATGTGATGTTTTTAGAGTTAAAATATCTCCTTTAAATTTTAGTTTCATTAGCCAATTCAACCCCATGAAGTTTCTTTAACAAGACGAACGGTGCCTCAAGTGTGTGAGCATATCAGCTTACTACAAATGTGTTTTAGTTGTTTTAAAGGATTGTCACTTTTAGAGGTTTCAAGTAATTAATTATTCATATAATATCCTTAATTACTAGATAATTCATGTGATCTCTATCTAAAAATAGCCCTTTTTATATGATCCTAAAAGAAATGTTGTGTTTTTATCTTTAGAAACATGGTCTGTGTTCATAAGAAATCTTCTATACGACAGAGGTTTAGTTTGGATCAAATAAAAATGAGAAACTAATGATATCATATGAGTATGTAATTGATAAAGTTATAATAAAAAGTGGTGGTGAGAATAAAATCCAAACATGTACCCTTAACAAAGGGTAAAATTTGTTTTAGTCACCTATAGGTCTTCAGACCTATAGGTGGGCAATCATGGAATGTAAGTCTCAGGTTGAAAGTGTTCAAATAGTGGATAGAACCTAGAGTTCCCATTTAAACACTAAATTGGCATAAATTTATCTTATGGAATCATCAAGAATCATGAGTGAATGAAGAGGCTCCAACTCTCATATACATACCTTACATATAAATTGACTATATACACAATTCATATAGGTGAAATAAGGGTGGAATCCTTCATTAATGCATAGATTACATGATGTTGAACAAATTAAATATTAATAACATGTATCCCTTACCTAAAATTGATGATCTCTTTGATCAAATGCATGGTTTGATAGTTTTTTTAGGATTGATCTCTGAGTTGGGTATCATTAGTTGACGATAAAGGAGGAAGATATTTTGAAAATAACCTTTAAGACTAGGTATGGGCACTATGAATCTACAATTCTTCCTTTTGGGCTAACAAATACACCTAAAACATTCAATAATCTCATGAATAGTGTTTTTCAAAGATTACCTTGATCAGTTTATCCTAGTATTTCTTGATGATACCTCATATATTCAAAAAGTGAAGAGGAGCATATTGAGCATTTGTGTCTAGTTTTATAACAATTGTGAAAGCATAAGCTCTATGAGAAATTGTCTAAATGTGCCTTATTTCAAATAAGAGTACAATACTTGGGACATATTATTTCTATAAAAGGGATTTATGTGGATATAGACCAAATTAGAGCCATTATGGAATGGCCAACACCCATAAATGTGTATGAAATGCCTAACTTTATGGGTTTATTAGGGTACTACATAAAGTTTGTGCCAAATTTATCTAATATAAAAATATTTTTTTATGGTCTGATAATTGTAAATAATCTTTTTAGATTCTAAAAAATAAACTTACTTCAACACCAATGTTATGGATTCTGGATCCAAATGGTCATTTTGCAGTGATACTTGATGCTTCAGGAGATGGCTTAGTAGGAGTTTTTATGTAGGATGATTCAGTTGTAGCTTATGAATTAAGGAATTTGAATCCATATGAGGAAAATTATGCCCCACATAACTTAGAGTTAGCTACCATATTACATGATTTATAAGTATGGAAGCATTAGTTGTTGGGAAATTCTTTTGAGCTTAAAACTAATAATATGGGACTCAAGTACATATTTACCCAATCTAATCTTAATGTTCATCAAAGAAGATTGTTAGAATTATTTTCATTCTATGATTTTGACATTAGATACATTAAGGGCAAATAAAATAGAGTTGCAGATGCCCTTAGTCATAGAAGGTATATTTCAACTTTATCTACTATAAGGAGTACCTTCTAAGATTAGGTAGTAAAGTTCTCATCGGGAGATGAATTCTATAATCAGGTAAATAAAGATTTATCAAAAAATCCATATGATCTTAGATATAAAGGATTATAACTTGGAAATTATGGGCTTTTGAAATATAATGGAAGAATCTATGTGCCTCATAGGGAAATTTTGAGGATTATTGTGCCAAGAGAGTTGCATAATGCTCCATATTCAAGACATCCTAGTGTGATTAAGCTCTTATTAGAGCTAAGATCATTATATTTATAAAAATGAATCAAGAAAGATGCTACAAATTTTGTGTCTAAATTCTTGGAACGTCAGTGAGTCAAAGTTGAACATATGCATCATGTTGTGTTTTTATACCCACATTCCATACCAAAATAGAAGTAGAAATTCATTAGTATGGACTTTTTCCAAGGATTGCCTATGTCAAGAATCATCATGACATGATATTGGTGGGTTTAGATAAACTCATTAGAGTATCAAACTTCATTCCAGGAAATTTGACAGATGATACACCAATGCTTACCAAAGGTTTGTAAAGGAGGTTTATAGATTGCATGGGTTTACCAAAAAGATCATTTCAAACAAGGACCCTAAGATGACCTCAAGGTTTTAAAAAAACTCTCAATGCAACTTTAGGTACATAACTGAACTTTAGTACATCTTACCATCCAAAAATAAATGGATAAACAAAGAGAGTGAATCAGATCTTAGAGGATATTTTGAGGATGTATTACATGGAATAATAATACAGATAGGAAGAATACTTACCTTTGATTGAGTTTGCTTATAACAACTCATTCTAATCAACTTTGAAGATAGATAATTTTGAAGCATTATATTGTAAAAGGTGTTTAACACCAATAAGTTAGGAGAAGCTAGAGGATAGAGTACCCTTTGGACTTGAAATTTTTGTTTAAATGGAGGAGCAGGTGAAGATAATAAGGCAAAGTTTGCTTGAAGCCAATAATAGGCAGAAAATATATGTTGATCTGAAAAAATAGAAAGGTAATTCTCAATTGGAGATAAAGTTTTTATGTGGGCCAAACCATAAAAGAGTGCCATTAAGTTTGGGAAATGAGAAAAATTATCACCAAGATATGTGGGACCTTTTGATGTTATAGAAGTGATAAACCATCTAGCATATAAACTTGAATTACCACCAGCTTTAACACAAATACATAATATTTTTCATGTATATTATATTAGAAAATATGTAGTTGATACTTCACATGTTTTGGATTGGAATGCATTATAGATTATAAATATAAGGGTGGTCATAGTATAACTAATTAGAATAAATGATACTCACAAGCTTAGTTTTTATAACATAGAAGTATCACAATGTAAGGCCCAGTTGACCAATATTCTGAAGATAGTGCCACATAGGAGGATTATGAGGAATTTTATAGGTTTTTTCCTCATCTGTTTGAATAATTTTTTGTTGAACAATATCATTTATTTTCAAAACTTTTTTTTGAAATAAAATCCATTAGGATGATGACCTATTTTAGAGGGGAAGAATGTCACATTCTGTCCCACTCTCCAAAGACTGCATTAGTATTAGTTAGAGAAGTGAAACTTATGATGAGTAGTTTCTAATTTTTATGATATATCTAGACATTTATGCTATATAATTGATAATTATACTATTTTATTTCATGTTCAGTTATGATTAGAATATAATCCCATGTGTATTTTGATATATTATATTGCAGTGTATTAGAATCTTATATGGATGTGATTTCATTTATAAATTTGGTTTTTAGTTCATAGATGTACATATTGTGATCAATATAAATCCAAGAGGGGAGATTAATATGGTTTCAATATGAAATAAATGAAACAAAACACACTAATAATACTTACACCTCTAGTCTAGACACTCAAAGAGCTAGTGAACTATACAAGTAACTATCAAATGAAATAAATATAAAAGACTTTTACCTTCCATGAGAGTAAGTGTTATATGTTGATAATGAATTGATTTGCTCGGTTGTGTGATCAATAATTATTCGGCAATGGATCTAGTTGCACCACTTCTCCTTGTCACCTTGGTAATGTCAAGTTTGCTTTGGCTTTTACTTGGCTTGGTTTATCAAATGGGCATGATAACACTATAATGATGGAATATTTGCATGTATTTTTACATAATAAATTTACAATAAGAGAGATTATTGATCAATGGGTGAGGCCTTATATTTATAGCCTCTCAAACTAATTCTAACCCAAGTGTAGTTAGGTTAGAGCTAACCATGATTGAGTTCAAACTAACCCTAGTTGAGTTAAGGAGGGGACATGTAATTAATATTTGGGATAAATAATCATTTATTAAGCATGGTTCTCCATTTTTGAATTTAAGGTATTTAGGGGGATATTTTCAATTCCTTGACTTTAAGGATGATGATATCATCATGACCTCATTTTTACTGAAATTTATTTTTTACAAAATTCAATTTCACTAATTGCACATGGAAATTTCACTTAAGAATTTAATTTGGTTTGATTAGTTATTTCATTTTGCTTAGAATTTTTTCACTTTAGGAATTGTTAAAGTGCCCTACTTAATGGGTATAAAGGCCAAACTACCAATTTGCTAGGTCACAAGTTGACTTGAGATGAATCTATGAGAGGTTAATATTATGTAGAAGATAATACCCCAAATAGGGATGCCCTAACACTATTTTTATCACTAATATCTGATGTGTAGATGAAATTGGGACATTCAATGATTCATAGGCTTAATTTTCATTATTTGTTAAAAATCAATTTGAAGTTCAATTGGAAGCCAATTATAGCCAAAATGGGGTGTCTACTATTTTCCCCTATTTTAGAAGGCATTACAAGACACATGCACAGTAACATATTAAGTCATTAATAACTAATGCCCTAGAAGGGGATGGATGAACCCTAGATTCACCCTCAAGGGAGCGGGTAGCAAATAAGGTCAGTGAATGTTGACCTTGAAAAGAAAGAAAAGGATGAAACATATAGGTAATGAAGGTGGGGATACTAATTTGTCCAAAGGAATTTATAATTAGTGGCACAATGAGATGCCCCAATAGGGTAGATAAAAAGGATGATTTACCTAAAGGTAGTTATAATCATTTACGTAATGAAAAATGTCCTAGTAGGGTGGATAGAGATAATGATTTTCCCAAAGGTAGGAAAATGATAATGATTTATCCAAAAGTGATTATAATCATTAACATATTGATAGATCAAAACATAATGATTTACCCAAAGGTGGTTATAATTAGTGGCACTATGATTTACCCCAATGGGGTAGATGGAAGCATGATACAAGTCATTGTTGCCCTAGTAGGGAAAATTAGAAAAAGAGGGTTATGTACTAAATCTATAGTAATGGAGTAAGAGTAATCTATCATAAAGGATAGGCATAAATTAGGGTTACTTGTTAGGATAGAGATGTATGTCTTAATTAGTAAGGATTAAAATTCATTTGTGATTTAATTACTCTATATTTGGGTAATATTTGGATAGGTTGGGAATTTTTTAGGCATAAACAAGGAGAATTATTATGGTACCATTTTTTGTAAGATCCACCAAACTATTTTTTGTTGTAGCACATGATGGTATGCACATGATATAAAACACTAGGATGACCTATCCATAATATGCCTAAGTACTGACACTCAATCCAATAAATAATTAAAAATAATGCACCAATGATAAAAACCATGATGACAATGTTGACTTATGAATATAGATGGACTTAAGTATCATTCATAAGGAATCACCCAATGAATGCATATATACTAATTCAAGCTAAAACAATGAAATCAAATAAATAGGTAAATAATGTGATCTAGGAATTTGACTCAAGAGAGGATGGTTAGTATGGTGTTAGTTCTAAAATGAAAATAAAATGAAAGAAACACACTAATATCATAACATCTCTAGGTCTAGACACTAGGGAGAGCTTAGTTAAAAAAAACAAATGACAAACACAAATAAAAAGTAAGGAATAAAACACAAAAATTCCTTCACCTTCTTTGGATGCTCCAAATGCCTTTGTAGCAGTGGCTTGCTCAGTTTTATCCTCATAAAGTCTTTCGCAATGGAAGCTTGGCTACCTCTATCTCTCCCTGGCACCTTTGGTTTATGGCTTGGATTGGCTTGAAATCAATTTGACATGGTAACACTAGTTTTATGAAGCTTTTAGAACCAATCCTATATTATAGCTTTACCTTCTCAAGTCTTATAAATGATGTTCATGGCCTCTCTATTTATATATTTTTGAGATTGATCAGAATCAACTTGAACTGTCCATCCTGAGATTGAGATGTGTGGTTGAGGATTAATTCAATTTTTGAAACTAATTTTATAATTATCCTCATCATGAAATTATAAGAAGGAGAAATTAAGAGGCATGGAGGGCATCATGTAAGGCATTGATGAGGCATGGAGGGCATGAATCTTGATATTTGTGGCATTTATGGCCTAGGGATGTCTTCCTAAGAAATGAGGTCACCTAATGATGTATATGTTAAATATCCATTTCAAAAAAATATTATTCAACAAGTTTCCATAGAATTATTAATTAGGCCTTGATTTGGATTAATTGGCTCTTAAGCATGTTTAGGCACTTTGTGCATAAATTACTCAAATTGATCAAAATGCCTTGTTATTGGTCCAAAATTTGATTGGATTGGAATTGGAAGGAAATTTTAGATGCATTGGATTTGTTATCACATTTAGGATGTTATCAATAGAAAATAATAAAGGCACATGCCTTGTGTAAGAGATTTGATAGGAAAGAGCAATTTAGAGCACCTAGGTGCAAAATTGGCATTTTGACTCGAAATGATTTTATCAAAGTTAACTAGCCCATAAATTGCATTGACCCATTTAAAGATATCCTAGCCAAAATCAGCACTTGAATATGTCAATTTCATATCATTTAGCATGTTTTAGTGTTTTTAGGCCAAATTGTGCATTTTGAGTGGAAACTAGCCAAAAGACTAGTTAGAGGTTATCGATGGCCAGATTTAGGTGTCTACAAATAAAATAAACAAACAAGACAAGACAAGACAAAACACCAAGAAATAAATACATTACAAAATACCAATAAAATTAAATGAGTAAAAAATAAAATGCCAATAAAAATAAATGAACGAACAAAAAAATAGCAATAAAAATAAACAAATGTAACAAAACACTAATAAACACACAACAAAATACCAATAAACAAAAAGAAACACAGATTAAACAAAGTGAAAAAAAACAATTAAAAACAACTAAACAATCCAAAGCAAAGATAAAAAAACAAACAATGGTTAACTATAATGTTAGTACAAAATGTGTAATAGAGGTGTTATTCTTGGTGATAGGGTGGCCCCTAAGCGAGATAGTAATGACATAAATATAAAAACACAAGAACAAAATACTAATAATGTTGCCACTATGTGATAGGGAATAATAATAAAAACAAAATGATAAACATTGCCCCTAGCCTATAGGGGATAATAAAATAAATAAATAAAATGGGGGCAAGAGAAGAAAAGGAATGGGGTAACCGAGCTGACTCCAGATGCACTAGGTAAGTGGATGCTACCTACATAGTTTCATGGATATAAGATCCAACATAAAATTTAGGCCAAATGTAGTTCTCCTAGGATATGGGATAGAATAAAATGATGATTAAGAAACATGATTGTCATGTACAAGAATATGGGAATGGTCTTGAAAAATGGTGAGTGCATGAGAAAAAAAAGAGGGATGACATTCCATAATCATGAAAGTGTCATTATAAATAGATCATACAAGTGTGAGAATATGGTTTAAGTTAAAACCACACTAAAAGGCAAGATATAATTAGCCATAAATGAACTAAATAGATAATTCATAGTATTTACTACATCTAAGTCTTGAAATGAAGATAAGCTCGCAAAATGGAAAGAGCGTAAGATGAATCCAAGTGGTCATTAGTGTATCAAAGTCAAATACATAATGCTCATAATATAAACTCACAAAATGGTGAGAGCATATGGCTAAGGCTAATAAGGATGGAGAAACTAAAGGACAAGTGGTTACTTGTAAAATCGCTAGGAGTCCCAGAATCTTTAAGGCAAAGAAGTGGTCAGAAACAAAAAAAGGTACAGTTGAGCTAATTTGAGATACCCCATGTATCCAAGTGTTGCCTACATAATCTTTACAGACTTAGACTAATGTAGTTCTCCAATAAATGGGAGCAAAAATACCAAGGTGGTCTAGAAATAAAAGTGAATAGAAAATATGGCCCATCCCAAAAAAAATTAATGTCTTTATATCTCGCATGGAAATTCTAAGCCAATTTTCATGCTTTTGTGTTTTTTAGGAGTTTCTAGATCTTTTACCAATGTTTTTAGAATTTTTAAGGTATCTCAACTCAATCAAGAATGACAAGATTCTAAATGGTCTAACTCTTAAAATGGTGAGAGCATATCAAATATTATTGTAAAATGGTGAAAACATGGGAAAGGGGTGACTGAATTGACCTCAATGTAAATCGAGCATTACCTACATAGTCTCGAATGAGACCTCAAGTCACTATAGCTCTGATTTACAATGGAGGAATCTAAGTAGTAGCAAGTTCATGAATTAGGCAAATAGCACATTATAGAACAAGAATAGCAAAGTGATGTGGCAATGCATGATAAGGTGTTGCTCTTAATTTTCTCATAGCTAGTTATAATTAAGAAACAATGGCATAGGTCAATGATACTAATTTACCCAAAGGTGTTTATAATTAGTAGCATTGAAAATGGAATAGAATATGACAATAATGAAGAATACAATTTCCAAGCCACTATCATAATGTTCTTGGATACTATTTCTTTTTAAAATATTGAATTAACTACTAAAACTTTATCTGAATCCCCTTGCTAAAGGTGCCTAAATAACCAATGGATTGGAACTAAGGTCAAAAAGGGGTGGGAATGGAGGGTAAAATAACTTCAATTGATAGGGAAGGTATGGAAAGAATGGCATATGGTATGTTACAAGGAATGTGAGATGACAACATGATGCAAATGATCCTCATAGATAATACCTCAAGTCTCTCAAGTGAAATAATGCTTGAGATGTATTATGTTCATAGGCTCATCAATTTCATCTCCATCTATTATAGCTAACCTATAAGCTCCAAATCCATAATTAGCAACAATGACATAAGGGCCTATCCAATTAGGCTTAGACTTGTCTTTCTTCTTTTTATCAATCATGGTGTTCTTATAGTTTTCTTTGAGGACAAGATAACCAAGCTCAAACTCTTTATGCTTGACTATGTAACTGGTTCTGATATACTTGAAGGCTATTTATAGTGTCCATTCATTTTACGTCTAATAACATTAGCTCTTGAAAATGAGCTACTCTATAATTTTCATCATCTAGGATGTGTTTCAATGAGATACATAAACAAGGTAACTCAACCTCGATGAGAAAAATGGCCTCAGTGTCATAAATAAGGGAATATGGTGTGGCTCTTGTAGATCTTCCACAAGTTCCATGTTTAACTAATTTGCCAATTTGACAATCTCCAACATAAACTACCTTTGTCAATTTTCCCCATTACGACAAATTCTATTTTCAACCAATTTAATGATTATAACTGCCTTTAGGAAAATCATTATTTTTTACCCACTCCACCCACCCTTTTGGGGGAAATTTTTATGTTCTTGATTATAATTATCTTTGGACAAATCAATGTTTCCTATTTTTATTCCTAATTATAACCACTTATAGGAAAATCTATGTTTCCCATTTCATTACTGATTATAACCACCTTTGAGAAAATCAGTATCCATCCCACCACCATACCACGGCAACTATTTGTGTCATTATGTGATGAATAGAAATCCAAGTGGGGAGATTAGCATGGTGTTAGTATGAAATAAATCAAACAAAACACACTAATAAAGATTTACACCTCTAGCCTAGACACTCAAAGAGATAGTGAACTATATAAATAACTATCAAATAAAAGCAAAACAAAAGACTTTTTTACCTTCCATGAGATCAAGTTTTGTATGTTGGCAATGAATTGATGTGCTTGGTTGTGTGATCAAGAATTCTTTGAAAATGGAGCTCTTTTCACCACCTCTCTTTGTCACCTTGGTAATGTTGAGTTTGGCTTTGGCTTTTACTTGGATTGGCTTAGTAAATGGTCATGATAACACTATAATAATAGAAGATTTTCATGTATGTTTACATGATAACTTTACACCAAGAGAGCTTATTTATCAATGGGTGAGGCATTGTATTTATAGCCTCTCAAACTAACTCTAACCCAAGTGTAGTTAGGTTAGAGTTAACTGTAGTTGAGTTTGAACTAACCCTAGTTTAGTTAAGGAGGGGACGTATAATTAATATTTGGGATAGAGATCTCATTTATCAAGCATGGCTCTCTATTTCTAAATTTAAAGCATTTAGGGAGATATTTGCAATTACTTGACTTTGAGGATGATGATATCATCATGACATCATTTTTATTGAAATTTTATTTTTATAAAATTTCATTTCACTAATTACACGTGTAAATTCCACTTAATCATTTAATTTTATTTGATTAGTTAATTCATTTTGCTTAGCATTTTTACACTTTAAGAATTGTTCAAGTGCCCTGCTTAATAAGTCCAAAGGCCAAACTACCAATTTTCTAGGTAACAAGCTGACTTGAGATGAAATTGTAAGAGGTTACTATTGAATACAAGATACTACCCTAAATAGGGATGCCTCAACATGATTTTGATCACTAGTGTCTGATGTGCATATGAAATTAGGACAATAAGTAATTCTTAGGCTTAATTTGCATTGTTTGGTAGAAATCAATCTGAAGTCCGATTGAAAGCTAGTTGTGGCCAAAATGGGGTGTCTACAGATACATTTTGAGTACTTTATTATTGTTTTTTAATCTCAAACTAACTATTTTTTTATTGATCTAGGTGTTTACAGGGCTGACCCACCCTCACATAGTGGAATAGAGGGAGAGTATCATAGGGGAAAAGGATGCAGATATTGACATTGAGGATAAAAAAAGTGAAACCAACCCTGGAGACAC